>QEPC01003981.1:903453-945899 GCA_003113815.1 Sphenodon punctatus
ACCCCCTACAGTTCCCCCCATTAGTTGACCCCCAACAGTTCCCCCCGGTAGTTGATCCCCAACAGTTTCCCCTGATGGTTGACCCCCTACACCCTAGCTGTAGCCCACATCCTAGCCCCCCAGTTAGTTAACCCCTACACCCTAGCTGTAGCCCACACCCTAGCCCCCTGTTAGTTGACCCCCTACAGTTCCCCCTGTTATTTGACCCCAACAGTTCCCCCCATTAGTTGACCCCCTATGGTTCCCCCTGATAGTTGACCCCCTACACTCTAGTTGTAGCCCACATCCTAGCCTCTCAGTTAGTTAACCCCCTACACCCTAGCTGTAGCCCACACCCTAGTCCCCCAGTTAGTTGACCCCCTACACCCTAGCTGTAGCCCACACCCTAGACCCCCATTAGTTGACCTCCTACAGTTCCCCCCAACAGTTCCCCCTGATAGTTGACCCCCTACACCCTAGCTCTAGCCCACATCCTAGCCCCCCAGTTAGTTAACCCCCCACAAGTTAAACAAACACACACACCTGTTGCTGGTGGTTCTTTCTTAGTGACACAGCTTAAAGATGAGCGGCTGTGGAACTAAGAAACCAACCATGAGTGGCTGTGTTGAAAGAGGCAAGAAGCCTCTTCCTCTTAGGCAGCTTACTCTGACTGGCACAGGGACACCAGAGGTAAGTCAACCTGTGGCCTCTTCCTCCAGCACACCAACTTCAAGTGTGCCCAAGATTTAGGTCTCTGGATGTACCTTGAAGCCACCACAGAGGCTGAGATGGGAGGAGGGTGCTTCCTCCTCCCGGTCGCTGCCTAGAAGTAAGAAGGGGGCTCCTTCTTCCTCTGCTAGTGCAGTGGACCATCCTCTGCCTACCTCTTCTGCTGCTGTTCCTGCTCCTAGTGTGCAGCTGTCCTCTGTGCATGCTCTCACACTCATTCAGTTGCCTGCTTCCCCGACCATCTCCTCCTCTGACATGCACTCTAGCGCACCTGCAACCCCACCCTATCCCCTTGCTGACATGCACCCTAGCATGCCTGTGTCTCCTCTGGCCCCGCCCTCCACACCCACACATGCTGTCCCTGCTGCCACCACCCCTTCTGCAAATGTTGCACTGAGCCTCGCCTTTCCGAGGTCTACTCCCAGTCGTGCTGCTCCTGCCCTCCCAGGAACAACCATGAAGAAAATCACATCCTGGGTGTGGTGTCAGTTCAACATTTGGGAGGAAGACTACGCAAAGGCAGTGTGTGCATACTGCCATGCCAAGGTCAGTTGCGGTGGCTCTGATCTGATGAAATGGGGCACCTCTGGCCTTAGAAATCATGTGAAATGGCACCATGGGCACCTCTGTGATCCCAAGGGGTCCCATTACAAGCGACCGGGTGGGGAGGTGGCAGTTGTGGAGGTTGTAGGTGATAGTTCCCCAGAGAAGGAGGAGTCCTCTTCCACTCCCACTGCAACTGCTACCACTGGGCCATCTCGTGATGGTGCCAAAACCACCCCCTGGCCCCAGAAGAGGCAGAGGAAGAGTGCTAGACACTCATCCCAGCCCACTGCTTCCCTGTCATCATCCTCCCAGCAGACTGTAACTGCACTCTGGGAAAGGAGGCAGCCATTTGCACCCAGAAACCCCTGGGCTGTAGCCATCAGCAAGGCAATCATGGAAGTGATTGCCATGGATGAGCAGCCATTCAACCTTGTTGAGCGTGTTGGTTTCAAACAGCTGTTGAATTTGCTAGAGCCACAGTACAGTGTCCCTTGTTGCAAAATCTTCCGCTTGAAGGTTATCCCATCTCTGTACAGAAGGGTGAAGTCCCAGCTCCTTGCGCGGAGGTGGCCATGGTACATTTTACCATGGACCTGTGGACTAGCCAGAGTGCGGTCCATGCCTATATGTCATTGACCGCACACTGGTGACAGATGTCACCAGCTGCTGTCACCAGTGCAGTGAGGAGCACCAGCAGCAGCACTAGAGGAGCGGTGACCTCTAGGGATGGGTGAACGCAGTTCAGAAGTTCAGAGTTCGGCCCAAACTCGGCCTGTTAGGATGACCGAACATGAACACGAACCCAAACATGAACATACCGAACATACCAAACACCAAACGGCAAAATGGCCCAACAGTTCGGTCAGTTCGGCTCATGTTCGGGTGAGTTCGGGAGGCAAAAAAGGTTCACTGTAAGGTGACAGGGAGGGGTAGTACTAGTCACTGAGGAGCAGACTTCCAGGCACCAGGGGTGGAGAGGCTTGCAAGAAATGAAACTATTTGCCTCCCCCCTTCCCAGCACCTTCTGAGCTAGCCACTGTTCCTGAACAGCAGGAGTTGAGTAGGATTATTAGATTGCTTTAAGTTTCATTTCAGTTTTGTACTTAAATGAAACTGAAACCTTAAACTGAAACCTTGTGTTTGTGATTCCCCCATATAGAGAGAGATAGAGAGATATAGATATATAGAGATCGATAGATAGTTTAGGGATAGTAGTTGTAGGAGCTAGCTTAGTGATAGAGATAGCGTTAGTGATTTAGTTTTAATGTTTGTAGGAGTAGGCCTGTGTACTTATTAGATAATCCATTAAGTTCATAGCATTTGGAATAGTTAATAGCAGTTAGATTTAGTGTAGATAGATAGATATAATATTAGATTAAAAAAAAAAACCCATATAAAAACAAGCAAACAAACAAAAAAAGAAAACCATGTAAAACCCAATAAAAAACCAAAAAACCATATAAAAAACAAAAAAACCCACTCATAATATTTCCCGAACGTGGCCGAACTGAACGGCCGAATGGCCAAACAGAACGGCGAATGGCCAAACAGAACGGTTGAACCGAACGGGCGAACCCAAACCTGGCGAACTAACCGAACTGCCAAACCAAACGGACGAACCGAACGCAGACGAACAGAACGGATGAAACGAACGCAGCTGAACCGAACGGCTGAACCTGAACCGCGATCTGTTCTCCCATCCCTAGTGACCTCTAGAAAGACACGCTGAGCATTGCTTCATGCTCAGGTGTTTGACAGGGAGCACAAAGCGGACCAAATCCTTGAGGTGATAAACTCCATGCTGGATAGGTGGACCCACGCTGAGTGTCCTAGATTCGAAGTCAGTTACTTTGTAACCGATAATGCCCATAATATGGTTGCAGCCATCACTCATGGTGACTACACCCACATTCGCTGTGGTGCGCACATTCTGAATCTGGTGGTTCAGAATGCCATCACTGGGACTGAGGCCATCAGAGCCATCCTTGGAACTTCCAGGAAGATTTCCGGTTTCTTCCACCGGTCAGTTTCAGCCAGCCAGGTGCTGCAAGAGAAGCAGGAGGAGTTGGGCTCCCCTCTTCACCGGCTGATTCAGGATGTAGTTACAAGGTGGAACTCCACTTTTTTTTTATGCTGCAAGACTCATGGAGCAGAAGGCGTCCTGCATGCCCTATGCTTGTCTCAGAGCATTGGGGCAACACCACTGTCTGGGGAGGCGTGGACAGTAGTGGAGCAGCTGATGCAGGTTCCTGAGCCATTTCACATTGGCATGGTGGAGCTCAGCTCGGAGCAGTCCAGTCTGTGCCAGGTGTTACCGCTTTTAATGATCCTGCAGCGATGAATGCAAGCCTTTATTTCTCATGCTGACCTTTGTGAGTCTGTGAGGACGCTGACAGTGTCATTGGTCAATGGACTTAAAAGATGTTTTGATGTCTTGGTAGGAAGTCGACCACATTTCCTGGCAGCACTACTCGACCCATGGGTTAAGAGAAAATTTGCTGCACTCGTTCCCTTCATGAGCTACAGGGCCAAGCTCGTTAATGAGGTGTGACAGTATTGTCAAGTGCATTGGTCCCCGCAGCATGTGGCAAGTTCTACTGCTCCTACAGGGGTTGCAAGTGTGGGCCAGTCCTCCATGACTCTTTCAGGGCTGTAGGAATGGGAGGAGGAGGATGCAGGACCTATATGTGAGCCGGAGGAACAGGATATTGCAAACACCTATGTTTCGCAATATCTTGCCGAGCCCCCATGCCCTGTATCTACCGAACCCATAGCCTACTAGTTGCAAAAGGTGCATGTGTGTCCCCCACTTGCAAAGGTAGCAGTGAGATACATCTCGTATCCTCCTATGAGTGTATTCTCAGAGTGGGTGTTCAGTGTGACAGGAGACATCGTAACCCCACATCACACCAAAATGGACCCAAAGACAGTGGAAGAGTTGGTCTTTATCAAGACTAACCTTCCCCTTCTTGGGTTCCTGGAGGGCGATACCTATGACTGGGGGACATGATGTGATTGTCCAGCCCCAGGGGATATCCTCTCTGGCTACCTTCACTCCCCTGCACCTGTGCACATCCTGAGAAGACTCCGGAAATTACATCAGCCTACAGTTTGGTCAGCGGTGTCATTGATGAGCTCAGAGCAGCAGGTGGATTTGGTTTGCGCAGCCAGCATGGCATCCACAGCAGGGCGATATCCCAGTCCAAGCACTCCACCAGGGAAAAGTAGTAGGAAAGCTACTACTTATTTCATATATTGCTGGCCCACAAGTTGCCTCCTTTGATCCCATTCCACCAGGAAGGGCAAGGAGTCATTTATCAGGGGAAATAAGGGCCCTAGCAGAGCCCTTCACTCTCTCTCTCACACACACACATACACACTGGAGTGGAGCACCCCAGCAGGGCTAATCCATTGCACTCCATCCTCGGAGTCTGGAATGGAACGTCCCAGCAGGGACCTTCACTGTCACACACACACTGAAGTGGAGTGCCCCAGCAGGGCTAATCCATTGCACTCCATCCTCGGAGTCTGGAATGGAACGTCCCAGTAGGGCCCCTCACTTGCTCGCACACACACACTGGAGTGGAGCGCCCCAGCAGGGCTAATACAGTGCACTCTGTCCTTGGAGTCTGGAATGGAATGCCCCAGCAAGGCCCCTCACTTCGTGGGGTGGCTGCCTCCACCCCCAGGAAGATGTGCAGAAGGCTTTGGGAGGGTGACACCAGACCATGGCCATTGGCACAGGCGCACAACCTCAGTCTGCCTAAGCTCCAGCCCGGTCCCCTTCAGCCATTAGATGTGTCCCCCCACCACCATCACTGCACCTCCAGACATGATTGGATTCCAGTCTCATGGGTTTAAAATAAAAATAATTCCATAGGCTTGAGTCCTTCTGTGTCAGAGGCTCCAGCACCCCAGCTATGGGACCTCATGTGGAACAGACTGGACCACAAAGGCAAAAGATGAATGTTTACTGCCAGCCACCCCCAATGAGTGTACTGCATGATGCAATGGGGCCTTTTTCCCTCAGCGAGTGTTTCTGATGAGCCTCTGAAGAGAAAGGGTCCCTGTGTGTCTCTGTAGCCTAGCCTGTGGATTTTAAATAAAAATCATTCCACACCCTTCAGTCTGACTGTGTCTGTCTAGAGAACTGCTGCAATGACACTGGACTCAGGAATGTCAGAAGAATAATTGATTATGTAACACAGCCAGCAGTGCACTGCATGATGCATTGCTGCCTTTTGACATCATTGGGAGTTCTGCAGATCCTATGATGCCATTAGGCATCTCTGTGTCTGTAGCCCTGTCTAATGCCTACCATGGAAAACAACCAGCATGCCAGAGGAGATTAAACCAAGGGAACTCCAGTACATTAGGTGAGTGATGACATGGGGGGTTTGGACGGGGTTACTCTTGGGACAGGGTTACCCCCATCCCATATGCATGCATGCATAACAGACACACACACACACATGCATGCACGCACACACACACACACACACTCACTCCAAATTTGCCCTCCCCCACCACCCAGTGGACTGAGGTGTGAATGGAGAAGTAACCTATAACCGCTGACCAGGTCTAGGACTAGGCCTTTGGGCTGAACCCTGTGGACTCAGGTGTGAATGAATTAAATAACCTTGCCTTTTCCCTTCCATGGACATGAGCCCTTATGTTAAGAGGACCCCTTAATAAATCTTACCTGTGTTAGTGTACCTGTGTGAAATGGGGGGTTCAAAGGATATTCCCATCATCCCGCCAAAAGGTACCATTAAGAAGACCACTTGTGACCAAGGAGGGACCAAAAATTGAGGATTCGGAGGTTCAGGATAAAGGTAGGCGATGGCAACGTGATCTCTTTTGGGGGTCTGGTTTGGGGGAAAACAAAAATAACAATGCTGCAATGTTGTAACCTTAAACTCTGAACTGCTGGTTTCAGCCCTGCAGTTACTGTGATAGAATCAATCTGATTTGTGATTGATTTCTGAGTGGCAGTGCTGTGGAAAAAAAGGTAAAAAAAAAAACTATTGTCAAATAAAAATATTAGTTAGTGTGGCCATTGGGGCCGGCCCGTGCAGACTACTGGCTGGGCACAAAGTGTAGTCTAGTAGTCTGTCTCTGTTACTGGCAGTTGCTGTGATAGTGATTGTATTGATGATCTGATTTCTGAGTGGCAGCGCTGTGGGGAAAAATACCTAATTCTTAAAAAAAAAAATGGTGGCCGTTGGGGGCTACTGGTGGCCGTGAGGGTTGGGGGCACAAAGTGTAGTGTACGTACTAGGATGGCAGTTCCTGTGTGACAGCCTGCTGACACAGTGACTTTGACTTCAGTGCTGTGGACAAAAAAACCTTATTTTTATTTTTATTTTAAAGATTAAAAAAAGTAGTTGGCCGTGGGGGCTAATGGGGACTGTGGGGGCTACTGGGCACAAAGTGTGGTGTGGTGGTACTGGTTGGTTAGCTTGGCAGTTAGATTCACTTGTGTTTTTATTTCTTTTTTCTTGTAATTGAATTGCAATTTACAGGTAATTTTGGTTTTACTTTTGTCTCCCATTGATTTCAATGGGAAAAGCTGCCCATTGATTTCAATGGGGAAAGATCCGGTACAGGCATACCAGTTCTAATCTGGTAATCCAGTATTCAGAGATCTGGTATCCGGTAAAATCAGTAACCGGTATTTCCCACCAAGCCCCACCCCTATAAAATACACAGTAATAAAACGACAATTAAAACAACATAAAAAGCCCATACCCACCCATTCACCCTAACCCAACCCACCCACCCCATCTCCCTCGATAAAGGCCTGGCAGAAAAGCCAGGTCTTACACTGTCTACGGAAAGAGGGGAGGTTAGTAATCAAGCAGATCTCCAATAGGAGGGAGTTCCACAGCCACAGAACATCCACAGAGAATGCCCTCCTCATGGTAGACATCTGTGAAACATGTGACCTCAAGGAGGGCACCCCCGGCTGATTTTAGGGGCCAATCCAGGTGGGGCCCAAGCCATTTAGGGCCTTAAAGGTCAACGTCAACACCGACACCTTGAATTGGGCCCGGAAAACTGTCGGCAACCTGTGCAGAGAGCAAAGCACTGGTGTAATGTGCTTGCGTTGGCCCGTTCCAGTCAGGAGATGGGCCAACACATTCTGCAGTAGCTGCAGCTTTCAAACCAGCCCCCAGGGTAGCCCCACATAGAGTGTGTTACAATAGTCCAGTTTTGAGGTAATAAAAACATGGATGACTGTGGCCAGATCCAAGTCTGAGACATACAGCCTAAGCTGACGCACCAGTTGTAACTGGCAAAATGCCCCCTTTGCCACAGATGCCACCTGGACATCCAGGCAGAGCTGTGGATCCAGGAGCAACCCCAGACTCCAGACATGTGAAAACAAGGGAGGATGGACCCCATCAATGATGGTGGCCATCACTCCCTTGGCTTTCCCCACAACCATCATCTCCATCTTGTCAGGATTTAATTTTAGGTGGCTCTCCCTCATCCAATCCCCCACATCTGACAAACACTGGGGTAAGCACCGAGACTACCGAGACTGAGTCATATGAAAATGAGAGATATGGCTGGGTGTCATCAGCATATTGATGACACCTCACCCCAAACTCCCTGACAACCTCCCCCAAAGGCTGAATGTACACATTGAACAGGAGAGAGGATAGAATGGAACCCTGAAGGACCCCACACATTGTTATGAATTGAAACTCTTCTCTATCTTACCTTCCAGAGGCAGGACTTAAACCCCTAGTAGGCAGTTCTCAATTCTGGGATCTTGGCGGTAGCACTGTGAAACAAACCACAAGCCCCTTAAATTAGGGGTGGGACACCAGGGAGAATACCGGATTCCGGATGTACTGGTATCGAATCTCCCTGGTACCGGATTTACCTGTAACGGCATACCGGATTTTTAACGTTGGCCACGGTACCAGATTTTTTACATTGGGCTATTGACTTCAATGGCCGCAATGTAAAAAAATCCGGTACCACAGCCAATGTTAAAAATCTGGTATACCGGTACAGGTAAATATTGGATTTATCGGATTAAGCTGATACACCCAAATCAGATCTCGGGAGAACCAGAATTCCTACCCCTACCTTAAATAGACACATGTTTATTACTATATCATATAGAAAGAACTAGGGATGGGCGAACGCGGTTTGGAAGTTCGGAGTTCAGACCGAACTCGACCAGTTTGGTCGACTGAACCGAACTTCCGAACTGAACTCAATTTTCAAACCGAACCGAACTGAATTTCCAAACTCGCCTCTGTTCACTCATCCCTAAAAGATAATATTCCATTTACTTCAATAGGGTTTGAATTTCCAAACTTTGCTCAGAAGTTCGGAGTTCAGATAAAACTCAAATGATTTGGTCGACCGAACCGCGCCGAATTTCTGAACTGAACCGAACCAAACCAAATTTCCGAACTCGGTTCTGTTCGCCCATCCCTAGAAAGAACTGGGAATAAAGCAGTAACACACTTGCATATAGCAATAGCCTTTTCTAACAGCAAGCACACACGCAGTTACATATATATATGTTCTTACGCGTCAGAGGTCTCAGGTATGGTCTCGAGTGGAAAGGTAGGGCGGGGACCCGATCGAGGTCTGTCTAGGAACCTAGCTGCTGGAGTCTTGGCTTTTCACAGCCTTTGAGAGCATTGGAAAGGGTCATGCACCGATCAACCGGCAGCTACCTAAGTAGCTGGTCAGAGGGTACCGTGCAGAACACCAATCCTGTCTAGGACTGGCCTTTTTATCCAGTGACTGCCTTATGATTATCCAGACTATGGGGTTGTCAGTGCTAAGCCTTAAAGGTTCTCCCATTGGCTATTCAGATTTGGGGTACTTTCTGCTTAGTCACTGTTATTATGGGCTGTCCTGACCTGTTGGATCCTGCCTACCCCTTCCTCCAGATGGGAGGCCTGACCCTTGGCCATGATTTGTTCATACCCTTCCTCTGAGGTGTCTTATTGTCTGACCAGACCATCATTTCTCATTGCATTGCTTAGTCCTTATCTGCAATCTTCTCTCTTGCTTATTATTTACTTTAATGTGCAGCCATGTTCTGGGAACAGACAGTTCTTGCTAGCTTTGTTCCTGCTGGATGCTTTATAGATGACAAGAATGTATCCCTGTAAATATCTTTCCTTCTCCTCCTGCCAGCCTGTTTCTCATAATATGCATTTTCAATATCCCCTAAAACTAAAATTGCTATAAAGCATAAGCATACAATGTCTTTTCTTTACATATGCAAACAATACTCTCTTGTTTCTATAATGCAGCCATTCTGCTTCAATCAGCTTATCAATTCACTACAACGTGAGGCCCCGGGGGGAAGATGAGAACTTCCCCAGCACTACATGCAGGGTTCTCCCAGTCAGGAAAGAGCAGAACCATTCAAGAACGGTCCCCCCAATCCCTTCCCGGCCCCGCAGCTGACTCACCAGCAACTCATGATCAATGGTATCAAATATAGCTGAGAGATCTAACAGGATCAACAAGGTCAAACAACCCTGGTCCAACTCACGGAAGAGGTCATCGACCAAGACCACAAGCACAGTCTCCATGCCATAACCTGGACAAAAGCCAGACTGTGAGGGATCAAGAAAATTGATCTGGTCCAAATGCTACTGAAGTTGTTGATCCACCACCTGTTCAATAACCTTCCCTAAAAAGGGTAGGTTAGAGACCGCCTGATAGCTGGCCAGGATGCCATAGTCCAAGGATGGCTTTTTGAGCAGGAGCTGCACCACCGCCTCCTTGAGGCAGTTCAGCACCCCGCTGTCCCCAAGGGAGGCATTGACTATCTCCACCAGCAGTGGCCACAATGTCTCCCGACTAGCCTTAACCAGCCATGATGGGCATGGATCCAATTCACAATAAGTGGCTCGAACAGTCCCAAGAGCATCCCCTGCATCCGAGGGCGACACAACCTGAAACTCATCCCACAAAACAGGACAAGAAGGTGCTTCTACTGCCTCTGACCCACCCACTGCTAAAAAAAGTTGCATAAAAAATGTGGTGAATTTGAGTGATTTTATCCTCAAAAAAGTCCACAAACAAATCACAGCAAACATTTGATGATTCTAAGTCCAGGCGGAGGGAGGCTGGACTGACCAGCCCCTTCACAACCTGGAACAGATCAGCCAGATGGGACTTAGCGGATGCAATGAGGGCAGCAAAGAAAACCTATGCTGTCCACACCGCAATGGCATAGGTACATAACCAGGCTCTATGCCGCAATTGGTCAGCTTTAACATGCGAGTGATGCCACCATCGCTCTAACTAGGGATGGGCAAACAGAAATGAGGTCGGAAATTCGGTTCGGAAGTTCGGTTCGGTAGACCGAACTATTCGAGATCAGTCCGAACTCCAAATTTGCAAACAAAGTTTGGAAATTCAAACCCCATTGAACTAAATGGAATATCATTTTTTTAGGAATGGGCGAACAGAGCCAAGTTCGGAAATTCAGTTCAGTTCAAAAATCGAGTTCGATTCGGAAGTTCGGTTCAGTTGACTGGACTGGTCAAGTTCGGTCCGAACTCCTAACTGCTGAACCACGTTCGCCCATCCCTAACTCTAACTGCCACCCTTCCTGCTTCATCCACCGCAGCTCCTCTGTATACCACGGGGAGCTACATTGACAGCAATTCAGGAGTGGATGCCTGGGAACCACATGGTCTATGGCGTCCACCAAAATGGAATTCCACATGGACACGAGGTCATTCAGTGAGTGGCCATCGAGGTCTGAGGAAACATCCCCTAGAGCTATCTGTAAGTAGGGAATGTGCAAACACGGTTCGGATGTTCGGTGTTTGGACCAAACTCGGCATCTTCAGTCGAATGAACCGAACTTCCGAAAGACTGAACAGTTCGGTTGAGTTCTGCACCATTTGGGTGGGAAAAACATGGTAAACAAGCCCAGGGCAGAGGGGACACCTGAGGAGCAGACTTCCTGGCACCATCGGTGGAGAGGCTTGGAATAGCAGCCTGCCTGCCCAATCACAAGCCCTCTTTTCCTCACATCACTGACTTCACAGGCTGCGATTGGCCATGGGCTAGGCTGCACTGAGCCAATGGGGCTTGTGTTAAGGCTGGAGAAGCAAGTAACAAAAGTCATTGTCCTCCCCCCTTTCCAATTCCTTCTGAGCTAGCCACTGATCCTGTCAGCAGGCATTTTCAGAAGTCTCCCTCTTCCAGCACTTTGTGTTCCTCAAAATCCATTGCCATCCTCCTCCTAATCTCACAAGCAACAGCAATAGTAGCAATAAGTATGATTAGACAAACAAAAAACCTACTGTTTAAAAAACCTAGTTAAGGCAGATTCACATCAAGCAAATTTTAACAAACTAGGAAATTATATGTTAAGGCTCCAGCCTTAACTTGCACACCTTGTAAGCAGTGACGTTGTTGTATGCTTGGTCTCACATACTGTGCTCGTTTACAACTTAGGCTCCATGCACCCACGCTTTGCCTTGGTCTTTCAGCCCCAATCCTCTTCCTCTGCAGGTTGGGGGCAACACTAAAGCTAGGATGACATGCTCCTCCCTGCCCAATATTACATTGTTACTCTACTTCCAATGTGGAAATAATTTCTCTTTTTTTGGCTTATATTCCAGATCTCCATTCTGTGGCACCAGATCAAGTACATCTCCCCACTGCACAGGTGACTAAGAACATGTAAATATTCCAACATGAAACAACTAGATGGACCAGTTGTGCTGTCCTTACATTTAAATTTATTTTATTTGGGATCACCACCTACTCTAACCCACTACTTATTTGTGCCTCCCCCCCCCCCAACAACTAACTGCCTCTTCACTCTCAGAGGATAGAAAAGTTCTGACTTCAGCTACCCTCACCCCCGTTTAACTCACTAGCTTCCAACTGCATAGTCTGACATCTACTACTACCCAATAAACCCCACTCAAATTCCCCCAAATCACAAGACTGTGACTACTATTATAACCATAATTACTCATAGCAAATACATCTTCAAGTGTGTGAAATGACAACTCCCATGCCCTCAAAAAAAAGATAACCCAAGACAGAAGGTGTACTGATCTAGAACGGGGCACTAGAGCCTAGAACAACAAGGGAGTAGCTATGGTGTTTATAAGCATTATAGTAGCATTCCCCATAGTTTCTTACATTACCCAAAATATTGATCACTTACATCACACAAAATATTGACATTCCACCCATTTCTTATAGCATTCCTCCTATTATTCCACTAAGTTCCTTCCTGCTGTACTCAATCCCTATGGCCTCCTCCCTGTCATTCCACTGTCTCTTCTTGCTACCTTCATTATTCCACATTCTCTTCCTCCCCCCACTCCAAAAGATGCATCTCCATTGTATCATTTCACAGCTAATGAGATACAATTTAATTTCAAATTAGCATTAATGTTTCCCTCATTCCTTCCATTGGTCATTCCATGGATTCTATGTCAATGTTTACCCACTGTCAGGCTCCAGGGGAAGGAACCAGGGGAAAAAGGGAACAGAGGCACAGGTAGAGGGGGTACAGGCTGTCAGGCTTCGGGGCAAGGAGCCAGGGGGAAAGGGGAGCAGAGGCATAGGTAGAGGGGGTACAGGCTGTTCCCCAGTGTCCACTGAAACCTCTTAGCTGTTCTCCCATACCAGGGAGACAGAACGCTCAGTATGGGAACCAGGCAAGCTGGTCTAAGAAGTTGTACGGCTCGTCATCGAGGCCACAGACTGGGAAGCTGAAAGGGATCAGCCACAACAGGAAAGCTGGGAGGACCTACAACAACAGAGGGGGCTAGGGAACTGGAAGGGGAGACCAGCAACAAGACACTAGGAGGGGGAACAGTGAGAGGGGACTAATAAAAAGGCACTAGGAGGGGTAACCAACACAAGGGAGCTGGAAGGGGGAACCAGCAACAAGGCCCTACAAGGAGTAATAAGTGCAAGGGAGCTGGAAGGGGGAACTGGTAACAAGACCCCAAGGGGTAACAGACAAGAGGGACCCGGAAGGTAGAACCAGCAACAAGGCCTTAGGAGGGATACCCAGCAAGAGGGAGAACTAGAAATGGGGGTCTGGAAGGGGAGAACCATAACAAAACCCTAAGAAGGGAAACAATCAAGAGAGAGCTGAAAGGGAGAACCAGAAACAAGACCCTAGAGGGTACCCAGTAAGAGGAAGCTGAGAGGGGAAAACCAGATATGAGGAGCTGGAAGGGGGGGGAACAGTAGCAAGACCCTAGGAGGGTTAGCAAGCAAGAGGGAGCTGGGAGGGGAAAATCAGCAATGGGGAGCTGGAAAAGATAGCCAGCAACTATTCTAAATGCTATGAACTAAATGGATTATCTAATAAGTACATATATATATAAAGAGCAGACTTCCAGGCACCAGGGATGGAGAGGCTTGCAAGAAAAGAAACTATCTGCCTCCCCCCTTTCCAACACCTCTGAGCTACTCACTGTTCCTGAACAGCTAATAATCCTACTCTAAATGAAAAAACAGGGGAAGGGAAGGGAATCTGGGATGGAATATATGGGAGAGGGAAAGGATTCAATGGAGGGGGAGGAAGATTGAACACAGGGAACACAGGGAGGGGTAAAAACAAAAAATAACCACTAAATCTATCTAAACTAAGCTAAATAACTGAATGAGAATATGGGGGTAGATAGGTTGGATGGATGAAATAGGAGGAGGATTGCAATGGATTGGGGAGCTGGGAAATGCTGGGAGAGGGAGCCTTCTGAAATGCCTGCTGTTCAGGAACAGTGAGTAGCTCAGAAGGTGTTGTGAAAGGGGGAGGCAGATAGTTTCTTTTCTTGCAAGCCTCTCCACCCCTGGTGCCTGGAAGTCTGCTCCTCAGTACCCCTCCCTGTCACGTTTGACCTTCCAGTGACCCTTTTTTTGCCACCAAAACTCACCCGAACATGATCCGAACTGACCGAACTGGTCGGTCATTTCGATGTTCGGAATTGAGTTCAGTTCGGTCAGTTCATGTTCGGATTCGGTTTCGGGTTCGTTCGTCTGAACAGGCTGAGTTCGGACCGTACTCTGAACTTCCGAACCACATTTGTCCATCCCTACACCACCACCATTTCAGGGAGAAAGACAAGGCATTGCTGCACCAGCTATAAGGTAGGCACACAAGCCAACCCTCAGGAAGAGCAGTTGCTTCACCAGCTTCTTGAGGCCACCAAAAGGCCTTAAATGCTCCCTGATGGCCAATCAGGAAGTCAGAGGGCAGGCACCCAAAATGGCTGACAGGTGAGCAGGGGCAGGGCATGCACAACAAGCAAAACTGTGGGAGGAAACATAAGTAGGAGGGGGAAGGCCCAGTTGCTAAGGCACCTGGTGGTGCAAGCCACTACCACAGCATCGCCCAGGGTCAGCGGTTCAAGGCCAGGCTCTGACACCCAGATTCTAAGTAAACACTTACATAGCATTCCCCCCAGCTTTAGCGTTGCCCCCAACCTGCAAAGGCAGAGGATTGGGGCTGAAAGACCAAGGCAAAATGTGGGTGCATGGAGTCTAAGTTGTAAGCAAGCACCGTATGTGAGACCATACAACAACTTCACTGCTTACAAGGTGTAAAAGTTAAGGCGGGAGCCTTAACATACAGTTTCCTGGTTTGTTAGAGTTTGCTTGATGTGAATCTGCCTTAACTAGGTTTTTTGTTTGTCTAATTTCTTTGGGGTTTTTTACAACACAATCCAAATTCCTGAGAGTGATTTCAGGGAGTCATAAAGATAGCAAGAGTTTGTACTACATCTATATTTTGGTTACACGATGTTTCAGAAAATAAGACAAATTTTCTGCAGAGATGGTCATGAATAGGGCTGTAACGGAATGTCGCAGCGGTAGCTATTTCCGCCGGAAACAGCGTTTCCGCAATTAGTGGCAGAGGCTTTCATTCCGCTAGTTTCATTCTGCTACTTCCGCAGTTCCACTAATTTCATTCCGCTACTTCCACAGGCGTCGCAAAATAGCAGAAACATGACATTTTTGCTACTTCCGTCATTCCGCTAGTGCCACAAAATAGCAGAACAGTGGTTTTCCGACCATTTCTGAAATTTTTCTGCAATTACGCAATTTTCAGAATGCCGGCGGAATTAGCGGAATGTCTGCAGAAAAGCCGTGGTGTGGCGCGAGCAATTCCGAAATGGCAGAATGGAATCACGGCGCGGTAATAGCTGCTGCCGCATCAGCCCTGTTCATGAAGACATTAATATATGCCATTCCAAAAAAAAGAGTAGAGAACTTGTATTAGTGAACAACAAGCTAAGTTTTACATACATATATATTAATGAGCCAGTTAGCTTCCTCCCTCAGGAGGCTCCATGCTTCGTACTGCAGTTAGCAACTCACTATCGTTAGGGACTCACTATCTGTGTATGTTACAGAACTAGTTGCACTGCCAGGTTGGGGAAAGAGGACTTGGCTGGCTACCTGAAATTCTGCTTCCGCAATCAATGCTGCTTTTATAATCAATGCTGCTTGTGTCGGGCCCTGAACCTCCACTGCAACTCTGAGCCTGGGGGTGAGGTGCTGAGGTGCCAAGTTCTGAAGCACTTCCTTGGATCCTTCCTCTCACCCCCTCCCACCTTAACTGAAAACTCTGAGTCTGGGGGCAGAGGCGCTGAAGCTGGCTGCTCCAGCAGCACTTCCCCAGCTCCCTCTCTGCCAAGGCTGGACTGAGGCATTTTACACCCCTCGGTCTTTCTCACGCTGCTACCCCCAAGCCAAGCTCCTCCACCTGACCCACCCCCTGCCAAGCAAGCACCATGGATGTGCTTGGGTATGTGTTTGGATATGCCTAGACGTGAGACTGGGTCTTGTGGCTGGGGTTGGTTTGACCATGACCTGGCTCAAGGTCTCCAAGACTTCTGAATCAGGCATCCATGCTGAGACCTGGGGACAAATTAAACTCTACCCATCTGGATTGCACTGTGGAGGGAGGACAGGGAACCATGGTGGGTGTTGGCTTTGCTTGGGGAGGAGGCAGCCTCCACGCACTCCCCCTGCCTTGGTAGGTCCAAGTCCAGCACCTTATCCACTACACCACACTGACTCTCTATTTAGAAGGAATGAAGTGCGTTCTCAGTGCTGTATGCCTTTTCTCTCCCAGGAGCCACTTTAAAAATTAGTACAAACTCCGAGGACTGCAGAGAAGTTGGAGCAAAGAATGAGGGGCTGAAGGGGTGCGCTCAGCAAGAGGGTTCAGATCATGGATCTGTCCCTGTCCTCGAGTGCATGCCCTCATTCCTGCTCCCTTACCTTGAGCTCAGTCTTTCAGCACTTGGGGGCAGGAATTGGATCCAAGGGCAAATCCAGGAACTAGAAAGGGGCAAAATAAAAACTAGACACAAACTGCATTTGGCCCCTGGGCCTGAAGTTTCCCACCTCTGAAAAAGACCACCCCCCCCACAAAGTTTCCACAAAGGGGGTAACTACATCATGAGCCCTCATACACAACCGTTAGAGCTATCAAAGTCGAGATTCAGGTATACTGTACCTGAGAACTGTTAGATAGCAGATACAACATAATCACCACCTAATGCAGCGTGTGGTGTCCTTCTGATGCTTCCTATTATTAGCTCCATTACCACTGAAACTGCACATGACTAAATTTATGCTTTGCAAATGGTCTCACTGATTTCAAGGCTCATGCCACCACAGGTTGAGCTCCCGACTGGATCACAAGCATCCTCCACCCACCAGAGAAAAGATTCCAGGATCAGGGCCCCATGAACCTGACTGGACGTGAACCTTCGATTTTTAAAATTTTTATTGATGTATTAGCAGAGCCATAACATGACAGTAATAGGGAACAAACAAGAACAACCAAACAAACAAATACACACGGGATAACACATTATAACAATATTAAGCTGAGGTGAACCTTCGATGGCCAGCAGCAGCCATATTTTTTTTCCCTAAATGGCATGTTTTTTCCCCCTTCAACTTGATGACAGCAGCACTACAGTGGATTTGAACACTGGGTTTGTTGTCCCCTAAGCAAATATCCTATCTCTAGATCAACATGTCCTTCACTTTTGCAGTAGTCAAAGATGCAAGGTGGCCAAGAATGGTTTTGATCCATTGACCTCTGACTTATGGGCCTCGTACAATGCTGCACCACTGCAGATGCAGAGGTTGGTTGGCTTCCAGGATCAGGGCCCCATGCACAGGACTGGACATGAACCTTAGACGGCCAGCAGCAAATTTTTTTTTTTTTCAAAAGGTATAGTTTTTTCCTTCTCACTTGACAACAGCAGTACTATAGGGGATTTGAACCCAGAATTTCTTTCTCCCGATACAAGAGTCTTACCTCTAGACTGCCAAGCTATATTACATGAAGTATTAGATTTTACCCTTTACCCTTATCCTTGCAACATGGACCTGCCTGCTGTCATTCTCATCGTAACCAAGCCAAGTACGTGCACTTGAGACCTCGCATCTTCATGAATGTTAGACCCCTTGTCTCTCCCTCTGTTCCCCTTCCTAAGTCTCTCCCCCAGCTCCTGTCTCTCAGATTGTAAGCCCTAGGGGCAGGGACCATGTCTATTTTATTACTTTTTAAAGTGCCAGGTACACTGCTGGCGCTATATAAATGTTTGTTAATAATAATAATAATAATAATAATAATAATAATAATTTTTGTCTTCAAATAGGTAAAGAAGAGTGGAACTATGCAGCAGATCCTGTGGCAAAAAGCCACAGAGGGACCCTAGCAGGGTCTAGAGGGACCCTAGCCTCTAAAGGGAGCCTAGCAGGGCAGTGTTGCATTCCTGAATAGGGTGGGACCTGTCCTCCTTCCTTTTGTGAGCACATGACAAACTAGACACATTCCTGAAATTCCTGAACGGAGCGACTGGTTTGTCACCACATGGTGGGGCAGAGACCTCCCTGCCTCAGACTGGATCATAGACCAGGTGACCAGGCCTGGACTTAGGGGAAGGACCCCTAGGCCCAGGCGGCATTTTCTGGGAGGCAGAAATCCTGGCACCGGCTCTGCCCCGCTCCATTTTTGTTTTTCTTCCTGCACAGCCGAGGATGCTGCCCACAGCCGAAGCATGCTGCCTGGGTCCCCATCCCTCACCTGCCTGTGCCATCTGCCTGCCATAGCGCTGCAGCAGTGGGACACCAGGACAGTGATCGGGCTGGGAGATAAAGCTGTTTGTTTACAAACAGCTCCTCCCCATGTGAGTGATCAGAAGGTTGTTACCTTGTAAAGGTTCTTTGAGTAGCTCCCAACATTCTCACAACTGGGTTGTGCATGGTAGGTTCACCATATCCAAATAATAGACCATGTGATGGTCTTGAGCTTCTCTATAAAAGTGCTCTCTCCCCTCAGAATGACAGTTCCTTCCAACCCTTTCTAAGAATTTAAGAAAAAAATCCATGCAGGGCTGGAAGTGTGGGTGTTGTGAGAATGTTTGGATCCATCTCGAGGAATCTTGTTTACAAGGCAGCAACCTTCTGTTCTTCTTCGATTGGCTCCTCACAGGCCCTTTTTACATGGCTCTGCCGGGTTGGGGGGGGGTCTATGGGTGCACTGGTGCATGGGCAGGGCCTGTCTAACACACACATCCCCACTCACACCCCACACCCCCACTCGTCTGCACCCATGGAGCAGTCTCCATTTTCCCCAGTTTCTCCGTGCATGGGGAGAAGTGGGGGGGTCAGTGGGGATTTGTGCACGCACCTCAAGTCACCACAGGTGCATGCACCATATGATTCACATGGAACTTCCCCACCCATTAACACAGAGCATGGGGTGGGGCTTGACTTGAGGGCAGCAGTCTAAGAAGGGGCACAAAATTCCTAAGTCTGGCTCTGCAGGTGACTTCCCATGGACCAATCTCAGCAGACAGGGAGAGGAACTTAAAAGCAACAGACAAGTGAGAACGCCCCTTCTTTGCTCTCTTGTCTCTTCCTGCCTGCTCTGACATCTACAAGCTCTGGGGTTTTTGCTAGATTGGAACTAAGGACTGAGCCCTATGTAAGTTACCTGTACATAGAGTTATATGCCACCAGATTTCCTGCCTGAACCAGTACAGTTTAGGCAGTTGCAGATTCAAAAAGGGTCCTAGTACCCCTCAAACTGAACTCTGGAGCTTGCTCAATTACTTATCTTGCTTCTTACCCTTTTGTGCCTTTTTGTACCTGTTTAACCCTATAAGTAAAGTCTAAGCTTTTTCTATTCTTAACTCCACTAGGTGTGTGTGTGTTTACCTGCAAAGAATGCCCTCCTTTGCCTGGAAGGCATAGCTACCAAAGAGGGAGAAAGGAATTCCCCTCTGGCTCTTTTATTCAAGGCAGCTTTTGACCAAGATAAGCACCTCTGGGTTGCTCCAAGGGTTCTGCCTCCTGGAAGGGGGAGAACACCAGATAAAGGGGACTAGGGTGCCTTGGGAAACTGTGGGCTTATAAACTTGTGGGATTCACATAACCTAGGTTGTGTGGATCACCTCTGATTTCTGGACCTCAGGTGGTGGCAGCGAAAAGTAGGTTTTTCTGGGGTTTGGCAGCTGCGGGGACCCCAGGTTAGAGATTTGGACGAACACAGTGAGGTGGGTGGCTCTGTATAGTGCCCCCTTGCTGCATTTCACCACAATCCAGAGACCTTGTGTGCCAGGTGCCTGAGCACCAACAAAACAGTAGTCTATACCAGCAGAGTAGACTGGATTTTTTGGGTATCACAATTGAACTTACTCTCATTATACTCTTCACACATATCAATGTTTATCGTGTGTTCTGTCGAGGGAGTTCTCACAAGTCCTGTCACGTGGCTCTTTTCTTTCACCCTCAACATCAGTATATGGAGCATGCCGGGAAGTTGGATATTGTATGCATTCTATTGAAGATGTTCTCACGAGCTCCATCATGCAGTCCTTTTCCTTCTCACTCAACATACAGAGCATACCAGACCTTGGAGATTATATGTGTTCTGTTGAGGGTGTTCTCACAAACCCCATCACATGGCCCTTTTCTTTCCCTCTCGATACCAGTATACTGTACTCATACCAGGGGAATTGACATGGTTCTTACAAGCACTATCATGTGACCTTTTTTCTTGTTATTTGACAGCAGTGCTGCAGGGGATTTGAACCCAGGACCTCTTGACCTCCAAGTAAGGATTGTACCTCTAAATTATTATTATTAGTATTAGTATTAGCAAGCATTTATATAACACAAGCAATGTACCTGGTGCTTTACAAAGTAATGGAATTGACATGGTCCCTGCCCTAGGGCTTACATGTCCTTGCACCTCGTAGCTCTCAATGACACCATCTAGCCGAGAATGGTTTTATCCATTGACCTCTGGGTTACAGGTCTGGAAAATGCTGCTCCACTTTGCGGATGCAGAGGGTGCCTGGATTCCAGGATCAGGACCCCCTGAACAGGAATGGATGTGAACCTTTGATAGCCAGGAACAACAATTTTTTTCCCCCCTAAAGGGAAGACATTTCCCCTTCCTTTTCTAAGACAGCAGTATTACAGGTAATTAGAACCCAGGCCCTTTTCCTGCCCAAGCAAGATCCATATCTCTAGACCAACATGCCCTGCTCTTTAAAAGCTGGGATTTTTGTCCTCAAGTAGGTAAGAAAGGGTTGGACCAGAGGCCTTGTTTGCCAACCAGCTGCCAGGTTCCCTTCAAAAGAACTGTCTACGCTATCCCATCATACTGGAGTTTTTGGGCATCACAATTTCATTGCAAGTTCCTCTCATATTCTTCACGTGTATGAATGTTAATCATAAGCATTCTACTGATGTTTTTCCTCACAAGACCTGTCACACTGCACTATTCTTTCTTGACCCACAGGCCTTTTTTTCCACCCTTGATAGCAATATACAGAACATAGCAGGAAATTAGATATTTCATTTCATTTCACTTCATTTCACTTTTTATTTGCATCCCGCGCTCTCGTGCGAAGGCAGCTCAAGGCGGCTTACAACAAAAATGAAAAAAAAATAACATAATAAACAGAAAACAGCTGGGTTAAATCCCACACAGGGGACCCAAAATAAATTACTAATAACAAAATTCATCATTATACATAATCCAATCCATACCATCAATTAATATACAATATATCTTCAATACATTCCAAACTCCATTCCATACTCCACTCCATACTCCCACCCTGCTGCCACCAGGGAGGAAGACCCTCTCCATCCTGCCCCATTCCTTCCTGCTCTCACCAGAAAGTGGGTGCACCTACCTCAACATAAATACAAAATACAATACAATACGATATACAATATTAATAACCCCTCACCCGTGTACAATTCATTCTAAAAATATATAACATTAATTTCCCACCCCTCCTTCCAGTCTACCAGTACATCAATCAGCCTCATACCTACACCCTCCTTCCCCCATCCTGCTGCCACCAGGAAGGGGGCCCTCTCCAACTCTCCAAATTTCCTCATGATACAAATTCCCCAACAGTACAATTCTCCCTCCCACCACAAAGTTATAATATTGGGCTGCATGTATAATATTATGTGTGTTCTATCCAGTCCCATCACATGGGCCTTTTTTGTCTCTTTCAATAACAGTATACCATACTCACGCAATGGACATTGATATGGTCTTCATAAGCACCATCATGTAGTCTTTTCTTTTGTCATTTGACAGTAGTACCACAGACGATTTGAACTCCAGACCTCTTACACCTCAAACAAGCATCATACCTGTAGACCAACACATCCTTACATTACACACGTCTCAAAGAGGTCATCTAGCCAAGAATGGTTTTATCCATCACCCTCTGGGTTACGGGCCTGGCATGATGCCGCACCACTCTGCGGATGCAGAGGTTGCTTGGATTCCAGGATCAGGGCCCCATGGTCAAGCCTGGATGTGAACCTTCGATGGCCAGCAACAGCAAAAAAAAAAGAAACTTCCCTAAATGTTCGGTTTTTTTCTTTCTCACTCAGGGAGTGCCACTTCCGCTTGTGGGCTGTTACTGGAATACAGGGTGCAGCAGGCACGCCACTCATGGTTCTTGGAGTTGGGAACATTCTACCCTTGCTATAATCCCTTTGTATAAATTGCCAATTTCCATGGATTTATGCTTACATATAATTGTGTTAAATCTTCACATGATTCTATTCTTTTAACTGCAGCTGCATAGCTTCAGGAAAATAATATGGGCTGCTTTTTTTATAGCCAATATTTTCCTGTATGGGCTGCTGGTGATATTCCTATCCCAGGACATTTAGAAATGAAACACCAAGCTGAGCATGGTGCTCTTTATTGCTATTCCAGCACCCCTTCCACAGAAGTTTTCAAAGTGCGGGCAACAGGGAAAGGCTCCTGGGATACCATTTAAATACACTTCATCATTATAATGGATGTTTTGTTATGTTGTGCTGGGGGGCAAGGAGCAGAACGTTCATCTATGTGGGCAAGAGTCACAATTTCTACAGAAATATCAGTCTCTAACTTCTTTCCTTCCTCATTTGCACTGTAGTTCCTTGTAGAAATGAATAGTGGAGTTTGTATTTATATTCATGGATATTATTCCCATTTTCAGACAGCTATCTGAATATTATCCACAGCTGAAACAGGCATTCACATATTTGTTTATTTAGGCATTCCATTTTGGTTACTTTGATTGTTCAGTGCAGAAACAAGAATAGAACCCAGACCTCCTGTCTCCCACTTTGGACTCTGGTGCAGTGGTTTTCAGTCACTGGCCTATGTACTACTCCTCCACATACTTGTATGCTTTTCCATGCAGGCCACTCTTACAACTTGCATCTTCTACAGCAAGGAGTGGAAAATTTATGGGCAGAGCCCGTGAGGGCTGGGGCAGAGGATGAGATGGAAATCAAGTCTGTAAAGGCACGTCCAGCAGATCTTTTCCGGGTAGTGAAAGGCTTGGTCAGTCCTGCCTGCCTCCACCTGGACCTGGAGCAATCCAGTGACCACTGTGACTGGTTTATTTAGTACTTTGTAGATAAGATCGCTCGCATCCGCCACAATTTCGGTACCAAAGTTATTGCAGAGGATCATCTTGGTGCTATGGATGTCCCATCCTGTCCTGTTTTGTGGGATCGGTTTCAGATGGTGTCACCTGCTGATGTGGAGTCCTTGTTGGGATCTGTTCATGCCACTACCTTTGAACAAGATCCATGACCATCCTGGCTGGTGAAAGCCAGCCAGGAGACGTTACAGCCATTGCTGACTGGGGTGGTTAGTGCCTCCCTTCAGGAGGTCAGGGTGCCTGACTGCCTGAAGGAGGCTGTGGTTAGGCCCCTGCTCAAGAAACCATCTCTTGATGCTGATGCTCCTGCCAGTTATCGACTGGTCTCTAACCTTCCCTTTTTAGGGAAGGTTTTTGAATGGGCAGTGGCACGGCAGCTCCAGGAACATCTGGGCTGCACCGGGTTCCTTGATCCCTCTCAGTCTGGGTTTCGGCCTGGGTATGGTACGGAGACTGCATTGGTGGCCTTGGTTCACAATCTCCATCTGGCATTGGACCAGGGTCATCAGACCTTACTGGTCCTACTAGATCTTTCGGCTGCATTCAATACAGTTGATCATGAGGTGTTGGTGACATGCCTGTGGGACCATGCCAGGATTGGCAGAATGGTCTTGGACTGGTTTTGTTCATTCCTGGCCGGGAGAACTCATCGGGTGGTCTTGGGGGAGCGTACATCTTCCCCCCGGGACCTTACATGTGGAGTCCTGCAGCGTGCTATTCTGTCCCTCCTCTTGTTTAACATCTATATGCATCTGTTAGGTGAGATCATGAGAGGGTTTCAGGGCTTGGCTCTACCTCTCCTTTTCCACCAACCCAGGTCACACAGTCTCCCTGCTTTCTCAGTAGCTGTCAGCTGTGGGGGCTTGGATGAGGTTGAGCCATCTGCAATTGAATCCTGACAAAGCAGAGGTAATGTTGGTGGGCAAGGACTTGGGGGACCTGGGAGTGGCTGAATCTCCTCTTGCTGGGGGGGTTCACCCTCCCATGGTCTCTCAAGTGTGGAGTCTGGGTTTTCTCCTCGATTCACAGATCAGAATTGAATCTTAGGTTGTGACTGTGGCAGGGAGTGCATTTCAGCAGTTACAGCTTGTCCGGTGGCTTTGGCCGTGTCTCACAGACTCCGACCTCGCCACTGTCATCCATGCCTTCATCACCTCGAGGCTGGATTACTGCAACGCACTCTACGTGGGGCTTCTCAAGAAGCTGGTACGGAGGCTGCAGCTGGTGCAGAATTCTGCGGTCATCTCATTAAGGGGGTAGGTCTCATGGAGCACATGAGACCGGTGCTCAGGGCTCTGCACTGGCTGCCTATAAAGCACTGGGCCAGGCTCAAGGTGCTGGTTTTAACCTTTAAAGCCCTTCACAGCCTGGACCCTACTTTTCCTGTGGGACTGCCTCACTCCCCATGTGCCTGTGCAACCCTTGAGATCATCCGTGGGAGCCTTTTTGGAGGTTTCCCAGGCAAGGTGGGTGGCCACCGATGTTAGATCTGTCTCGTTGGCCACCCCTGTGCTGTGGAATTTGCTCCCAGAGGAGGCTTGGTTGGCTCCCACTCTCTTACTATTTTGGCATTTATGTAAGACCTGGATGTTCTCCCAGGATTTTGGCAAGGGTGTGTGTGTGTAGGGTAGTGGGGTAGGGTCTTATTTATTTATATTGTGCCTGCCTCCTTCTTCTGCCAATGTGCTGAACATGCCAGCACGTACCAAAGTACCAAAAAGCACCAAAAATACCTACCAATAGGGATGGGTGAACGCGGTTCAGAAGTTCGGAGTTTGGAGCAAACTCAAATAGTTCGGTCAACTTAACTGAATGTTCGAACTTAACTTGAATTTGAATGTTCAGTTCGGATGCGTTCAGTGAGTTCGGAATTGAATTTCCATTGATTTCAATGGAAAACACATTATTGGCTGTAACATTTTTGTTTTTTAGGATATGTGGCTGAATATTGGAGTTCCTATACCTCCAATAGAATGCATTATGTGCACCAAATTTCAAAACAATTGGATAAAAGAATCCGATTTTAGAAGCAGTTGAATTATTGTATTTTGCAATATTCTACATATACATTATTAGCTGTAACTTCTTTGCCTCACATCTAATGTAGGTGAAACTTGTTCAGTTTATACCCCTTTTCATACTATCTGTCTTTGCCAAATTTCAGAAGTATTGGAAAAAATGTCTTGGTGGTATAAGCAATAAACATATAAATGTATGTCTGATTATAACATCTTTGTAGTCTAGCCAGTGTACATAAATTTCACAGGACTATATATTTCACTTTCATGATCATCTCTGCCAAATATCAGAAAGATATTATAAAGGGTCTTAATTTTATATGCCTGTACAACATATGTAGAGAAGGGGCCTATGCCTGGGATTCTCTTATGTCACTGTGGTATAAGATCGGTTTGTGATGCAAATTGGCCAACAGAAATGTCAACCAAACATCCTCATTCTGTTCTGGGACCATCCCAACATATCTCCACCACTTGTTTCTGGGAAGTCAGAAGCATCTGTTTAGGCAGCTCAAGTGATGTTTTTGGCCAGGGCTGGTCCTGGGTCCTGGACTGTCTCAATGGTCCTGTGTCTTGCTTCAGTGCAGCCAAGTCCCAGCAGTTGAATTGCAGTTACTCCTCAGAATTTTAGCAGCCAGGACAGTAGAACAATGGTTCCCTCAGTCAATCACAACGCAGTAAAGGCGTGTATGGGTGAGTGGGTGGGTTGTGGTATGTGGCGCTTGAGGTTGGGAACTAGGCCACACACTCTTCCGGATACTTCATCTCTACTAAGCTTGTGTCCCAGTTTACTCTTGTCTTTATGCCATCTTTGGAAAAACTCATGTGGGACAGCATTGCCAATGTTCTGCAAAATGACACCTGGGTGATTGTGAGACTTAAAAACACAATCCTACTGCAGTCTGTATATGGCACACTTTTATCTGAGTGCTTTACTGTTTATTTCCAGAATAACTTTGCTTTCAATTCTCCCTTGTAAGCAATTTTCACTTTCTCAAAAGCAGAACATCATTCAATCACATCCGTCTTCGAAAGAGAATATCTGCAGATAAGGGTGTTTCTGCTGCAGTGCCTTGTATGAAAGCTCTTATTAGGAAAATATCTATCCGTGACTGAACTAGCTTGTGCTGAGAGATAGGTGGGTTAGATTGCCAGCTAGTGAAGATTGACAATGAAGTCATTGGAAGTACTGATTTACATCTGCTAGGAATCTGTCCTCTGGTGTATTGTATTCCCTTTTATCATTGCTGTTTTGTTCAAGCTCTCTAAATTTGTTAGACAGCTCTTGCAATCCCTGGGTGGGTGTAAGTTTATCTGCTGTAGTTATGTGCTTGTAGATAGCATGCCATTAAAGCATCTCACGGCATAACTTCACAACACAACCACACGACGGTGTTCCCTATGCAAACTGTGGGTTGTGCCATCGTGGTCCATTTTGTGATCTCCTGGGAAATAGTAAGTTAATGTGACAAATGGAAATTTCAGTCTGATCACAGCTGCATAATGGTGTAACTAATTAGCCTGCTTCTGCCACCTTTCTTCACGTTTAACAGATCTTTAACCCTCCAGCAGGCTTGTTGAAATTGTCTGCTTGGCTGAATGCCTGATGTTGTTGCAATGCTTTGTAGCTTCAAGTACAACCTTCAAAAAGAAACTGTACATCATCTTAATTTGCATTTAGGATGAGATTCACAAAGCTGCTTAAAGAAACTGAATGTCAGTATCTAAGGTTCCAGCAGACCTTGAACCCAGGTCAAAGGGGTTACTGGGCAGAGTATGGAGCTTTGCTGCTACAACCCCCACGCTGCTCAACTCCAGACATGGCAGTTAAACACTGGGCTCATATAAACCCATTGACATCTCGGTAATTGAACCAATCTGGCATTATTGGGTACTAAATGGTACCTGTTTACTGCCCAATGAGTGACTTGAATGACTGCATTACTGATTTTCCAAGTTACCATTACCACTTTACTGAGTTACTGTTACTGTGTTATCGTTTATGCATTTTCATGAATTCGGTGTTTTCAAAAGAGGCAAGTGAGGAAGGGGTGTAGTGTGCCTGTGCAGATTTAAAGTGATTGGCTAAAATGGAGTAACCAAACAACAGACAATAAACCAATAATTGTAACTTGGTAATGTTAAACCTGGAAGTCAGTAACCTGATAGCGGTATTACCCACAGTTTTGGTTACCTGACTTAGTAATTGTTTACCAGTCAGGCAAATCTACTACCTGCTTCAACTCTATACCTGAGGGTTGTCCCTGAAGGGCTCCCTCCCATGGAATAGAACTTGGGTTAGTGTTAGTTTTCTGGTCTAAACATCCAGGCAATTACTGTTTTGTCCTGTCTCCAATCATACCTGTCTTGCTACCTTCCCTTACTGTTCCTTGTTTCCACTCTGCTATCTTGTCCTGCCTTGCCTTGCTTCATGCCTGACCTGTGCACTCCTACCTCTTGATGGACTCCTGGCATATGAACCTAGCATGCTTCTGAACGATGGTTCTTTTTATGCCTTTGCGTTGATGCCTCTATTCAACTGTCTCCCAGTCCTGGTGTGCTTCTGACCATGCTTCCTAACTAGCCATCTAGTTTGACATCTCTCTCTTGGACTGTTTGCTGGATCTTGACCCAGAGCTCTGCTTGACCCTGTCACAAACCAAGGGCTGGCACTGAATGCTAGATTTTCATTAATGAGAACTCTGTGTCTGAATTAAATAGGTGGGTATCTCTTGGAAATCTCACTTAGGATATTTTCAAAGGCAATTCCTATTGATGGAATAGCTGATGGCCACTTTAAGAGAACCTGTTCATCACCTTAGAACCGGCCCCTCTGCGGACTATAATACCAGCAGACACTAGAACTCTAGAAGTCTGCTGTAGGAGGCCAAGCAAGAAGGACCTGAAACTAGGCTGGTGTGTGCTGGGACCTCTCCAAGGTCCAGGTTTAGGAGCTAAGTAGAGCTGCAACAGATACTAAAATTAGTACCCACAGGTAATACTCACATTTTCAGGCACCCCATCAGGCTACCTGGCAGGCTACCTGAGAACCAGTCGGGTGCCTGATGCCAGAAATGCAAGCATTACTCAGAGAAACTGACAATCCTAGTGGTGCAGCCGGGGCGTGTCAGTTTCAAAGGCCAGCCAAGGCTCCCCTCCCCATCAACCCCCTCCCCCCAAGTTCCTCTCAAACTGACAGGCCCTGGCTGAAGTCATGAATGGAGCCTGTCACTTTTAAAGGCCAGCTGGCACGTTTGAGCAGCCCATCTGGTCCCGTTTGGGCATGGATGGTGCCTTAGCAGCACAGCACTGTGGCATGCCTTCAGGTGCCTCACCATGGCAGTTGTGCCAAGGTTGGTGAGCACCTGTCCATGCTTCACCACCTTCTGGCACAAACTGCACTACAGCTCCCTGGGATCATCCGCTTGCACCAACTTAAAATGTGCCCATATGGAGGATTATTTGCCCCCTCCTGCCTTCTGAACCACACCGGGTGATGCACCACTGATAGCGCTGATGGGAGGGGCAGAACATTGTGGCGACACAGCTCTCAGAGGGACGTATGGCCGGCACTGTCCAAAGTGGCCAAGGGTCTGTTGTCCTGCCCATCAATTGTCCCCAGCGATCGGGTGTTCTCATTGGCGGGGGACATTTTCTCACCTTACCGCCTGAGACTGGGGGCCAAGTTGGTGGAGCAGTTGCTTTTCATCAAGGTCAACCTTGTGCTGGTGGGATTCCCCGAGCTTCCCCTAGACATGGATTGATGCTGCAATGGCACCAGCCATCCCATGCCAGGTGCAGTCTTGGGACGGGGCTCCTCCTCAATCTGGGCTGCTGCTGCTTAGGTGCTGTCCCTACCTACCAATGCCCGGCACCCGCCCTGCCTCTCTCTCTTTCTCATTAGACAGCCTCGGACAGCCTATCTGACTGACCTCATGATGCTGGGTGGCATTGGGAACTGGGAAGCTGTAAGCCTGTCAGGTGGCCTCTGGCTAGATGATCTCAGCCCGCCTATCTGACTGGTTCTCTCTCACTGCACAGTCTTCGCCAGTCTATCTGAGTACCCTGCCAAGGTCCCAGCCTGCCTCCCCTATTGCCTCTTATGTCACGCTGCCTGTCTGCTCGTCCTGGTTGCCAACCTCAAAACCTGCCTTAGCCTGCCTTCCGCTGCTCATATCACACTGCCTATCTGTTGCTGCTGCCTCTGCTGTGCCATGGATTCTGTGCCCCAGCAATCCAATGTCCACTTCTACTGCCTGTGCTGTGCCATGGGTTCTGTGCCCCAGAAATCCAATGTCAGCTTCTACTGCCTCTGCTGTGCCATGGGTTCTGTGCCCTGGCAATCCAACGTCCGCTGCCTCTGCTGTGTCATGGGTTCTTTGCCCAGGAAATCCAATGCCCACTTCTGCTGCCTCTGCTGTGCCATGGGTTCTGTGCCCCAGCAATCCAACATCCGCTTCTGCTGCCTCTGCTGTGCCATGAGTTCTGTGCCCCGGAATTCCAATGTATGCTGCTGTGGCTGCTGCTGTTGCTGGGTCTCAGATGGCCAGCCATGCCCCCAGGGGCTAAGCTCTGAGCCTGCCTGCCCGGGCAACCTGGGGTGCCAAGCCCCAAGCCTTCCAGGTCGCTGCTGCCACCACTGCTGCTGCTGATGCTGTTACTGCTGCTGCTGCTGCTGTGTCTCAGATGGCCTGCCATGCCCCCACGGGCACCCCTGGAGCGCCCCAAGCCTCCAGGCAGGACCAAACTTTCTGAACGGGAGTTTGAACTCTGCGGGACCAAACTCACAAACCCAAACTAAGTTTTTGATTCGAACAGCCGAATGACTGAACATCCGAACCTTGTTCTGTTTGCACATCCCTAGCCTTCCCAGCCTTTTCTATGCGGAGCCTTCTTCCACACTGTTTTAAAAGGGAAGACATGGCAGCCCAAGAATCTTGCTTTCTCCCCATTTGGCACAGCTCCTCTTTAGGAAAACTCAGCCACCAATTCCTCAGCAGGAGAACGATGAAGACCCAATACTGATAACATTGTCCTTCCCTTTATAATCTCTTGCCTATGGGCTTCTATTCTTTGTAATATCCCAGAATGCTCACAGCACCTGGAAAGTCCAAGATGGTCACAAGGGACTGAAAGATAAGTTCTGTGTTGGGAAATGAGCTGGTCTCTTTAACATAGGTCTCATTCAGACAACCTACTTTTTATAGTGGATAGTAGCACAAACACACATTCAGAGTGTTGTGTAAAACCATTACTATTTCCTGTGCTCCTTAATGATCCCTTGTTTTTTAGCATCTGATGAAAGGAATGGGCCATTGAAATGCAGGGAAATCAGCAGCTATGTGAATGCATTGATACAGAACAAGGCAAACACAGAATAAGAAAAATGTGGTTAATTTGAAAGGGAGGAAGGGTATTGTGTGAATGAGGCAAAGTCTCAAATTCCATTTGCATCAAAGGATAGGTGGAAACTCATTATGGCTGCAGAAAGAAAAGTTTTTATGTAAAAGAAAAATATTAGTCCTTGGAAATATTTGTGTCAAACAATTTCAGATAATCACAAAATACTGATAACAAGTTAGGTTTCACACACCACTGAGATGGAACACTCCCTAAAGTTTCCCTTCCTCCTGGAATCAAAGTTAATAATTGTGTAATAAGGAAAGTATTTCCTTGTGGGCAGGTAGACTGACCAGTTGAGTATAAACTAAAAATTAGAAAAAATAATCTTTACTAGACCTTATCTAATTGGAGTCATCCGGCTAGAATATCCTAGAAAGGTAGGACAAGAAGAGGCAATGGGAATGCAATTATACTGTGACCCCTAACATGTAGCAAAAAACTCACAACCCTACAATTTAGCATCTAAAGTACTGGCCTGTCCAGAAATTGACTTGGCCTATCATGAAGGGGGAGATGAGTGGTAGTGAACTCCCAGATACCAGGATACACTGGGATCCCAAATTTATTTCAACAGGCCTGACCTTAGATCAGCCTAGTTGTAAATACTTGAGTAATACATATAGCTATGTAGCAGTGTAAGATTGCTATCATTACTACATATTATATGCTAGTATTACTAAATATATTGCCATTGTAATCTCTCTCATGTAGTTTAGCTTCTCCTATAGCTCTTTTACATAACATTTGGACTCAATAAAGGAATAATTTCTTTAAGTGGTCTATGGCTTAGCTCATTCTTAAACCCTTAAATCCCTAGCAATGGCTCTTATTTTAATCCATCAGTATCCCCTTCTCTAAGAAGGTAGGATCTTGGAGGTTGCTTTTGAAAATCAGTTGAGATAATTCAATTCACTTCACTTCAAGGTACTTTCCCAAGTGAGCTTTTTTCTTTCTCCCTCCGCCTCCCCATCCAAATACAGCCCAGGGCACACTCTGACCTTGCAGTGAGCACTTCTCTCACCTAGATTCACTTCAAACCTCCGCTATTTGAATTTATAGAAAATCTTTTTGAATTCTATATCTCAAAGAACCATTTTTGTACCACATCTGAAATAATAACCATCCCCCAAACAAACAGCAAAACTCAAAGAGCCAAAGATGCATCTACTGCAACAGATAAAGGCTGGTATTCAAGTCTTGTTATCCGCAGGGGAGAGCCAAGGATCTTGCTCTGTTCCACCAGACCAGAGATTAACAAATGTGAGATACACAGCCAGATTAGAGATCAGCCATCAAATAAGGGATTTGTAGCGGGATATAAGACTGGAAGCTGTTTAGTTTAACACACCGCAGGTTAATATTGAGATCCCTGTACATCTGAGGCAACTGGGGGTATAGATGGACCACATACACCTGACTCGGGATGAGGGCTGACTCGGGGGAAGCTAAAGCATCTTGCCTATGCAGGCTAGAAAGGAACAGCCTGAGAATCATCAATCCTTTTGGAACCAAGGACTATTGCATTTAAATTTTGATCATTTGTTTTAGACAAATTAAAAAGAGGTCAAGGAGCCACAAAAGAGCTATACCCCACTTAGGGGTGTGCATGTTGTTTTCATTATTACAATAACATTAACAAAAATTGTCATTTTCATTTTTGTTATTGCAATAACGAAAATGACAACTGAGAACAACAACGATAATTAAAATGACAACTGAGAATACCAGTAAATAACGAAAATGAAAATGATAACAAAAACAATTAAAAATTATAACAAAAATGATAATGAGCAATGAAAACAACAATGTCGTTATTGTTGTCATTATTATTAGTGCTGTGGCAGCTGGGTTTTGAAGGGAAAATGTGGAGAGAGGAGGAGGAAGCAGACATCTCAGAGCCCTAAACAGAGTTGAATTCTTGAATTGTGCCTGTGTTGGGAGAGGCAAGCAGTTCAGCAGTATCTGATGGATGTATCGCTGGCCAATGAGCAGTGCAATCAGGCCCCAGCAATCTCACGGCACTATGTAATTGCTCAATGCCTGCTGCCTTCCACAACCACTCAGGTGAGCTCTGGGGGAGGGCACTGCAACCCTTTATAATGGGAGGGTCAGGCTTTTTCTCTCCGTTCTGTGAGAGCTCTGCTTGTCAGGTTGCGTTTACAGAACTGTGGTGCTTGCACACAAAAAATCCTCCCTAGCCCTCGTATTACCAATACCTTTCCTTCCTCATACCCTACATTTTACCTTCCCCCTTTCCCTGCCCTTCTCCCCCTTGTAAATTATATATAGATAGGTAGTACAGATTAGATACAGATATATATTATAGACATATAGATTAGATTAGATTAGATTAGAATAGTTATAATTAGAATATAGATAATTGATTAGATAGATAGTTTTCTTTTTCCCTTCCCCTATCTCCCTTCGTTAATAATGATAACGAAAACATTTTTGAATAATGAAAATGAAAACAAAAAATGAAAGCGACATGGGGGCCTGGTGCACACCCCTAATTAATGTAATGTGATGAGCCACCCACAGAGAGAGACATTGATTTCTACCTTGGTACTTGCTGAAGTGTCATCCCTTCTGGAAGCAGCATAAACAAACGTTCATGCTGTTCTGTGTTATACAACTTTATACTGACACCTTATGGACTCTGACCAACAGGGGGAGCCCATCGGGTAACAGCATAAATAGGGGAAACCCCAAAAGCCCTGCTGATGAAATAGACACGGCACAGCTCCCTGCTTCCAGGCACGGATCCCTATTGGTGAAATAGACAAGCCAAAGTCTGGTTGCTGAACTGGCCCTGCTGCTAATATTGACAAGACGGAACTGCTGCTGAAATTAGCAATCAAGGATAAACCCCTGATGGTGAATAGATGTTGGGTACATCCACACAACATGTCTACTGTGGTTTGGGCAGCCTTACCCTACATCAGTCACCATTGACACATGATTCAGTACATCGTGTGCCCACCAACTACCAGATGTTCACCCCACCACAGGGTGGGCAGATGGCTGCTATGCCCTGTGCCCTCAGGAAAAGGCCAGGAACATAGCATGTAGTAGCCTTATCCAAAGTGTTGTAAGACTGCCCAACATATGGAAGCACGCCGCCACTCATGGGTCTGGTCCCTATCTGCCTTCCTTTGAGTGGTGGGCACTGTTTCCATTCTTGTGTGGCCATGCTGGGAGCAAGATAGTGGGTGCGTCAGAGGAGGGTAGGTGACGTGGGGTACCCACATATGTAGCTGATGCCTTCGCCCACCCTAAGGAGTGGCAAGGCTTTCAACAGCAGCCCCCTGACCAGGCTTCCATGTTTGGGGGAGGACCATCTGCGCTACTGTACATGCTGACCCCACAGTGTGGCAGCTGCGATTTCCCACCATAGGCCACATGGGGGTTCAGGCCCTCCCAGATCATGTGGCTCCACCCATTGATTCCATGGCCTTTTTAAGGCTACTCCACAGCTTTTCCAAGTTGTTCCCCGAATATATTCTAGGGAACAAACCTCTTCAAACTTGTGTTCATTTTGGCCCTTCTTACATGAGACAGGCCCACACATGCCCACACAAATCTGATGCATGGGCATGCATGGGCACTGACCATGTGACTGCTGCATGCGGGAGTGTGGGTGGGGTGAGCACTCCGGCGCTACACCCATCTCTACCCATCTCCACCCACCGCCCACGCACAGAGCAACTGGCAAAAATGGCAGTTGCTCCGTGTGTGGAGGTGGGTGGAGATGGGCTTGCACCCATGTAACGGTGCCCTCCCCCACCGCCCACTGCCCACATGCATCCCCCCGCACTGTGGCCCATTTAAAAATGGCTTTGTGGTTTGCTCCAGGCTTTGTGTGACCCATGGTAGGTAGCTGGAATGGTGGCAAATATTATGTGTAGATGTCCGATGCGTTGCCTTCCCGGAGCTGATGGAACAGACATTCAGGGCTATTTTAGACCAGGGTTTCCTCCACAACTTTGGGGGTTCCTTTTATCATTTTAATTATTTTGTTGCCAAAAAAGAAAGAAAAGTTGTTAACAAAACAAACAAAAACTCTTAAAAATTGAATTATTATTAATACTTCTTTAGACAATGTGTAGTTGTTGTGTTGGTCCAGAACACAAGAGATGGAGACTCACATTTTCCTACTGGACTCTCTGCCACAAGAACAGGCTCCTCTTTGTCCTATTTCCTCCACCTTGTTAGGAGAACAATGGAATACATTTTTTTACCTCCAGCAGAAAAACTTGACTAGATTTTACTCTCTTCCTCACAGATTCATGAAACAGTAAACAAGGGTATAGTTTACTGCAATATAGGGTATTTTCAGACGTTACGGGGCCACTTGGCCCCGTACTGAAAACAACCCATTAGTTCCCCGCCGGGGTCACCCCGTCACGTCATATCAGACGTGCCGAGGGGATCCCAGCGGGGAACCTGGGAGGGGGCGGGGCCGCGTGGCTCAACGTGCGGTCGCACGGCCCCGCCCCCTCCACGCACCCCACCGCCCACCCTCTAGGGAGACGGGCGGGTGGCGGGGCCACTGCGGCCGCCGCGTCGGGCCGGATGTGCCATGGCCCGGGATCCCGCCGGGGATCCCGGGCCGCGGCAACCGGCCAGACGTTACTTTTTGTTGGTCCCCGCTGGGGATCTTTTTGACCACGCTTCCCGGGACATTCCCCCGGCTAGCTCGGGAAGCGTGGTTCAAATTGACCCCATGCGGATATTGACCGTGGTGAACATCTGGCGGCCGCCAAACAGACGTTCGAGACACAGTGACCACAGGTGGGTATTCACCGTGGTTCACTGTGATCTCGTAAGTCTGAAAATACCCATAGTTTACTGTTCCCTCCCTCAGACTGTTTGACACTGATATCCTGACACAGGGAGAAGGTGCTGGCTAGGCCATGTATCCTTTGTAAAAACGACACTTAAAACTTGTACTATTTTTGGTAGCCAAGGAGTAAACAGGTTGATGCTGGTCCCTGCAACACAGGGTGAAAACAGACATGACGCTAACCACCCTTTAACCACCCTTGGTGGTTATTTATGCATGTTGCAGGGCTGTATTAGTGCCCTATGCAGCCCTGAAACATGCATAAATGACCACCAAGGGTGGTTAAAGGGTGGTTAGCGTCATGTCTGTTTTCACCCATAGTCGGTGACTGAATGGTAGGGATGTGCAATTCATTAAATGTTTTTTATTAGTTACTAAAACGAATTAAGCCTCATTCGTCTTCATAATGAATGTTCCAAAAGCAAATGAATAAGCAAATGACATATGTCTGCTTTCGTTAAAAAAAAAAACCTGTGCATGAGCAAAATGGCCACCAGGACTGTTTGCTCATGCACTGCCCTTTTCAAAAATGGTGCCAATGCTGCCGACGATATTTTGGGAAAGGGTGTGCATGCGCAGAATGGTCTAGTGGCCATTTTTCATATGTTCAGTGATTTTTTAATATTTTAATTTTAAAAAATAATAAAAATCACCCGCAAAGGAGGCAGGGGGGGATGAGACATTTTTCCCAAGGTACAGACTAAGCATACATTTGCTCATGCTACCTCTGTAACAGATTGTACAAGGATCAGCTTTTCCCAGTTATCGGAGAAACAACTGGTGACGTTGCAGAAATAGACACTAAACTGAGCAATGCAAAAGGTTTGCCACTTACTACATACTCTCTCTTTTGTTTTCTACTGATGCTTATGATCTACGTTCTGGCCAGCCCAGGTAGATCAGGGACGGAAGTGATGACATGCACAAATGACATAAGGTCAATAAGAAACTATGCTAGCCTACCTATGCTACCACGTAATTTGGGAACATGGCCAATTTTTGTAACAGGGGAACAAAGGAGGTTGATATGGCTTTGCCACCCTTTGTCACATTCTTGTGCAAATACCTAAGGACCCCATCATCCATACTGATGTACATTGAAGGTTTTGTGCTAGGGGAACCCCACATGCAACAAGGGGCGGAGGGACTTAGACATCTCAGTATATACCCCTACAAGATAGTGAACCCAGAAAGAGTGAATCCCGATGATCACTCCACTGTGCAATGGTTGAAAACAAGTGAACGTGATAGCCCCACAATGCTAACAGAGTGTTTGAAGCACCACATGTATAACTTGAACATGAATCGAGGAAAGGGAAATGAGATGGGGTGGTGGTGGCATATCCAACACAACATGCCACCCACTTCAACATGTTCCAGATTCAGGTTGTTTTCTGCATCCTTCACATGTTTTGGAAGGGGGGGGGGAGATGTCACAAGGAGATACTGGGCTACATGTAGACTACAGGTCTAACAAATATGTAAAGGTAAATGTTAAACATGTATGTAAGGTGAAAGCTGAGAACTGGAAACTCACTTCATGCAATGGAGAAATGCAAAGTTATGCCCAATGTGTATTCAGAAAAATCCCAAACACCTCTGCAGACATAGCCATAGAACACTGAGTTGCAAATGGATTTCTTCCTGTGGACGTGACTGAAAGCACAGAGTCACCTGGAGGGAAAAAGGACCCTGGAAAGGTACTTAAGGGGGTAAGACAAGACAAAGAGCCATCTTTCTATCTCACTCAGTTGGTTGAGATCAGTTTGTTGAACTTCATATGCAATGCATCATCATATCTGACCAGCCGAGAAGGTCTGCACCAAAGGAAGTATGAAGTAAGGCCTTTTGGAAACTCTAAAGACTGGTACCCGGCCAAGCTTTCCATCGCTGGCTGTGACATGAACTGAAATACCCTTGGACCTTGAGTAGGGTAAGCCGAAGTCAGGAGAATCCAAGTACAGATAGGAATGCGTTATTGGTTATATTAATTCCATTTCTGCACTCTCGTGTATAATCTCGTACTGCATACTTATTCATGATTTATTCATTAAACTACTTTTTACTGAACTTCATATGGTCCAGTGGAATTGCTAATCCTAACACTGTGAGACACAGTTTGGGGTTAATTCTGTGTTTACAAACACAGACGAACCTAAAGAGAAAGAGTCTGTGCTGGGAAACTCTGTGGCTGAAAAGGTGACAAGAAGGTTCCCCCGTTGCAGGCTCAATCAGTTCTAGCGAGAGAGCTGATCCAGTGAGAGCTACAAGCCAGGGAAACTGAGTCATGATAGCCTAGAGTGGGGTAGTGAGCCCCCAATCCCATGACAGATGTCATCAATATGCTGATGACACCCAGTTATATCTTTCATTTTCCTCTGACTCACGCCCTGCAGTCTCCGTGCTTACCCGGTGTTTGTCCACTGTGGGGGATTGGATGCGGGCAAGCCGCCTGAGGCTAAATCCTGACAAGATGGAGGTGATGGTTGTGGGGAAGGCTGAGGGAGTGGTGGCCCCCAACATTGATGGGGTCCACCCTCCCCTGGTTTCGCAGGTCCAGAGTCTGGGGGTGCTCCTAGACCCACAGCTCCTCCTGGATGCCCAGGTGGCAGCTATGGCATAGGGAGCATTTCGCCAGTTATCTCTGGTGCATCAGCTTAAGCCATATGTCTCGAACTTGGATCTGGCCACAGTCATCCATGCTTTTATTACCTCGAGACTGGATTAATGCAATGCGTTCTACGTGGGGCTACACTTGGTACTTGTTGGGAAACTGCAGCTGGTGCAAAATGTGGCGGCCCCATCTCTTCACGGAGACAGACCGATGGGAGCATATTACACTGGTGCTTCGCTCTCTGCACCGGCTGCTGGTAGGTTTCCGGGCCCAATTCAAGGTGTTGCTTTTGACCTTTAAAGCCCTAAACAGTTTGGGCCCCACCTATCTGCAGGACCACCTCACATCCTAGAACAACCCCTGCGATCACCCTCCTCGAGGTCCCCGGGGTTTCCTGGGTGTCCACTATGAGGAGGGCATTCTCCGTGGTTGCGCTGTGGCTGTGGAACTCAGATATCCGCTTGGTTGCCAGTCTCCCCCCTTTCCACAGACAATGTAAGTCCTGACTGTTCTGCCAGGCCTTTCCCGAGGGAGGTGGGGTGGGTGGGTTGGGTTCGGGTGGGGGGGGGGATGCATTTTTATATAGTTTTTTTCTAATTGCAATTATTATTGTTTATTTTAATGTTTTAAAATGTTTTTAAAATGTTGTGAGCCACCCCAAGATGCCTGAGGCAGGAGGGGGTAGCATATAAATGTTAAGATAAATAAATAAATAAATAAATAAATAAATAGAGCCTGGCCACCCCTGGAGCTTCTCCAGGGGTGCCCCCCTATGTCTGCCCATTTCTTGACCCTCCAGGATCCACAACAGATGAACAGGTGGTTTCCCTAGGCCGCATGGTGTTCCCCTCCCCCCAAATAGAGTTGTGGGCACTTGGGTACTTGGGCACTAGTTATTATTATTATTATTATTATTATTATTATTACACAAATGGTGGACCTGGTGCTGTACAATCAATAGTTATAGACAGTTCCCTACCCCCAAGGAGCTTTCAATCTCAGAGACAAGGAGGGGAAGACAAGGGAGAGGCAAGCATCAGGAGAGACAAGAGCACATTAATGAAGTTGAGAAGTTTCTGGTGCACCTGCTTCACATAGGACCTTTTTAAATGGACCCGGGTGGCTCTGCAGTGCAGGGGGTATGGGTCGAGGAGGTGGTGGGTGTGCAGCCTGTTACGCGGACGTACACCCACCTCCACCCATCTCCATGTATGGAGGCACCTCCATTTTTCCCAATGCCTCTGTGCGTTGGTAATGGGTGAATAATTCGCTGGAAATGGGTGGAGCAGTGTCAGCCTTACCATGGCGTGGGTGGGGGTGGCCACCCAGGGCCCCGCACTTGGAGGGGGGCATGGGTTTGGGGTTGATTTTTTTTTATTTTTTTTTTAAAAAGGTCAGGTTGGGTGGGGGGTCAGCAGGAGAGAGGGAGAGGCAAAGGCCCTGCCTCTCCCACACTCCATCCTCCCCCACACACACACTGCCTGGCACAGTCTCGGGCAGGGGAAATGAGGGAGAGAGAGGCAGAGTTGCCTCTCCCTCATTTCCTCTGAACGAGAGATTGACAGGCAGAAGAGGGAACCAGCAGCATGAGAGAGAGGTGGGGCCTCTGCTTCTTCCCTCACTTCCACCAGAAGTGAGGAAGTAGAAGGCAGAGGCCCTGCCTCTCCCTCACGCCACTGGCCCCTTATGCTGCCTGCCTGGCTATTTCAGCCAGGGGAAATGAGGGAGAGGCGGGGCCTCTGCCTCTCTCTCCATCTTTTCCCCTGCCTGAGACTGTGCCAGGCAGTGGGGGAGGGCCCGGCACAGGGCCCAGACCAGAGGTGGCAAAAGCGGTGGTGGCGACAACGACGATGGCAGCAGATCAGGTGAGTGATCCAATTTGGTCAGAATCTGAATGGCCGCTCAAGCTTGGGAATGGGTGGAGGGGAGTGCCCCTCCACCCATTCCCAAGCCCAGGTCTGGGTAGCACACGGCTCCTGGACCGGGGAGCGCCCCCTGAGCCCGGGAGTGCTGCAAGACCTGCTGGCTGTTGGAAGCTTTGCCACCGGCAGAAGTTATGGGTCCCTGCATTTTTTTCTCACACAGGGCCCCACTTAGGATAAGGCCATCCCTTGGGTGGAGTGTGTGAGCACACACGCACCCCCACACATCCCCACCGGTGGTCACACAGATGCCCTCCTCCTCTTCCACACATTCACCCATGTGGGCAAGGGGGCGCATCTCATGTTAGTTACAGGGAACTAGATTCTGAGTGAATCACTCATTTCATTCATAACAAGCTAAGAAAGGCCTGATGGAAAAGGTATATAACCACAGACTGCAAGAAGTTGGGATGGGAGTAAATGACATGGAGATTAATCACTTTATAACTCTTCCATTTTTGTGCACTTCCTGTGGGACATCTGATGCTGACACCTGTTGAAGACAGGAAACTGCGCTAGATGGACCACTGTTATGACGCTCCTTTTGTGTCATATCCTATTGTGAGAAGAATACGTTTTTAGGATCTTCTGCACTGATAGACCATTCTTTGTTCTTTAGAGTTCACCACGAAAGGGCCAGGTCTGTGGGGAAGTAGATGGCCAAGAAAAATATCTGTGCTTTGAGAGTCCATTCCCAGACTATGGAAAGAAACTAGTATGGGTTGGAAACTACCAGATTTTACAATCAACCACACAGAGCCCAAACCTCTTAGGCCTTCTAAGTCCCAGGTGTTATCATATAGTCCTCTTGAGATTAGATGCTGTAGTTAGGAAAGAAGCTTGCAATAAGGATAACTGAGTAGCTGTTACTAGTGTGTCTATGGCTGAAATAAATTTTCAGAGCGAATTCTGCTTTGGGAGGATTTGGTCAATCCATTCTTTGTCTATTGAATCAGAGATAAGCACTCTCTGACTCATCTTTGTCCAGTTCTCCACTTTTGTTTTGCTGGTCATGATAACTTTTTCAGCACTTTCTGTTGGTCGCATTCTGGAGTTCTGCTTTCAGTTGGCTATTTTTGTCAAAGTAAGAAGTATCCTATATACAGGGTATTTTTAACTGAGATGCATCTATGCATGGTCCCCCACCGTCCATGCGTCTAACTTCTTGTGTGACGGTGGTGTGTGGGGAGGCACGCTCCTGTGATCAGCAGCCACTCATTGCCACACATGGAGCACTCCTGAAAAATCCTGAGTGCTCCAAGCAGGCTAGAGTGGACACCTCCATGGATGGGGCAGTCTTATTGGGAGTCATCATTTGAAGCGCTCCCCATAGCGATGCCACTCTGCAGACGTAGACCTCCCCTCCTGTGGTACTCATTTAAAAACACCCACTGTTTGATCTGAGAGTGTGTCTATGGGTATTTTCAGACGTGACAGGGCCAATTGGCCCCGGCATGGAAACAACCCTTTCGTTCCCCACCGGGGCCACCGCGTCACGGACTAACAGACGCGGTGGCCGATCCTGGAGGGGAATCCAGGGAGGAGGCGGGGTTGCGTGGTGCAACATGTGGCCACACAGGCCCACCCCCCCATGCTGCCCCGGCCGCCTGCCCTCCAGGAGATGGGCGGGTGCCCCCCCCAGCATTGACCACGGCCTGGAATGTTACTGTCCCCTTCATCACGGGGGGGAATCTCATTCACCACGCGATTGGGGATGGTCTGGCCAGGACCTCCAATCGTGTGGTGAATCTGATTCCCCTCGTGATTCACGGGGGTGAACACCTGGGGGGGAACTTCCGATCCAACCATCAGATGTTACGGGATCACTTTCACCCTGTGCTGATTCACTGTGGTTGACTGTGATCTCGTAACGTCCGAAAATACCCTATGATTGGCTAATGAGCAAGCAAACAACTAACAATGAACAAGCAAACAAATGACAAGTGTGGTGAAAAAATGGAGATGGTGTTGCAAAATAAGGGATAATCAAATTAACCGATAGCCTTGAGCAAAATGACAGAACAGCAGAGATCCATAAATGGAATCACTGAAGTGGCGGATCAGCAGCGATCTGTTGTGAAAAATAATGGAAATCTGTCAGATTACTGACTAGCCTTCTAAAAATGTAAATTATCTTCACAGATATGAAATGAGCTATCCATTTTGGCCCTATGTGTGTCTAATTGCATAGCCACAGTGATTTCAATAGCTGTGCTATTGAATGTAAGTCAATAGCTGTGACTTATATTAGCTTAATAACAAGTTATTATTATGATTATTAACAATCATTTATATAGCGCAAGCAGTGTACCTGGCACTTTACAAAGTAATAAAATAGACACGGTCCCTGCCCCTAGGGCTTACAATCTGAGAGACAGGAGCTGGGGGAGAGAC
>QEPC01003981.1:960031-971346 GCA_003113815.1 Sphenodon punctatus
CCACAGCCCTCCCTGCCAGTGAAAACTCAAGGAACACAAACTTCAGGAGTTCTGCAGATGGTAGGTCCAGTTTATGAAGATAAACTTGATGGTGACACAGATGTCCAGAAATCTGTTAACATATTGGAACAAAATTCTGTAGTAGATGAATATTATAATGATTCAGCTACACCAGGATTTAGGTCAATGCCTCCAATCTGAAGGGGCTTTGCTAGCTGCACAGAAGGTTGCCTCAGGTAGACTTATGCTGAGCCATGTCCAGACTCTTTCTATCTTTTTAAGTTGTCAGACCCTGCAATAAGAACTGCATTCACCAGAATGCGTATGCATACCTTTCCTTCTGCCTCTGTAGAGGGAAGGTATAAGGGTATACCTCATGAGTTCCGGAAGTGCCAGATGTGTAAAAGCAGCAAGGAAGATACGGTAGCTCATATCTTGCTCGATTGCTCTGCATTGTCGGGGCTAAGAACTGGTGGGGTGTTAGCTAAGAACCTTGCTGGTGCTTGGGAGGGTGAGGGGCAGGCAGAGCTCCCCCTCAGGCTGGGTAGAAGCCTAAAAGGCCCTCACAGATAATGAATTGAGACCCAGACAGTTTTGTTTCTTGCTGCACCTGCCTCACCGCTAGCCCCATTGGCTCTGTGTAGCCTAGCCCGTGGCCAATCGCAGACTGCCAAGTCAGTGGTCTGAGGCAAAAAGAGAGGGTGATTCAGCAGGCTGGCTGCTACTCCAAGCCACTATCTACCCTCCACCCCTGGTGCCTGGAAGTCTGCTCCTAGCTGAGTCAGATGACTTTCCACTCCCTGCTACATTTGGACTTCCAGTGACCTGTCAGTAGATCATGTTTTAGCCACCCGAACACAATAAAACGCAATCTGAACTGACTGAACTGCTCGGCCATTTTGCCGTTTGGTGTTCTGTTCTGTTCGGTATGGTCGCCATTTTGCCGTTCGGTGTTCGGTTCTGTTCGGTATGTTCATGTTTGGGTTCATGTTTGCATTCGGTAGTCTGAACAGGCCGAGTTAGGGCCGAACACCGAACTCCCGAACCTCGTTCGCCCATCCCTAGCTGTTTGTTTCCATTTTAAAAAACAACAACTTTGCTTGGAGTTTGTTTTCCTTAAGTTTAGCATTGAACTCATTGCCCTTACATGGTTTCTTGTAGGGATGGGCGAACGCGGTTCAGCAGTTCGGAGTTCGGCTCGAACTTGTCCTGTTCAGATGACCGAACTTGAACACGAACATGAACACGAACGCGAACATACTGAACAAATCGAACACCAAACGGCAAAATGGCCGAACAGTTCGGTCAGTTCGGATCGCGTTTGGATGAGTTTGGGTGGCAAAAAAAGGTTCACTGGAAGGTCAAACATGACAGGGAGGTGTCAGCCACTGAGGAGCAGACTCAGTCTGTATTGGGTTCCATATTCTGTATCCCCCAATAAGGTTGCTCCCTGTAAAGTGCTCCCTCTGTGAATGGCTTCCACTGTGGAAGCTATTTACAGGGGCTGGGAAAGTTGGAGGGAGAAGAGCTGAAGGAAGATCAATTCCAGATCACCTGTAGCCTCCTGTCTGTGGCTTTAATATTCAGTGTGTTTGTAGTACTAGGCCTTTGTAGTTATTAGATAATCATTTAGTTCCATAGCATTTAGAATAGTTAATAACAGTTAGACTTAAATTAGGTATATATAATATTAGATAAAAAATTTGAATTAAAAAAATAAATATAAAATCTCAGAGTGGCAGGTGATCTCAAACATTGCCTCCTTCCTTCTTCAAGCAGCCATAAGAACTTCTTGGAGTTTAGGCATTACCAAAGTTAAAAGTGTCTGCTGTTCTATTCCATTGACTTTGGGCTACTGAGTGGGCCCTGTTGGTAACAGGTTGGGGTATCCTGAAATATTGGGGGGGGATGGGCTGCCCCAGGATGTGATTATTCTTGGAACATCAGATGTCAGTTTTTGTTTTAGTATGATCTTATGTTTTTATTGTAACTTTTATTATGTTTCACTATGGATGCCTTGGCATGGTGCCTGGCCGCTTGGTGGACTTTGTACTTCATATAATTGTTTGCAATGGTCAATGACAATGCAATACATGTATTACTACTACTATAAAATCTTTGTGTGCTGCATTATTTTTGCGGGACAAATGGAGAAGGAAAGGAGAGCCCAGTCTGCTGCCCATAGGGGAGGCAATGGGGCACGTGCCAGAGGTGTAAGGGGCCATGCCAGTGAAGTGGGAGAATGCAGCAGCAGCAGCCAGAGCCCATCACTACTCCCCAAGCTTTGCAGGCCTGATTTTGGGCCACAGGCCTCTGAGGCCCAGCACTAGTGGCACTAGGGGGTGGTTAGGTGTCACCTCCTGGCAGCATCCTCTACTGCCACATGAAGCACTGCAATGCCTGCAGTGCAGGAGGCTGAGGCTGTCTCATCTGTGGCTGCAGACACTTCAAGGGCCAAACTTCCTCAGGGGCCATCATTGTCCCCCATTGTAGAGGTGATCCCCTCCAGCAGTCCAGGACTGGTGGATCCCACCCCAGCTGCTAGGGGCAGGGCCCAATCTCCAGGCAATGGCAGTAGGGAGCAGAGCAGCAGCAGCAGCAGAAGCAGCTATAGGGAGCAGAGGGAGAGTGTTGCTCAGAGTGGCAGCAGCAGCATGGTGGGCAGTCCATCTGGCTCAGGGGCAGAGTACTCCCCTTCATGGGGGGACATGCCTGAGATTGGGGAGAGCAAGGCAGACAACAGTTCTGTGGAGGAGGTATCTGCTGGTGCTGAGGTGATAGCTGTCCCTCTGCGAGCTGTGTTGCCACCATGTCCTGCCCTGGCTCCCAGCAGTGCGTCACCCGGTGCAGACCAGAAGGCAGGAGGGGACAAAAAATCTTTGGTCTGGGAGCATTTTAAGTTGGTGCAGGCAGACGATCCCAGAGAGGTGCAGTGCAGTTTGTGTCAGAAGGTGGTGAAGTGTGGGAAGGAGCTCACCAACCGTGGCACAACTGCCATGGTGAGGCACCTCAAATCATGTCACAGCACTGTGCTACTAAGCGGGCAGGCAGGGGCAGTGGACGCCAGTGGGTTCCCAACCCCAGCAGCCGGTTGCACTCCTCTGTCAGCGGGCAAGTGTCCTGCTCCAAAAGCTGCCTCTAGCAGCAGGAGCACTAGTATTCCTGCTAGGGAGGGCAGAACAGCAGCAGGAGTCTCTCCAGCAGCATCAGAGCACCATGGAGGAGCTGGGTGGGGGCAGCTGCCAAGTCAGTTGGCAACTTCAGGCCATGGAGGGTGGTGTGGCTTTCAGAAAAAAACCACGCACCTATTGGGGAAAATGATCACCGTGGATGGGCAGCCCTTCTCCATGGTGGGGGACATTGGGTTTAAGTGCCTGTTTGGGTTCCTGGCCCCCCAATTTCAGCTGCTGTCCCACACCACACTGAGTCGGCAGGTGGTGCCAGCCCTATACCAGGCTATAAAGGAGCGGGTGAGGGAGCAGCTGGCAGGAGATTGGGGGGGGGGCAGAGTCCACTTCACCACAGACCTGTGGTTCACCAGGAACGCCCAGCACGTATACCTGGAGGTATCGTTGCACTGGTGGTAGGACCCAGAGGCAGCTTTCAGGAGTGGCAGGAGGGGTCCCGAAGCAGGATATCGGTGGGGCCTGCTTCAGACCAAAGTTATGGAAGTCTCCCACACCTCTGTAAACATTGAGGCAGCCCTGACTGCCATGTCAAGGGAGTGGGTCTCACCAGGTGCGACCTTCACCAAGGGATGCGTGGTGACGGACAATAGGGCGAACATACTGAGGACAGTCCGTGGTGGTGGATTCATACACCAGCATCCCTTGCACCATGCACACCCTTCACCTGGTGGTCAGGGATGCTCTGGGCTTGGAGGAGAAGGGGATTGGGTCAGGCACCCTTAGCTCCCTGATAGAGCTGGGGAGGAAGCTGGCTGTTTTTTTTAACCAGAGCGTGAAGGGCAGCGAGCTCCTCCGGGCCAAGCAGGCAGAGCAAGGCTCCCCAGTGCACCAGCTGGTGAAGGATGTTTCCACCAGCTGGAATTCCACTTTCCTGATGCTCGAGCAGCTTGTGGATCAGAAAGCCACCTTGCATCATGTGCAATTGGTAACAGACAGCAGGGCACCTCCAGGGTACAACGGGGTGGAATGGGACATACTCTCCCAAATGGTCTTTGTTCTGAGACTGTTCCTGCCCATGTCGGAGACCATCAGATCCTCCATGGTAAGCATCAGCCAGGTGACCCCTCTGGTCCAGAGTCTCCTTGGGAGGCTGGAGGAGATCCTTCAGGGGCAGAATGGAGGCCCTGAGGGCAGGAAGCTGGGGTCTGAGGCGTTTGGCCTGGCGCAGCAGCTGAATGCAGGGCTGACGAGACAATTTGCTGAGCTGCTGAAGTGGGAGGAATATGTGCTGGCAACTATGTTGGACCCCAGGGTCAAGGGCAACGTGGCACAGCAGATATCAATGTATGTCTACTGGAAGGCCTCACTGGTGGAGAGGGTCCCACAAGCAGAGAGGGCTCTCGAGAGTGCACGGCAGCAGCAGCAGCAGGATGCCCCTGGGGATGGTGGGAGTGGGAGCAGCCACACCTTTGAGCCAGCGGGGTCTATCCCTGCCCCCAGTCCTAGCAGTAGCAGCACCAGCAGCAGGCTGAGCAGCAGCAGCACCCCTATTTTCAGCAGCAGCTCGTATGTGCAGAACACTCTGGCAAACATGGATTTGTGCACAGCAGGGCAGGCAGCATGACTGAGGGCAGTGGTGGAGGTGGTGCTCAAGCTGAGCTATGCGAGGGAGTGTGACACTGCCTCAGCAGCAGTGGAGACCTACCTGGAGGAGGAGCCCTGCACTGATCCCAGAAGCAACCCCTTGGCCTACTGGGCTGCCAAGACTAGCATGTGACCGGCCTTGTCCAAAGTACCCAAGGGTATCTTGTCCTGCCCTCCAACCAGTGTCCCCAGTGAGTGGATGTTCTCCATGGCGGGGGACATTTGATCCCCGTACCGCCTGAGACTGGGGGCCAAATTGGTGGAGTAGTTGCTCTTCCTGAAGGTGAAACTTCTGCTGCCGGTATTCCCCAAGCTGCCCCTCGACACGGAGTGATGGTGAAGTGGCACACACCATCCCATGCTAGAGGCAGTCTTGGGACGGGACTCCTTCTCAATCTGGGCTAGGGCTACTGCTGCTGTGCTGAGGTGCTGTCCCTCCCTCATGATGCCTGGTGCCTGCCCTGCCTTTCTCTTTCTCTCTCTCTCTCATACTAGACGGCCTCGGCTGGCTTATCTGACTGACCTCATGACGCAGGGTGGCATTGGGAAACTGTAAGCCTGCCGGCCAGCCTCTAACTAGATGATCTCGGCCCGCCTATCTAACTGGTTCTCTCTCATGTGTGCACTGCACAGTCTTTGCCAGCCTATCAGAGTGCCCTGCCAAGTCTCAGCCTGCCTTCCCTACTGCCTCTCATACCATGATGCCCTTCTGCCCACCCAGGTTGAAAAGCTCGAACCCTGCCTCAGTGTGCCTGCCTTCCAATCATGCCACGTTTCCTGCCCAGGTGGCCTAGATCCAAGCCTGTCTCAGTCTGCCTGCCTTCCACTCCTGCCATGCTGCCTGTCTGCCGGCTTTGCAAACCCTGTGTGATGTCTAGGGGTGGGAAGTTCGGATTATCTGCTATCCGATACTGCCAGTATTTTTCTGTACCAGCAGTATTGGATTAATCTGGATATTGGAGGTACCGGTACCGGTTCCCCATGCTGGATTGTTTTACATTGCGGCCATTGAAATGAATGGCCGCAATGTAAAAACAAACAAACAAACAAAAATCAACCACTTTTCCCTCCCCCATCCAGGCTGTGCGGGTGGAAGAGGGGACACCCCCCACCCACCTTGCCCAGCCTGGATTTATTTATTTTTTAAAAAAAAATTCCCTGAAGTCCCTGGCTCCGGCCCGCCACCAGTGACCTGGAGCTTGCACCAGCAGGTAGGTACTAGGGTGATCCATGGGGTGAGGGGTGGTTTAGCACCCCCCCCACCCCAGGGATCGTCCTACCCCCCCACCGAGGGATCGCCTACCTTTGGTGCTCCAGGCGGCGGCGGCAACATGGTGGTCTGGCGGCTTCAGCGCTGGCTGTGGCTACCGGCTTCAGCGCTTAATAGGCCTTCCGGGGAAATCCAGAAGTTCCCCGGAAGGTCTAGTAAGCGCTGAAGCCGGCAGCCACAGCCAGAGCTGAAGCTCCCGGACCGCCGTGCTGCCTCTCCTGCCACCACCACCACCCGGAGCGCCAAAGGTAGGCGATCCCTGGGTGGGGGGGTAGGGTGATCCCTGGGTGGGTGTGTGGTGGTGGGTTTAGCACACACCCCATCCCTGGGTGGGGTGTGTGCTAAACCACCCCCACCCCAGGGATCACCCTAGTACCTACCTGCTGGTGCAGGCTCTGGGTTTCCGGTGGGGAATCCAGGCTGGGCAGGGTGGGTGGGTGGTGTCCCCTCTTCCACCTGCACAGTCTGGGAGGGGGAGGGATTGTTTTTTTCCCCCATTGATTTTAATGGGGACACTGACAGTTCCCCATTGAAATCAATGCAATAGATCCGGCACTGGTAAACCGGTTTTAATCAGGTAAACTGGATTTTTGCAATCTGGTAACTGGTAAAACCGGTGGCCGTTTTTTTGCCAGATGTCCCATCCCTAGTGATGTCGCCCGCTGGCCTGGTAGTAGGACTAGGCCTTTGTAGATATAATATTTCACTTAATTCCATAGGTTTTAGCTTAGTTAATAGGTGGCCTAGATCAAAACCTGCCTTGGTCTGCCTTCCCATGCTCATGCCACGCTGCCTGTTTGTCCGCCTGTCCACCAAGGTGGGCTAGATAAAAGCCTGCCTCAGTCAGCCTTCCAGTGCCTTCTGCTCATGCCACACTGTCCTCCTGCCTTCCCAGGTGGCCCTAGATCAAAGCCTGCCTCAGCCTGTCTGCCAGTGCCTTCTGTTCATGCCACGCTGCCCTCCCACCTGCCCAGGTGGCCCTAGATCAAAGCCTGCCTCAGCCTGACTGCCAGTGCCTCCTGCTCATGCCAAACTGCCCACCCATCTGCCTTCCTAGGGGCCCTAGATCAAAGCCTGCCTCAGTCTGCCTGCCAGTGCCTTCTGCTCATGCCACGTTGCCCGCCCTCCCAGGTGGTCCTAGATCAAAGCCTGCCTCAGTCTGCCTGCCAGTGCCTTCTGCTCATGCCATGCTGCCTGCCCAGCTGGCACTAGATCAAAGCCAGCCTCAGTCTGTCTGCCTTCTGCTCATGCCACACTGTCTCTCTGCCTGCCATTGCAAACCCTGGGTGATGTGCCCTGCTGGAACAGTAATCCCGCTGTTGCTGTCTGCTGGTCCATGGGTGCTCCGCCCTGGCCAATCCAAATGTGCCCATGTAATCGTGCTGCTGCCATCTGCTGCTGTATGGGAACTCTTCCTTGGCTAATTCTACCATCCTGGCTTCATGGGTGCTGCATACAGGCAAATCCTGCTGCTGCTTTCTCTGCTGTTCCACAGGTTCTGTGCCAAGGCAACCCAATGTCTGCTGCTGCTCCCAATGCCACCTCTTCTTTCTGAGCCAAGGGTTCTTCCCCAGAAACCCAATGTCTGCTGCTGCTCCCAACACTGCCTCTGCTGCTGTCTGAGCCATGGGTTCTGTACCTGCGCAACCCAATGTCTGCTGCAGCCCCCAATGCTGCCTCTGCTGTCTGAGCCATGGGTTCTGTACCTGGGCAACCCAATGTCTGCTGCTGTCTGATCCATGGGTTCTGTACTCAGGCAACCCAATGTCTGCTGATGCTCCCAATGCTGCCTGTGCTGCTGTCTGAGCCAAGGGTTCTGTACCCGGGCAACTCAATGTCTGCTGCTGTTCCTAATGCTGCCTGTGCTGCGGTCTGAGCCAAGGGTTCTGTACCCAGGCAACCCAATATCTGCTGCTGCTCCCAATGCTGCCTGTGCTGCTGTCTGAGCTATGGGTTCTGTACCTCGGAAACCCAATGTCTGCTGCTGCTTCCAATGCTGCCTCTGCTGCTGTCTGAGCTATGGGTCCTGTACCTGGGTAACTCAATGTCTGCTGCTGCTCCCAATGTCGCCTCTGTGGTCTGAGCCAAGGTCTCTGTACCCAGACAACTCCATGTCTGCTGCTGCTCCCAATACCACTTCTGCTGTCAGTGCTGTCACTGTGCAGTGCTGCTGTGCTGTGCTGTGCTGACTGACTTTCTGGTCTTCCAAGTCTAAACCTCATCATCATTGCCTCTTCGAGTCCATGCGACTGCTGCTGCTGCTGCTGCTGCTCACTCAGTCTGCTCTAGACTTCTGGGACTAGAGTTCAAGGGCCATCTTTAAACACCACTGTCACTGAGGTGTAGTGAGGAATGTGCCTGCCTGCTACAGCTGACTTAATCTGCAGAGACCAGGGTTGAAATCTCCTTTCTGCCTTTTTCCCCACTCTCTTCCCTAATATGTACAGTATATTAAATACAGTAGTGTTTTTTTCTCCCACCACAACTGTATTTAACCTTGAAAGTTAATTCTCTCACTGCCCGCTTAGGTATACAGGCTACAGTGCAAACGCATGTTGTAACAGTCAGGGTTCAGGACCAGGGAGTGGAGGGAGCATCATGTGGGCAGGGCACTAAAACGATGTAATGTGGGGGTGCCTGGCCAACATTTTTATCTCATAGCAACATCTTCCAGGAAACTCACAATATGTAACTCATGTAAAAAGCTTTCTGTCACTCACTATTCTAATAGGTAATCATTTATAATATAACACATCACTTACATACTTGTTTAAAGTTCAGCTTAGGCAGCAGAGTCAGTCAGAGTCAGAGAGTCATAAGGTGCATATTAACATAATTAAATTAAAGGTAATTAAATTAAATATAATTAAATGGAGTCAATGATCTTTTAACCAAGTTAGTTTGCAGACCGGGTAGGTTACCAGCAGCAAGTTTGTCGACAATTCCACGCAATTCCAATCCCTCCCCCTCTTCTGGCTCATCCTTATCCTCCTCCAGGCTCCTTGTTCTGTCAGAATTTGGAATGAAACTTGAAAAGTTAATGACAATTTTGTGGGGGGTGGCAGCATAAGCCACAGTGGTGTCGTAGATAAGATGTCTGCTGTAGCACCTTAGTTATTCTGAGCATACAGAGACCATAGTTCAAATCTCTTATGAGACTCTCCCCCATACAGAGAATGTACAGTACTCAATAAACCTGCTTTTATTAAACTTCCCCCATTCTCGAGTCACCACATACCCCCGCTGCATCAGTCACTTTTGCCCTGGCCCTAGCTATTGTGTGCCTGTTCTCTAATTTATGTGCAGGCGATATTTCTTGACTCGAGCATCTGCCACTGCCAGCAGTTACCATGCCTTCCGTGGCCTCTGTGATGCCTTTTGCCTAGGCTTGCAGTTGCACGGTCTCGATTAAGGGCAACATAGGGCATTGACAGATTACGCATATCATCTGATCAGTGTGCAGCAAGAGCAACCACACCCCCAATCCTACTTGCTGCAGCGATGGAGCGCTTGATTCTGAGTGGTAAGTGCCTTCAAATTAATGTACCATCAGGTAAAGAAATGAGTGTGGGTGAAGACTTTCTGAATTACCATTTTTTTTCCCTTTTAAATTTCCTCTAGGAGAAGCACTTTGGCGTTGTGCCGCATACATCATGGAAAGAGTAGGGAATAGCGCCTGGGTGTTGCATGATCTGGCCCTTCTACAAGACCGGCTTTGTGAGTACTATCTTTTTTATATATAATAATGTATTAGTTTGTTTGGCCATATGCCATAACAAAAGAGTAAACAAATATAATAATAAATTGCATGTCAACACAGGACTTGGAGCAAAAACAAGGGTAAAACAAAGAAAAGAAAAAAAAATATTAAAATTTATAATAACATTACATTATATTGCCTTTCCCTTCCCGGGGTTTATGGCAGCGACATTTGGCCCCTGTTTTATCTTGGAAGTGTCCTATTTTACAATATATTGCCTAACCCTTCCCGGTGTTTATGGCGGTAGCATTTGGCCCCTACATTAACTTAATGGGTGATTTCAAACGAGACGGGGCAGCATTCGCCCTGTCCCAGAATCACTCTTCAGATTCCCCGCCGGAATCAGTCTGTCACGTCCAACAGACATGCCGGCTGATCCCGGCGGGGAATCGGGGAGGGGGCAGGGCCGTGCGGCCACACGTTGCCACCCGGCCCGCCTTCTGGGGAGACAGGTGGGTGCCGCAGCCAATGCGGCTGTAGCGCCCGCCCGAATTGACCATGGCCTGGAATCCTGCCGAGGATTCCGGGCTGTGGTTTCCATCCAGATGAGATGGGCCCCTTCATCATGGCGGGGAATCACATTCACCATGCGATAGGCGCCGGCCTCACCGGTTCCACCGATTGCATGGTGAATGTGATTCCCCGCTGTGATTGACCATGGTTAACATCTGGGGGGAACTTCTGGTTCACCAACAGATGTTATGAGGCCATTCCCCAACACAGGGTATTGACTGTGGTTGAGAGTGGTCTCGTAATGTCTGAAAATACCCAATATTGACCATGTTACTGTAGCCGGCCAATTACAGCCAGATTGTAAAGAAAAAGCTCATGCTAGCCATGGTGTCAACCTAAATGGAGGAGCATATCTGTGAAATCCATGCAAACTAACTTGAGCTAATGTCACGTAAGTAGTATTCATTAACATACTTTTCCCTCCCTCCACATTTTCTTTTTCTGATCTGGTGAATGACTGGAGAGGGAACAAGACGCCTGTAGAGAGGAGGTTCACAGGCTTCAGGACCTTATGCAGCAGATGCTGCTCAGAATAGAACGGAGAAGGGAGAATGGAAAGGGTGCCGATGGCCGGTCCACTGAATGGGGCGGAGGGGAGGAATACTGTCATTTACATTCCTGACTAAGTTTTCTATTCTTTTATTAATTTTTATTTTTATTTATTTATTTATTTATTTTGTAAATTTTTACCCCGCCCCTCCTGCCATGCAGCTCGGGGCAGCTTCCATACATTAAAAAACAATAAAATCAATTAAAAATCATCATAAATATTATAAAATATTAAAACAGGGCTAGATACAATCATAAAACCAAAAATAGGTGGGGGAGCTAAAAAAACCCCACCCTACTCACCCTCCCTCCCAAAGGCCTGGGCGAACAGCCAGGTCTTACAGTTTCACCGGAATGTTAACAGGCTAGGGGCCAGGCGAGCTTCCTCCGGAAGGGAGTTCCATAGCCGCGGCCCCACTACCGAGAATGCCCTCTCCATTGTGGCCCCCCG
>QEPC01003981.1:981548-1045371 GCA_003113815.1 Sphenodon punctatus
TTTATTGATTACATAAACAAGATAGTTAAACAGAGTGGTAATTAAAAATCAAAGGTAAATATAACGCATTCCTAACTTATACTGGTTGATTTCCTAAGTTATTCATCTTACCCTAGCGAGTCCACAAGTTCTGGTTACTCAGCCATAAAGGTAACGTCTGGCTGGGCACTTGGCTTTAAAGAGCAGAATCTCTCTCTCAGTACATGCTGCCCCAGTCTGTTGCTGACAGGCTGTTCATTGGTATGCAGATGCTCAAGATGTCTCTTCTTGTTCATGCCTTCCCCTCTGGGATATCTCTCTCTTTATATCTCCTGGAGGAAACTCTTATCAGATTTCTCTGCCTTGCTGCATGTAGTTGATGGCTACCTTCATTAGCATTGTTGATGTCCCTGGCCATCCGTCTTGGGCCAGGGTTTTCTCAATACACATCTTTGTTTCCTTGTATTTGCTGTAGGCTGGTGACATGTAAAAGCTCTATCTCAAGTTGTACAATTCTCAGAGTCCTAATTTGGGTTTTACAGTTCTCAATGTCAACATTACAAACATGTGGAACCTTTGACATTACATAGTATACATGTATAATAACATTACATCCATGTGAAACCCTTGGCACCACACATTTACCAAACATGTAGTCCCGTGTTACACGTGTGTGACCCCATATTTCTCCGTGACAGTGACTCCTTCGGGCTGCCGGGGGTGACTTCTTGGAGGTCCCCCGTGTTAAGTGGGGGGCCACAATGGAGAGGGCATTCTCGGTGGCCAGGCCGCGCCTTTGAAACTCCCTTCCAGTGGAAGCTCGCCTGGCCCCTAGCCTTTTGACATTATGGCGAAGCTGTAAAACCTGGCTGTTTGCCCAGCCTTTGGGAGGGTGGGAGGGGAGGGTGAGGGGTATTTATCTCCTGTACCTTACTTATTATTTATATTTAATATAGCTAGCCCGGTTTTAATACTTTTATATGTTAGTATTACTGTATTGAGTGTTTTAAATAGTTTTTATTGTATTTTATTGTTGTGAGCCGCCCCGGGCTGCATTGCAGGAGGGGCGGGATATAAATTTAATAAATAAATAAATAAACATGGTTGATGCTTTGCTTTTAGCACAGCTAGTGAACTTCAGTTGTGGACGGTTTATCTCAGACCTATTTTCATCACAAAAGGCTTTGTAACTAAGGGGGAAGGGCTTGCTCTCAGTAAAGGAGGTCACCTGCCTCTCCCAATGGGTATTTTCAGACATTACAAGATCACGCTCAACCACAGTGAACCACGCTCAATCCCGCAGTGGGGCCAAAGTGCCATGAACATCTGTTCGGCAGTCTCCAGATGTTCACCACGGTCAATACCCACATGGGGTCAATTTCAACCACGCTTCCGGGGCTCCCCATTGGACAATCTCCAAAAGCGTGGTCAAAGAGAGTCCCACCGGGAAACAACAAAAAGTAATGTCTAGATGGCAATCACCAGCCGAAATGTAAAAAAAATGATTCCAAGCCGGGGACAAAGCACGCAGCATTGCTGCCAGACAACCAGCAACAACGCAGTCACTGGAGGGAGATTTAAAGGGAAACCTGCATCAGGGAATTGTGGAGGGATGGAGCAAGGAGGGAGGCAGAAGAGAGCTGTGGGAGAGAAAGCGAGGGTGGAGGAGGAGGAGGCAGTGGCAGCAGTGGAGGCAGCACAGGCAGGGGAGGTGGGGGTCGTGCTGAGGATGGAGGAGGCAAAGGGACAACACCCACTGCAGCTGGTACAGGATGCCCCGGGGACAGCAGCCGGACCAGGGGAGGAGGAATCCCTGAAATGGGTAAGGGGAAACAAGGGGAGGGGAACAGGCGGCCCAAGGGCACCAAGGGGAGGGCAGGGGGCCAGCCTGGGATCCCGGCAGGGAGGAGGGGAAAGGGGGCGCCTTGTGAGAGGGGCCAGAACTGCTCCCAACCATAACCCTCCCCCCTGCATCCCGCAGACACAGAAAAGGGCCAGGGTGGATGAGCCCCCGGAGGACACCGGCCCAGGCCGGGCAGAGGAGGAGGTGGTGGAAGAGGCAGTAGAGGAGGAGGCGGAGGAGGAGGAGGAGGACTCACAGGATAGACGGAAGAGGAAGCACTACCTCCAGGAGACCCGGGACTTCATACGGATCTGGGGGACCCTGGAGTACCAGCTGGAGCTCATGCTCAACCAGCGCAAAGAGCATGTCTAACAGGACATAGTGGGGGACATGGAGGCAGCGTGGCACCATCGCACCATGGCACAGTGCCGCTCCAAGGCCAAGGTGCTGAAGAGGGAGTACAAGGCCATCCGGGACAACGATAGGTTGTCCGGACACGGAGCCCGGACTGCCCCCTTCTACGATGCCCTGGACTGAATACTCCACATGAAGGGTTCGATAGTCGCCCCACGGCTCATGGGGAGTGCAGTGGTCCATGGAAGGGAAAGGGCTGAGGTACCCCCATCCCTCGCCGCCCCCCTGGTAGACAAAGCTCCAGGGCCCCAGACCCCCAGGAGGAATGCCCTGGGACCTCCGGCACCTCCAGCCCCCCCCCCGGAAAGCAGCCTGGAGAGCACCCCACCCCCAGGCCGGACAAGCACAGTTCCAGGCAGGCACCGTGGAGCCCCGTCATCAGGCGAAGGAACCAGGTCAGGCATGCAGTCCGGGTGGGAGGGCCCTCCGGGGTGCAGAGAGGGGGTCCCCAGACAGTCAGACGGGGTGGGAGTGGCTGAGGATGGGGGTGGGAAGGGGCCAGGCAACATGGCTGGGGACCCTTGGGGTCCCTGCCCCATCCCAGCCCGGGGCAGGCGCCTGGGGCAGCATTGGACTCACCGTCCTGTACCCACAGGGCAACCCCAGCAGCCAGCATCTCCAGGGCCCATGCCCCCAGCATAGTGCATGAGGCAGCACCGGACATGGGTCTGCCGGAAGAGGGAGGACCAGGCAGAGGATATCATCCGGACCTCGGTGAGAGGAGGAACAGGGGGAGAGGATGATAGCGGCCATGGACCAGATGGAGACGGTCATTGAGCGGTCCCTGGAGCGGGCAGAGGTGCGGGACATGAGGCTCCAGGCCAAGGTGCACCTGGAACGGAGGCGGGAGCACCGGGAGCACAGCAGGCAGATGGAAGTGCTCAGCTGTCTGGCACAAGCCATCACAGGCATGGTGTGGGAGCACTCTACCAAGATGGAGAGGTCCCATGATATTGGGACCTCTGTGCTCCTGCATGCGAGCACCATGTGTACCTATGTGATGGCAGCCGCCCCCCCCAGGCACCCTGTCTGCCCAGGTCCCCATGCCAGGCCCCTCGGTGCCCCCGCTCCATGCCCTGCCACCCCAGCCACCCCCACGCCCTCAGGGGCCACGCATCCACCTCCCGGTCCCCCCTGCCCTCCAGAGGGTGCAGCCACTAAGGGGGGCACCTTGGGTCCAGGCCCTGCCTTCCCCCCAACCACCGCCTCCCTTGTCAGACCAGGAGATGGCCCAGGACACTGCTGGAAACACGGAAAGTGGGGGGAGGGGAGATCACAGGGCTCCATGGCCAACACCGGGCGCTCACGGGGTCATCCCAGGAAACGTGGAGGATGGGGGGGATGGGGTGGGAGGAGGAGGGCGGTGAGGGGGGGCACTATAGGGGGCAGGGCACAACTGGGGTGGAGGGAGAGGGGTCAGGTGCACATGTACACTTGGGTGAAATAAATTGTGTTTGCACCATATTGGCTCCCGGGCCCATATATGGGTGACAGGGGGGGCAACCCCCACCCATGCAGCGACCAGCCCAGGGCACCCCCGGAGGTGGGCTGGGGAGGGGCAGCCCTCACACCTCGGCCTCCCAGCTGATATGCCTCACCAGGGCATCCCGGATGTGCTTGGCATAACGGTACTCCCTGGGGTTCTCGGCGTTCACATACAGGGGCACCGGGGCAGGGGCCCTGTTGGAGTCGGGGTACTCCAGCACTGCCCCCTCGGTCTTGCACACATTGTGGAGCACATAGTAGGCACCAATCACCAGGGCCAAGGTCTCCACGGTGTAGTCTAGTTGGCCAGCGAGGCTCCTCCAGCTCTGCTTGAGGGCCCCGAAGGCTCGTTCCACCACAGTCCTCCTGGAGCACAGGTGGGTATTGTATAGCACCTCCGCAGGGGTGCGTGCAACCAGGTAGACCTTCAGTAGCCACCGGGTAAGGGGGTAGGCAGGGTAGCCCAGGATACAGGGGGGCATCAGTACCCCCTCGATCCAGGTCATCCCCGTGTCAGCAAAGTCCCCCCGGAACATCTGGGCATAGAAGGAGGAAATGGTCATGATTCTGGTGTCATGACTGCGGCCGGAGTTGCTCGTGAAGATGTCTATGAACCGGCCCCAGTGATCCACAACCGCCTGCAGCTGCAGGGAATGATACCCATGCCTGTTCAAATACTCTGCAGCCTCCTCAGCAGAGGGGTGGAGGATCTCTATGTGGGTGCCGTCCACGGCTCTCATGCAGTTGGGAAAGCCTCTGGCTGAAAATCCTGCCTTGTGGAGGGGGGTCCTGCCTTGGCCATGTCCTAATTTGGCTGTGTTCATGGGGCCCGTGAGTACCAGCGCTTCCGTGGGGCAGTGTACCACCGGCTGTTGGAGCAGGGAAAGCTTCCGTGAACCCCTGCTGCTGACTGCTGTGTGTCGGAGCCTACCACGGCGGAGCTGTCGGCGCTGTCGGGCATGTGGTCCCGTTTGGATGTGCAGTTGGGGCTGTCCATGCAGGATCCCTTCGAGGCCTACTACCTGATCGCCCACCACATGTCCTTGTTAGGGTACCACCGGGGCATGATCCATTGTCCCTACCTGGTTCACTGGGCGGGGCACCTGGCCCCATGGCCCGTGGTGGCCCCCAGCAGCTGGCTGTGAGTGTGCCTCCTGGACCCCTGGTTGCCTGACCCTGTATGGGCTCCCGCCCCTGCCCGGGGACCGGTCTCCACTAGCTGCTCCCTCCCTGATGTCTCTGCCATGCTGCTGTGCTGCCTGCTTCCCGGGGTGCTGCTGCCCCTGCCTGTGGCTCTGGCCCCCTCCGGGCCCCACCCCCTGATCTGCCTCCACACCTGGGGTTCCTCTCCGTGCTTTCCTTCCCTGGTGCCTGGGTCTGGAACTCTGCATGGCCTCGCTGCCCCGCCTGTGTCCAGCAGACTGTCCCCACCAGCCAGCGCTGCCACCTGCTGCCCCCCCCTTGGGTGCCTGTGTGACCTTGGGGTTATGGGGCCCCCTGACTGCCCTTCGCTCCTTCGTCCGGGTGTGTGTGTGCATCCTTGGACCTGCAGCGCTGCACCGGCTTTACTGCCTGACCTCCATCGGCCCCTCTCCAGGTGTGGGGTCTACATGTGCCTCCTAGACTGTTTTCGGCCGGCTTGCTGTGCAGTGTGGGCCCCCTCTGTGCCTTGGTCCCGAGCTCCTGGGGGTTCCTGTTCCAGGGCTGCCTGTGTTGCTGTGGGGGTGCCCGTGCGGACAGTTCTGCTGTGGGGGTTGTGGTTGCCATTGCTTGTGTCATGCCCTGCCTCTTTGCAGTTTCCCCCTCTCTTCCCTGTTCCGGTCCCCCCCCCCTTGTACCTGGTGTGCCTTGTGTGTTGTCCGGGCGCCCGTGTCCCCCTTCCCTTCCTTTCCCTTCTGTGTGTATGCGTGTGTGTGTGTGCCCAGGCGTGTGCTTGTGCTGTGTGTTCCACTGTGGCCACGCTGTCTGTGTGCCTGTTGTGTGTGGTACCTGTCCGGCTCTTCTCCCTCTCCCCTCTCCCTTCCCGTTTCCCTTGTGTGGATGTTCCCTTGGGTGCCTTTTGGCTTCATTTGCCCTCAGGTGGCCATGTCAGTGTCCCGCCCTTGCCCGGTGGTTTCTGGGTGTTTTGACCGCGGCCGGGAATCGGTGTCACATCTGTTGCGATGCCCCAGCCCATGATCTGCCGGCTCGATTCCCTGACGTGGTCCCGGTCCCATCACATCTGTTTGGGGCTTTTATTTGCCCCGGGGAGTGGTTGTTCAGTTCACCCCCGCCAGGAATCCACTGTGGTGAACCGGGCGCCCGTCACGTCTGAAATCACCCAGAGTTAGTTAATTAACAGGTATAATGCAATCAAGCAGAGAGCTGTGTGGGCAACACTGCAGCTTATACCTTGAATAACATGGATTGGTTTGGGGAGGAATCACACTTATTTTAAAATGCCCTTTAAATATAATTCAAATTACACAATAAAAATCAGCCATATGCCAGTGTGCAGGATGGGTTTGGTGGTGAAATACAATCTGATTGTGATTTGCTTCGCTTCCTACTCCTGACATGCTTTGGCACAGAGTACCAGTCTCTATATGAGCCTTTTCTGTAAAAGAAATAAAATAAGAACATAAATAACAAATGCTGCTGTCAAATTTGTGTCTTTTTTGATTGGTTGAAATGTGATGTTTATTCTTTACAGTTAAAATAGCTCTTCGAAAGCCTAATTTATCTGTTCTTCAGAGGAAGACAAAAAAAAATCACCAGACCTCCAAAAAATCCCATAGGTTATGTTGGGAGAAAAGGAGCAAGTGTTCGAAAATTCCTTCCTGACTCCATGTTAAAATGGCAATTGGATTTATGAATCCCTGAAGAATAACATTTGTTATTTCACCAAAGCATTCCAAAATTTATGAGGCTGCTGGAAAAAGACTGTTGAGATCCAAATCAAGGAGGTGAGGAGATGATCAATTTGTCTGTGTCACACACAGTCTGAAAAAAAAGGAACAAGCAGAGTCAGTACACCCAGTAACTGGTTTCCTCTAAACTTAACTAGATGTCAGTCTTTTAAAAAGCACCCTGCCTCTCCCCCCCTGACAGGTTGGAACTGCCACTGGCCAGCCACTATAAACTTGCAACTATAAACAGCAACTATGGGCATTTTCAGATGTTACGAGATCACGCTCAACCACAGTGAACCACGGTCAATCCCGCGGTGGGGCCAAAGGGCCCTGAACATCTGTTTCATGGGCGCCAGATGTTCACCACGGTCAATACCCACATGGGGTCAAAGGGTACTTTCAGATGTGATGGGGCCTGTATTGGCCCCATCACGGAATCACCCTTTGATCCCCTGCCGGGATCAAACCGGCATGTCCAACAGACATGCTGGCTGAGCCCGGCAGGGAATTGGGGAGGGCGTGGGTCCACACAGCACAACATGCAGCTTCACGGCCCCTCCCCCCATGCTCCCTTGCCACCCACCCTCCTGGGAGACAGACGGGCACTGCGGCCAATGTGGCCATGGCACCCTCCCGCAGTGACCACGGCCCAGAATCCCGCCGCTGATTCCGGGCCGTGATAGGGGGACAGATGTTACGGTCCCCTTGATCACTGGGGGGAATCACATTCAACACGCAAATGGAGGTCCTGGCCAGAGCATCTCCATTTGCATGTTGAATGTGATTCCCTTCCTTTCCCCCCATCAGACATTACGGGATCACGATCACCATGTGGAGATCCACTGTGGTTGAGCATGATCTCATAACATCTGAAAATACCTAAAATCAACCACGCTTCCCCCCCAGACCATCTTCAAAAGCGTGGTCAAAGAAATTCCCGACGGGAACCAACAAAAAGTAACGTCTAGCCGGCAACCACCGGCCGGAATCAAAGGAAATGTTTCCCAGCTGGGAACAAAGCATGCAGCGTCACTGCCAGGCAACCATCAACAACACAGGCCGGGGAGGGAGATTTAAAGGGCACACAGCAGCAGCCGGGATGAGTCGCCCCAGCGTTTTCCGGGTGCTTTGACCACGGCCCGGCCCGGGATTGGCGTAACATCTGTTGCGCTGCCCCGGGCTGTGATCTGGCGGCCTGATTCCCTGCCATGGTCCCGGTCCCATCATGTCTGTTCTGGGGTTTTTTGGACCATGGGGGGGTGGTTGTTCGGTTCACCCCCGCCGGGAATCCACTGTGGTGAATCAGGACCGCATAACGTCTGAAATCATCCTATAATAAACTTTCCGCCCACTATAAACGTTGGCGGCACGAATTGAGTGGAGTAACTGTGTGTGACTAGGTCACAGCTCGCTGGTCTAAAAGCATCCGCCCTCATCCCCAGCACCCTCACTTTCATCATGAATGTGATTGTTTATTGTGACGATGAGAATTGCATCTGCTGCATGCCTATAAAGCCACACAGATAGTGCACAGCTGTCATTCACACCAACACGCACGAATGATCATTGTTGCAGACACACCTTACACAACAAACCCCCCCCATATACACACTCATTCAATCACATATCACATTTGCTGTTGCATACACTTTTGAACCAATGACAGCTTTCCATAAGGACTTCACTTCACAGGAGGCAACTCTATCTTCCCCTGATCTCCAGCGCATCCTCTTCCTAAAGCTGAGGATCCTTATCATCTGAGACTGTGTGTCAGAGTTCCATGTCCTCCCAGCACAGCACAGCAGCACCCACCCAATCCTCTAAGCTTGGCCATTCCGTTTAGGCCTTGACCGAAGCCATGGACTAGGGTTGTGTGTCAGTGTGTGTGGGTGGAAGAAGAAGAACTTCTTCCAAGCCAGTGGTCCAAGTCAATGCTCCAAATATCTTGTTGGTGGAAAAAGGAAAGGAAAACCACAGAAGACAAATTTAAATGATGAATAGAAGAGGACAACAGTACTGCCATGTTGCCACCTCCCTAAGCAATATACTTTCTATGTTTATGCACACATGCAGTGGCACTGGCAAAGTGAGTGCTTACCTTATCAGTGCTCCTGTATGCCCTCAAATATGTCATCCTCCAGATCACAGCCCTGTCATTGGAGTGCCAATGCCTCTTTAGTTTAGCTGCACAATTTCCTCATCTGTGGCTTTCAGAAATGCCTTTGTAATTTTTGGAAGGTAGGCCCTGTTCATGCGTATCAATGCAAGTCATTCAAGGTTTGCACTTGAGAGGCTGGTTCTTTTATTACCCACAATAGCACAAGCACATCTGAATAGATGTTCAGATGGCACACTCGACAGGGGGCAACCAAGGTGGGATATTGCAAGATTATAGAGTGCCGGCCAAGTGTCTTTTTTTTTCATTCCAATAAATGAGTGGATCAGACTCAGTACTCATGCCAACCACCCCTGCAGACATCACGTACAGGTCATACATGTCTTCTGCTGCTGCAAGTGATGTCGGTCGGTGCAGAGAATCAGTTCTTCTTTTCCCACTCAGTGCACAATCCAATGACAGGAGGCCGTATTTCTTAAAATCAGACCAAACGAATGAAGCATGCCCTTTTGTCTTGTCTTCTGCACTGCTGTCAGTATGATCTTCTTCAACTTCAACATCTGTGTTCTCACTCTGGGACTGCGAGCAAACCAGCTGCGATGAAATGTCACACTGTGCAGCATCTGCTGATGCATCCCCACCCAAGATCTTGTTTATCTTCTTAAATCAAGGGTCCAGAGCTATGGCCATCCGGTACAGTACCCGGACAGTCATCGTCTCAAACTGAGGGCTGTGGTCAACTGTCGCAAGGTATGGGGCATTGCAGCAGCAATCTCTCCATCCTCCTAATCAAATGTCTCTTGAAGATCTTCAACTTTGTGATGTGAAGACAAGCACTGCCAAGGTCTGGCTGAGTGTGGCATCTGCCTTGTAACAAATTCTGTCATTATAAGAACTAGCAGTGTTTCAATAATATCCCACTGTGTCACTGTTAACTGCATTTCTGAATCTTCTTTTACTGATTTGGATGCCACAACAAAGAAAGTGTCCACTGCAAGTCTTTGTGTATGCAATCTCTTGAGCATATTATATGTTGAGTTCCAACTTGTGCAGACATCAATAGGAAAAAAATGAAGTGGAAGTTTTTTCTCTCTCTGTATCTTCCTGAGCTCACGCCGAGATGCTGCAGATCTACGAAAGTGTGCTACGAACTTCTTTGCTCTTTCAATTGTCTATTACAAAATCCTCAGCTTCGAGAAATCTCTTTGCAACCAGATGGAGGGAATGAGCCATGTAAGAAACGCTCTCAAAACCTGCATCACGCATTCCTTTAACAATATTAGACCCGTTGTCTGCCACTATGAAGCTAACAGAGAGACCAAACGTCTCCAACCACTGCTTTGTCAGATCTAATCATTTTCCACATATGTTGTCTGCTGTGTCGATTTGTGGAAAGTGTTCCAAAGCAAGTATGGCTTGGTGTCTTTGCAGTAGATTCTTGCCAACACAAAATATCCAATGCCCAGCTATCGACAGGTACTCCATGTGCTGCGCACTGGTCCACATGTCTGTTGTTAGCTGCACAACTGCACCTTCACAATCATGCATAGCTACTGCCACCACTTTGCATGATTCATTGTACAGTGTGGGAATGGTCTTTGTGGCAAAGTATACCCTTGAAGGTACCTTCCATCGTGGAGCCATGCCCTCCATCACTTCACGGAACCCCTCATTCTCCACAAAAGAAAAAGGCAGTATTTCAACTGCAAGCTTCTTTTTCACAAGTGTGAGGTAGTACTGTGCAGTTGGGTGAGATACTGACCATTTAATTTGATTTTGTACAGATTGCTTCAATGTAGTTTGCACAGTAGTGTCACTGTGTTGACTGATCTGTGCTTTTCCTTTTCCTTCTGCATTCCTTCTGCTTTTCCTTCTGCATTGGGGAGTAGTGGCATTCAGAAGTGACTTGTGATGGTGCTTCATGTGGCTATGCATCCCACTGGTTCCTGGCCGGCTCTTCCCACCTTTGGTTCCTCTCTTGATTTTTCTAGAGCAGTATTTGCACTGTACTACTAATTTCTTCACATCACAAGCAGTGAAAATTTATTTATTTTTTAAATTAACTAATTTTTATTTTATAATTGCAAATTTTCATAATACAATTATACATCTCACAAACCAGGAATAACCCCTGTTCTTGTAACACAAAAAGGAACAACTATCTTCAATTACTAGAGATATCAAGTTCTTTAGATATGTCAGAGATTAAAAAGGTTCTTGTACTCTTCATCTTTCAACTGCTTTCCTTCTACCACCTTGACAATCGGCATCCATACCTTTTTAAAGCTCCTAACTTCACCTTTCAGGGTATAGTGTAACTTTTCCATCCTGAACATATGCCAGAGTCTGTTAGTCCATTCTGTGATTGAAAGCTCTTCTGTCCCTTTCCAGTGTCTGGCAATAATATTAAGAGCTGCCAAGAACATAATCTTGCAAGACTTTTGGTATGCCAACATATTTTTTGTCTCCGGATATAGGCCCAACAGTGCCATTTCCGGCTTAAAGGGAACTAATTCCCATGTTGCCTTATTCACCATTTTCCATATCTTCCCCCAGAAGGTTTGCACCTTACTGCAGCCCCACCAGCAGTGGTGATAGTCCCCCCTTTCTCCACAACCTTTCCCAACACATGCTTCTCTCCCTAGAGGCAACATAATTTAGCCTTGACGGAGTCAAATAAAATCTTTCAATTAACTTAATCTGAATTTCCTTTACCTCTAATGAATAGGAGCACGTGTTCATGTGTTGCCAGATCTTTTTCCTATCTTTTTCTCCTATTTCAATTTTTAGGTCCTTGCTCCATTTATCTACTTATGCTTCTGAGTCTTTGTACAATACACTCTTAAGTTCTTTGTATATCCTCCCTACCCTGCCAGTGGTCTTGCTTTGCATGAATAGTATTTTTTCTAATGTGAAGGGCTCTCTCTGCCAAAGCTCTCTCTATTTTTCAGGCACGTCACCATGTGCCGCATCTGCAAGAACTGAAAGGAATCTATTTTCTCTTGGAGTATTTCCTCCATCCTTTGGTGGATCAAAAACCTCCCTTCTGAATATAGCTGCTGCATTTTTAAGATACCTTTTTCTTTTAATTTTTTCCTTAGATTGGGGGCCAGATTTTGCTCTCTGACCTGTACTGAGTTTACTAACGTGAACGGGGAGAGACCTCCTGCAATTCCCATTTTTACTTGCAACTTGGACCAGTATCTTTTGAGCGTTCCCATAAAAGGATGTTCTCTACTGTGGATGCCACCCATGGGACCCTGATCTACAATGAGATCTTTTAGGGAGACTACATGGAGTATTTCCCTTTCTAGATCCACCCACTCTGGGGCATGCATTTCTTTGTACCATTCCGGCAATGCACTCAAGGATGCCGCCAAATGATAAAGTTTTAGGTCTGGAAAGTTAATTCCTCCTTTCTCTTGTGTATGTAATAATGTTAATTTTTTTATCCTCGGCTTTTTACCATTCCACACTATTTCCTTTACCAATAAATCATTCATCTTATAGAAGGAGTTCAGGATGTGGATAGGCAATGTCATAAATCTATACAGTATTTTAGGAAGTATTATCATTTTATACAGATTAATATTTCCTAACCAGGATACATATAAGTTCTGCCATGGTTTGACCTCATTCCCCAGTTTACCAATCAAGGGAATGAAGTTGTCTGCATAGAGATCTTTTAAGTTTTTTGTGATGGTAACTCCCAGATACTTCATACCTTCTTTCGCTATGGGGAAAGGTGACATCTTTTCTAATTTCTCCTCCTGCGCTTTGGTGTGTCCAAAAGTCAAGGCAAAAGACTTTTCTTTATTAATCGTGTAACCTGAAATCTCACCTAACTGGTCTATTACCCTAAGAAGTTCTGGGACTGACTTATCTGGTTTTGCTATATATAGCAGCAAGTCATCTGCATACAGTGGCAGCTTGTTTGTGTGATTTCCTATTTGAATCCCTTCAATTTTACTATTTTGTCTGATAGCACACGCAAGGATTTCCAAAACTAAATTAAAGAGCAGAGGTGACAATGGGCAGCCTTGTTTAGTACCCCTCTGAATCTGAAAATACTCTGACAGATTGCCATTTATCATTAAACTTGATTGCGGGTATTTATATATTGCTCTTAGCCAATTTAGAAAAATTACCGTCAAAGCCCATTACCTCTAGTACTACAAAAAGACAATTTGGTTCCACAAAATCAAAGACCTTCTCTGCATCAGCAGATATGACCATAGCCGGAATTTTCTGATTCTGTATTTCGTAAATAATGTCAATGGTTTTCCTAATATTATCTTTGCCTTGCCTACCAGGTATGAATCCTGACTGATTTGTATGAATTATTTCTCCAATTATTGCTCTCAATCTGGTTGCAAGTATTTTTGAGAATAATTTGAAATCTGTATTGAGTAAAGAAATAGGCCGGTAGCTACTGCACTGTTCTGCCTGTCTGCCTGACTTATGGATTAGGGTAATCATTGCTTTATAGAATTCTTGTAGCATTTTGTTTTCAACCAAAATATTATTCTAAACTTCTGTGAGGTAAGGCGTGATTGTCACTGAGAAAACCTTATAGAACTCATTTGGGAATCCATCGGGACCTCCTGCCTTATTATTTTTAGAAGCCAATATTGCCTCCTTCACCTCTTGCTCTGAGATTACTGCATTGAAAAAGCAACCTTGTGTCTTACTCAGCTTAGGCAGTTGAATGTTCCTTAAAAAGGAAGAGATTTTTGCCCTGTCTGGCTTTTGGGAGCTGGAAATTCCTTTATAAAAATCCATGAAGGCATCCTGTATGTGTGTATTGTCTGTTCCCCTTTTGCCCTTCATGTTTTGAATTACTGGAATATACGATTTCCTTTGCTTGTTTTTTACCAGTCTGGCCAGAGTCCCTCCTGCCTTGTTGTTAGTCTCATAGAAATGGCAATTAATTTTATGAAGTTGAGGTTTTTTTCTCTCTAGTTCTGTGTTGTTAATGATTTCTTTATTCTTTATTATCTCTTGTTTTAAGAAGAGGGAAGGAGCTATTTTGTTTTGAGCTTCTAATTTCTGCAGTTTTGCATATGTTTCTTTTACTAAATTGCTCCTTTCCTTTACTTTTTTTGCTTGTAATGCAATTATTTTTCCCCTGATAACTGCTTTCCCCGCTTCCCAGAGGGTTGCTGGGGATTTCACTGACCTTTTATTAAGCTCAAAATACTCCTCTAAATCTTCCCTTATCTGTTTAATATTTGCCCCATTTCAAAGAATTTTTCTATCCAGATGCCAATTACCTTTCCTAGTCCTCCTATCTGCCCCTATCTCTCTAAAAATAGTGACCACTGCATTATGGTCTGACAGAACTGTAGGAATGATGAGGCACTTTTTACATCTGTGTACTTCAGTCCTGTCTGTTAATACAAGGTCTATTCGTGTGTAGCTATTGTATTTAGCTGAATAAAAAGTATAATCTCTTTCCTTGCTATTAACCTGCCTCCAAATGTCAGTCCATCCATATGACTCTATGAGTTCAGCAATTTTCTTCTGCTTTCCTCTGGGTTCATTCAACCCAGAGTGGTCTAGCCGTGTCAAGGTGATATTAAGATACCCCTGTATAATGACCCAGCCTTTTGCATTGTCAGCTACTTTCTTGAGATATGTTTTAAAATATTCAAGCCTCCCTTCATTGGGGGCATAAAGATTTACCAATGTTACCAGGTTTCCCTCCAGATTCCCAATTATACATAGAAACCTGCCCAAACTGTATTTGATGACTTTTTCTATGATAAAAGATTTCCCTCTACAGACACCAATTATGACTCCTGCCTTCTTTGATTTGCAGCAGGAGGAATATATTTCACCCATCCTTGCATTTGCAAACCTTTTTACATCCCTGTACAACCTCTGCACCTTGCTCTTCTAACAAATTCCTAAATCTTTTCCTTTTTTGCAGGGAGTTCAGTCCCCTTACATTAAGAGTAATAGTTTTAAGTTCTCCCATTGCCCCTTTTTATTTTACTTTTATTGTTACAGCTATCATATCTATACCTTTTCTTCTGCTTTATAAGACCCTTCCTAGAAACTCCAGATGCCTTTAGACTATCCTGTTGCACCTCTATTAAGTCTCTGACAATCCTCCTGTGAGTTTTTTCCTTTAGATCATTTCCGCATTTCCCATTCTTTTGACTGTACCTCTTCTGTTTCTCCTTATCCCCTAGCCTTAACTTTCCCTTCCCCCACCCCTGTCACTCCCTCCTCCCCGCTTTTTTTGCCTGCCGCCATGATGTTTGGCCAGGCACCCCTTCCTTGCTCATCCTTAGAGCATCTGCTGGAATCCTTTTACGTCTGAAATGGAACACCTCCAGGCATCCCCTGCCCCATTTCCCTCCCCCCAGCTCTTTGCATAGGATTCCCTATGCCATCTTTTCACATAACACATTTTTTTAACTGGTTAACAATAAAATAACTTTTTGTCCCCCCTGGAGACATTTAGATGCTCCGAAATGCTCACTGTCCATCCAAGTCTTTAATAAGAATCTTCCCTTGCCTCTTGCCTTTCCTTCTCCACAAAGCATCCCGTGGTGTCTGTCTTGAGGGTGCCTCTTTCTCTTACGCCTCTGCCTGCACCCTAGGCACTGCAGGGATGGTCAGCAGAAAAGGCTCCAAGTCCTCTGTGCTCTCAAAGATCTTCCTGTTTCCTCTGTGCTGAATCATCATTTTGACTAGGAATATTAACTGTGGTTTCAGGTTCCTTTCCACCAGAGTCCCGAAATATTTGTTACACTTTATCCTTTTCTTTATGGTCTCTGCTGCATAATCAGGGAATATTTTTACAGCCTGCTGCTTGTATGTTAAGTTCCTTTTGAGCCTGGATTTTTTTAGAAGTTCCTCTTTCAATTGATATTTGGCAAACTTTAACGTGGCCAGTCATTATCTTTTTGTTTGGGGCGCCCAATTTTATGAGCCCTGATAATTTCAGCATTGTGGATATTGGTATCCTCTGGGAAGTTTTCTTTCAGCACTTTCCATATCATCTCCTCTATCTTCTCTCTCCCATTTATTTCTTTGACCCCATTAATTCTGAGATTGCCCTTACGAGACCTGTTCTCTAAATCCTCACACTTCTCTTGGAGGTAAGCATTGTCCTTTTTTAAGCTCCCCAGTTGCTCCAGCACAGTGCTGGATTGGTCTTCAAGGGAGGAGATCCTGCCCTCAGCCACCTCTATCCTTCTAGCAAACTGCTCCATTTTTTTGTTCCCCTCATCCACAGAGCTCTTCATCTTTCTCATCTCCGCTTTAAGCTCTCTCTTCATCCCCACCAGCACTTTATGCAAGGATTTCTGCTCACCCTCCTCCTGCTATGAATCTGTTGAAATCTGCTCCTCTTCTGTCTCGCGCTCTGCCGCCACCATTTGCAGGCTGCTATTCCTGCTCTCTGTGCTTCTGGGCCCCACGCTGATTTTCTTTTGGCAGAAGCACTCCAGCACATTGCTCTGGGAGAGTCTTTGCTTGTTTTTGCTTTTCCCTTCCATTCCTGGCAGTCTCGGGGTTTTCTTTTCTATTTTTATACTTTGCCGGTCACTTTCTAAGCTGGGGGGAACGGAGCTCAGACGGATCCCAGCTAGTTGCTTTGCCGCATGCGCAGATCCCCCAGCAATGAAATGTTTTCATACATCAGAGCGTTGTCCTGTTCATGCATCTGCGGAGCTGGTGGTGGTGCCTTGCTGAGGTAATACCGCAGTCTCTTGTGATGTTGCTGGAGATGGAGGATGAAATCTGATTCCTAAACAGGCTCATTGTACTGTTATGCACTGTGGTGGTGGATTGACTTTCTTGTGCTAAAGAATATCTGTTGAACACAGGGGCTACCTGTGTTCTTCTTGCACACGACAAAGACAAATCAATTTCTTCCTGTCTCACATTGAATGGATGATGATGCAATATCTTTGATCTTTTATGCAGTGGTGTGGAGGATGAGGAGGGTGAACAAGAAGGGTTATAGTCAGGAACAGTGTTATTGCTGTCATTATCATCAATATCAGTTACATCAACATCACTCACATCAAAGTCATCATAATGGTAACGGCCCATATCTGCAGCGGCAATAGTATTGGTGATGTCTCCCACCAGTCCCTCCTCATCACATGTCTCTATTGGATATGGCTCGGTTGTTGTTGTATCCAGTTCAACCACTATGTCCTTGTCCTTACCCTGGCAATGTTGCACTTGCACATCATCGGATTCTTCTGATGCCACTGATGATTTGTCTGCATCTGGGGGTGTGCATCTGTTCAAGAAATATTCCACTGCCTCCTGAGAACACTGGAAAACACGGGGCCAAAACACATTTTTTGAACTCTGTGGTACCAAATGTTTATCTGCCTCAGCCCATTCCATCTCAACATGTGGTGGTTCCTCCACATGTGACTGCTGCTGTGTTTCTGGCTGCTGCTGCTTCAGATGTTGCTGGTGTGAGTGAGCAGACTCCTCCAGACTCTTATGCTGCTGTACTGGGGAGGATGTGGAGCCTTGAAGTAAGTTAGACTGCTTCTGCAGGTGGGGTTTTCTTTTGCCATTGCACAGCATCATGAGCATTGACAATAATTTTTTGCACTGCTGATGAGATTTAGTACATCGGTGGTGGTTGGAAGTCTCATGAGCCATCCCTTAACAGTTCTTCTGAATCTGTAATTACACAAAGAAAGATTATGGTTGGTAAGACAATGTAGAAAAATGTTTTAGAATAATAAGAGATAATGGTTCAGAAACACAGTCCATCATGACATTTAATGTTTATTTTGATTCTGTGAAGATTAGATCAACATAAAACAGGTTAAAAAAGAGATTGTAAGCACAGTCCAGCACCAGCGGTAGCCACTGACTGTTGACTTCACAATAATGATAGTAAATCCATGTACAGTAGAATAGAACAACAGAAGTGAACAACATTCGCTTGCTATTAATACAGTACAATATCCACAATCACAGAGTGAATGATTTCATAGAATATCAACAGGCCCAAGGTGGATAGATGCACACCATCTTTAATAAAAAGACTGTTAGCATTTGGGGTAATGTTACAGTGCCAAACACAATGCATGCCCATGTCTTTCATAAATCCTCCAACTGACTTGTTGACATTCTTTATACATTTGTTCATAGCCTGCATATTTGTACTGTATCTGTTGCATTGCCACATGATTAGGTCTGAAAACAATATTTTACGCCCACTGAATAGATTACTTATTTCCAGTAAATCCCTTTTCATGAAGTCAATCAGCTCGACCCCTTTGATTAATCCTATGTCATTTCCACCAGAGTGGATCACTAAGCAAGATGGAGATCTGAATTTTAAAAATTAATTGTCTTTCTTTCTTTCTTTAAAGTGGCCACGACATTGCACCATCTCAGTTCACCCCTCCTTAGCCAACTCACATTAACATCTTTCAAAGGGAGATCACATTGTTGGTTTTCAATTTTGCAGAATCACTTCAGTCTTGTTATATAAGAATCACCAATGTACCAGATATTCTTCATTGCCACTAAGCATAAATGTCAAAATTGACTTCAAATTTATAATTTTCTTTAAATGCAGTCACACAACAAGAACCATGTACACATACTTATTCTCATAACATACTCCTCTCTTTCCTAGCAATTATGTAAGCAGTTAAGTCACAAACCTATACTTTAAAATAAATAAATCATTTTGTATTAATGGTTTTTTTAAAACATTAGGAATGGTTTGTAATGGGAAGGAAAACAAAATACTTGCCTTATTATCTGACTGCTGCAGTGCTGGCTATGTGATGTTCTATGTGTGTGTCCCACAGTGTCCACACACTGTCCGCCTCCTGGTCCTGGATGAAAATGACACCTCCTCCTCCTAATCAATACATGCTAATGTGATGTAATGTAATGTATATATAATGGTCATGTACACAAACACACACACACACACACAAACAATCACACTAGGGTAAGGATGCTTGCGCCCCGCCAACTGGCTCAGTCAGACAGGAGTAGGACTCAGGAGAACTCAGAGGAGTCATGTCAGGTGGTCAGTGGTCACTCAGGCCAAGTGAGTTGGTCGATGGTGTCTCCAATACTATTTTCATTTCAAAGGATTGGCCAGGGGGCAGGTCTGACATGGATTTACAAATTTCAACAGTTAGTCACCCTCCTCCCTGCCTATATTGGTCACCTGCCCTAGCAGCAATGAAGAAAAAAGGGGGTGGGGAACCAACCTTTCCAGTTAATGAGATGCAAGCCGATGGTGGCGGGCAGCAGCTTCAGAGCTTTCACCCCCCCGCCCCCACACCTGCCCACCACGGTCAAAGTCAAAGGGACCCCATGAAGCACATTGCATTGCGTATCCAGGGCGGTCAGGCCATGGGCGGGCCAGGCACAACTCCGAGCACCGGGTCCAGGTGCAGAGTTGCAGTCTACTAGAGCTCCGCTCACATAAGCATAACACATAGCTAGCAAATACGTTTGTTTTATCATGTGGACTGGCAGCCCACAGCCCCCAGTATTTTCTGTGTGCAAATTCAAACTAAGTCTCCCCTCCTGCTGCTCCTGCAGAACCCACCCGGCTATTGTGCCTGCCCACCGTGGCCCAGGGCCAGTGCCCAGGCATGCAACGTGCTTCATGGGGTCCTTTTGACTCTGACCCTGGAGGGCGGGTGTAGGGTGAAAGTTGTGAAGCTGCTTGCATCTATCCTGTCCCATCTCCCATTCCATACCATCATAAAATTTCGAGACTGCGGTGGCTTCAGAGCTTTCACCCCCCAGCCCCCTTCCGCCAGGCCCAGGTTCAAAGTCAAAGGGAGGGACCACCGCATTAAGTGTGTTGTGGGCCCAGGGCCAGCTTGCATCCTTCCCATTCCATCCACATACCATAATAAAACTGAATGAGTCCCACCCCCTCCGTTCCAGATGGTGCTAGGTGGGAGGTGAAGGCATGAATCTCTCAGTAATATCACAAAACTATATCACACAAATAACACAACAAAGGGGATGGAAAAGCATCCAGTTAATTGCATAGTTAGTCAACTTCAAGTAGAGATCTTGGGGGGTGGACAGCGGTTGGCTGTGATGATTATGAATCAGGCCCTTGGGATTCCTTAGGATTTTAACTGAGAAGAAAGAGGGGCACAAACACGACTCAAACGTGGGCTTTTCACTATCTGAATGTTAAGGAAGACACAGACAGAGCAGACAACAGAGCAAACACTGGAGGGGGAGACTTTGTTTCAAATAATCACACACAGTAACACACACAGAAAATAATGGGGGCAGGGGCTGCCACATGATAAAACAAACGTATTTGCTTAGCTACTATGAGTTATACTTATGTCTGTGGGTGAGTGGAGCTCTAGTCTGCGACTAGTCCGCATGCAGCACATGGACCCGGTACTCATGCCCACCCTTGGGCCCGGCCCCTGGCCTGGGCATGCAACACGCTTCATGTGCAGGGGGGGAGACTTTGAAAGCTATGTGAAGTCGCCGCCGGCTTGCATGACCCTCCCATTCCAATCCATTCCACAATAAAGCTGGGGGGGGGAGAGTGCGAGCACAGAGCCGGTGCCTGCCTATGCAGCCTGGCACGCATACACAACTTTTACCAGCTTTTGTGATTCATTTGGGAATTTAAGGGAAGGAGCACAAAAATTCAATCACCAGCGTTTTCAATATCTGAATGTTAATGAAGACACACAGAGCCACAATAACACCACTCATGTTTGATTAGTTGACTGAGACTCCAAGTCCTTCTGGTTAGCAGCGCGGTGCACAGTGCAGCGGATGCAGGTGGCACAAGGCAATGCTGCTCTTTGCGCATAAGTAAAAACTTAAAGGAGCAAATTTTTAAATATAAAAAATCAGTGTAAATAAACATTTCGGATATTTATAGTCACTTAAATTAAACTTCAAACTTCCTCCGGTCCGCCGGGGGTGCCTTCTTGGAGGTCCCCCGTGTTAAGCGGGGGGCCACAATGGAGAGGGCATTCTCAGAGGTCGCGCCACGCCTTTGGAACTCCCTTCTGGAGGAAGCTCGCCTGGCCCCAACCTATTGACATTTCGGCATAATTGCAAAATCTGGCTGTTTGCCCAGGTCTTTGGGGAGGGTGGGAGGGTAGGGTGAGGGGGTGATGTATTATTTATAATGTTTGTAGCCCTGTTTTAATAATTTATATTTATTGTTATGGATGATTTTAGATTGTATTTTATGATGTTTTTATTGTTGGAAGCTGCCCCGGGCTGCTTTTGCAGGAGGGGCGGGGTATAAATCTATAAAATAAATAAATAAATATAAATAAATAAATAAATAAATATAGTTGTGGGAGAAAAAAGGCAGAGAAGCGATTAAAACCCAGGTCTCTACACAGCTCCTTTTTAAAGGTGGCAACGTAACCACTGAACCACTGATGGTCTACTATAGCAACAGCATTCAAGGAAAGTCAAAGGGACCCCATGAGTACATCTCATGCCTGGGGGTCGGGGGGAGGCACGGGCGAGTTGGGTGCGACTCCGAGCAGACTTGATTCGGGTGCAGAGTTGCAGTCTACTAGAGCTGCGCTCACCCACAGACATAAGCATAACACATAGGTAGCAAATACATTTGTTTTATCATGTGAACTGGCAGTCCCCAGCCCCCTGCCACTGCCAACTTGCATCTGTCCCGTCCCGTCCATGGCAGCTTCAGAGCTTTCACCCCCCACCCGTCCACCGGGCCCAGGGTCAAAGTGAAAGAGGGACCACCGCATGAAGCGTGTTTCAGTCCTGGGGGTCAGGACTGGCTTGCATCCTTCCCATTCCCACCATAATAAAACTGAGTGCCCCGGTCCCGGATGGTGTCGGCACTGCCAGGTGGGGAGGCGAAGGAGGGATGAATCTCTCAGTAATAAGTTAATAACACAAAACTCTCAACAACAACAACAACCGGTGGCAAACCAAACACATGTATCATATTGTAATCACAGTAACTTACACAAAGAAGTTTTCTTGAGTGTATGAGATGATCAAATTCACTCAGCAAAAGCAATCTCACTTCTGGCGTCGCTATGTTGGCACGTAAAAATCCGTCCTCACACAGCAGGGAGAAAAGGAATCAAATGGTAGCAGCTAGGGGTGGGAATTTCGGTTCCCCCGATATCCGATACTGCCGATATTTTTCTGTACTGGCGGTATTGGATTAACCCGATAATCTGGGGTACTGGTACCGGTTCCCCATGCCAGATTTTTTTGCATTGCGGCCATTTGAAATGAATGGCCGCAATGTAAAAAAGAAACAAATAAACAAAAAAATCCACTTTCCCTCCCCCATCCAGGCTGCACGGGTGGAAGGGGGCACACCTCCCACCCACCCTGCCCAGCCTGGAATTTTTATTTTTTATTTTTTTTTACCCAAAGTCCCTGCTAGTGCAGGCTTCAGGCTGCCGCCGTGCTGCCAGCAGCGACCTGGAGCCCGCACCAGCAGGGACTAGGGTGATCCTTGGGGTGGGGGGTGGTTTAACACCCCCCACCCCAACCAGGGATCACCTTATTTGCCCTCAGGGCGGCAGCGGCAGCCGCACGTCTCGAGTCTGGCTTCAGCGCTGGCAGTGGATTCAGCGCTTCACTAGGCCTTCTGGGGAAACCCAGAAGTTCCCTGAAAGGCCTAGTGAAGCGCTGAAGCCCTAGTGCTGAGCCCGGACCCATGCTGTGCTGCTGCCACCACCACCACTCAGATGGCAAGTAAGGCTATCCCTGGGTGTGGGGGGGGGTAGGGCGATCACTGGGGTGGGAGGGTATTAAACCACCCCCCACCCCAGGGATTTCCCTAGTACCTGATGGTGCAGACTCCGGGTTGCCACTGCCAATGCGGCGGCGGCCCAGGCCCGCAGGGACTTTGGGTAAAAAAAATAATACAAAAATAATACAAAAAATCCAGGCTGGGTGGGGGGGTGCCCCCCCTTCCACCCATGCAGCCTCGGAGGGGGGAGGTGTTGTGTGGGGTTTCATTGATTTCAATAGGGACAGTTCCCCATTGAAATCAAAGGAAAAGAACGATACCTGTATACCGGATTTAATCAGGTAAACTGATTTTTTGAAAACCGGTAACCGGTGAAACTGGTATCCATTTTTTGCCCCAAGTCCCACTCCTGGCTAGCACCCCCCCAATTTATAAGGGCGGCAGAATGAAATTTAAATAGAAACAAAAGATAAGGGTGGTCTCTCTGTGTCTCTGTCTCTAAGCCAATCAATCGGGTCAGACTAAGGTCAGGGAGTTGCGGCGGTGGATCCCGCGCCGCTGAGTCATTCCGGGCGGCAGAACCATGCAGCAATGAATCACAATACAAAGCTGCCGTGCTTAAGTGAAAGGTGAAACTTTGTGGCAAACCTACCATCTGCAATGGCGACAGTACAGAGGCAGCAGCCACGGAAAGCCGCAAGTGCAAGCAGCGGAAATCTCTCCCTTCCGACTTGTGCTGCTTTGTTCAGAAGAGAGCTTTCCGCTGGTAAATGCTGCCGCAGCGATACACTGCTTCAGCCCTAGTACTTGCATGTCTGCTGCTGCTGCCAATGCCACCTCTGCTGTCTGAGCCAAGAGTTCTGTACCAGGCAACTCAATGTCTGCTGCTGCTCCCAATGCCGCCTTTTCTGTCAGAGCCAAGTGTTCTGACCCAGCAATCCAATGCCTGCTGCTGCTCCCAATGCCACCTCTGCTGTCTGAGCCAAGGGTTCTGACCCAGCGATCCAGTGTCTGCACTCTGCTGCAGTGATTACCTTCCCCTGTTTTTGGATTTATTTAGAGTAGGATTAGATTGATTTAGGTTGCCTCTGGGCAATCCAATGCCTGCTCCTGCTGTGCCAATGCTGCCTCTGGGAAATCCAATGTCTGCTTCTGCTGTGGCAATGTTGCCAGTGATGCCTCTGGGCAATCCAATGTCTAATCCTGCTGTGCCAATGCTGCCTCTGGGCAAACCAAAGTCTGCTACTGGGTGGCCACGTGATTCACCAATGGGCAAGGTTTTCTCAATTGGTAGAATAGCTTGTTCAGATCCGGTGAGTAGGATGCAAGCCTGCAACGCCCGGCCGAGCAGGGGTACCAGCCACTGAGCCCTGGCCGGGCCTTTGCCACTGCTCCATCGATGCCGGCCAGTCTGCAACGCCCAACCGAACAAGGGTGCCAGTCACTCCAACCCCAGGACCCACCATCAGGGTTCTGGGGCCTTCATTCCGCTGCTCATGGGGACCCGTCATTCCACCTGTCTGCAAGTTTCCCAAACCCCCACCCATGCCAGCCAGCCTGCAACACCCGGCCAAGCAGTGGTGCTAGACACCAAACCCTGGCCGACCTCTGCTGCTCCCCCACACATGCCAGCCAGCCTGGGGCGATCCACAGAAAGGGCCCAGCTTGCATTTCTTAGGACTGACTGACCCATGTTCAACAACTGCTGTTCAGATGAAACCCTTCTCCACTTCGTCCTTCAAAGTGCTCATTTGAGTATGATTGATTATTTCCTACTACCACCAAGATCACTGCTGCTCTGGCATGGCCTAGTGGCCTCTGCCGCTCCGCCACCCATGCCATCCAAGCCAGTCTGCAATGCTGGCAAAGAGGGCAAAGACATTTCCCACTCGAGCATTCAGGGACAAATTCCATTTAAATAGAAAAGGGTGGGGGGTACAGAAATAGTCAATAACTCACTCCAACCTTCTTCAGAAGGATACGTACGTACATAAAGGGCAGGGACTGGGAGGGCTGTCCTTCCACTGCGGCCAGATGCTGCCACTCTAGTCCCAGAACCCACCCTCAGGGTTCAACTGCCAGTGCTGCCTATGCAGTAGTGTCCGTGCCATGGGTTCTGTACCACGGCAATCCAATGTCCAATTCTGCTGCCTCTGTTGTGCCATGGGTTCTGTGCCCTGGCAATCCAATGTCTGCTGTTGCTGCTGCTGCTGCTGCTTCTGGTACTCCACGTCAGCCATTTGCTCCTCAATCTTGTAGATGGCCATAGCTCAGATGAGCGCACCGGCAGGCAGGGGCTGGTTGAACATTACAATGGGGCAGAATGGGAGATTGCGGATCAAACACTCTTCGGGCTGAGACCATTCCTGGCTGAGACTCCAGCATATCCGCCACTCCGGATTTGGGGATCTGAACCCGACTCCCTTTAGATTGTCTGAGGGCAACCATGATGCTCTCCTGGCACTCAGTGGGCAGTGGTTTTTCCCAGAGCTCACACTGGGCAGGGACATGTCCATTGCGAAGGACAGCCTAGCGTGCTTCTCCCTCCACCATAGTCCACGGCCCTTTTCATTAATTTGAGGGCAAGCCTAAGGGGTACCAAGGGTTTTAAGTCCTTGATATCGAAGTGGGTTAAACAGGCGATAATCGAGGCTTATAAAGCCAAGAGAAGTTCCCTCCCTTGAAAATATGGCCCCTCTCCATTTGGGGCATGGCAGAGGGAGTGCATGGTGCTCTGTGTCAGGGAATGGGGAGGTAAAGGGGTAACGTGGACCCAGACCCCCGAGAGGGAGACAGGGGGCAGACGCCACACCACACCACACTTGCTTCCTACTCTTGACTCGCTCTCTCTTCAGTCCAGCACAGTCCAGCTGGATCTGGTTCCAGCTGGGTATGCCGTGCAGCATCAGCCCCGCATGAGCGGCCGGGGAGGAGGCGTAGCTATTGTTTTTAGGGAAGACTGGCCTGTTAGGAGGTATCCAGTGCCGGAGATTGTGGGTGTAGAGGCTCTGCACGTGGTGATCGATTTGGCTGGGGGCAAGCTAGGGGTGCTGCTGGTGTACCGGGCCCCTTCATGCCCGGCGGCATCCCTTACCGCTCTAGCGGAGCTGGCCTCGGAGGTGGTGTTGGGCTCCCCCAGGACTTTGGTTCTGGGGGACTTCAACGTCCACGCCGATGCCGGCCTTGTTGGGGCGGAGCGGGAGTTCATGGCCGCCATGGCAACTATGAACTTGTCCCAGGAAGTGATCTGCCCGACCCACGTGGGGGGACATATCCTCGACCTGATCTTCGGCTCTGGCCTTGAGGCGGGGGGTCCGGTTGTGGGGGAGGTGACAGCGGTGCCCTTGTCGTGGACGGACCATTACCTCCTTCAGGCCGGTCTTTTAGCGCGCCCCCTCCAGAAGGGGAAGGGACCAGTTAGGATGGTCCGCCCTCGGAGGCTGATGGAACCCCAGCGGTTCCAGGAGGTCCTGAGGGAGCTTACCCTGGATGTGGACGGTCACTCTGTGGATGAGCTGGTCCGGCATTGGAACATCTTGCTGGAGGAGGCCATTGACAGGGTGGCTCCGAGGCGCCTTCTGCCTCGGTCTCGTCACCGCAGGACCCCTTGGTTTACTGAGGGGCTGCGGTGTATGAAGCGTGTGGGCAGGAGGCTAGAGCGACGCTGGCGTCGGACTCGGTCTGTCTCCGATCGTCTTCTCCATAGGGCCCATTTGCGGTCCTATGTGGAGGCTGTGAGGACGGCGAGGAAGGAATTCCTCGCCGTCCTCATAGCGTCTGCGAAGTCGCGTCCAGCGGAGCTGTTTCGGGTGGTGCGGGGGCTGGTTAGTCCGGCCTCCCTCCGCCTGGATGGGGACTTGTCCCGGGCCCGCTGTGAGGAGTTTGTCATCTACTTCGCAGACAAGATCGCTCGGATTCAGGCCGATTTCGACGCTGGGTTGATAGCAGTAGGGGAAGAGCGCGGGGGGGCGGAGGGTCCGTCTGGTCCATCTTTATGGGGTGAGTTTCAGGAAGTGACGCCAGCCGATGTGGTGGATGTCCTGGGGTCTGTGAGGGCCACGTGTTGTCAACTAGATCCATGCCCGTCCTGGTTAATAAAAGCTTCCGGGGAGACGTTGGGGACGGTGCTGGCGAGGGTGGTGAATGCGTCCCTTCGGCAGGGGAGGTTGTCGCCTTGCTTAAAAGAGGCTGTGGTGCGCCCCCTGCTGAAAAAACCATCGTTGGACGTGGACGCGCTCGCCAGCTACCGACCTGTCTCTAACCTTCCCTTTTTAGGGAAGGTTATTGAGCGGGCAGTGGCGCTCCAGCTCCAGGGTCATCTAGATAATATCGGGCTCCTTGACCCGTTTCAATCTGGGTTCCGCCCCGGCTATGGCACCGAGACGGCGTTGGTGGCCTTGGTGGACGACCTCCGCCGGGAGATGGATGCGGGATGTTCGACATTTCTCATCCTGCTCGATCTCTCGGCCGCTTTTGACACCGTGGACCATGGGCTGCTGTTGAGACGACTGCGTGACCGGGGGGGTCTGGACGGGACTGTTCTTGAATGGTTCCGTTCATTCCTCTCGGGGAGGAGCCAACGGGTGGTGTTGGGGGAAGAAACATCGAGCCCCCGCGCCTTACCGTGTGGCGTTCCGCAGGGATCGATCTTGTCTCCATTATTATTTAACATCTATATGCAGCCCTTGGGGGAGGTCGTGAGAGGGTTCGGGGTGCGATGTCACCAGTATGCTGATGATACTCAGCTGTACCTCTCGTTTTCTACCGACCCAGACCCTGCTGTCTCGGTGCTATCCCAATGTTTGGAGGCCGTGGCGGATTGGATGCGACAGAGCAGACTGAAACTCAACCCAGATAAGACGGAGGTAATGGTGGTGGGGAGGGCGAAGGGGGTGGTGGCCCCCCTGATTGGGGGGGTTTGCCCCCCTGTAGCTCAGCAGGTCCGGAGTCTGGGGGTCATATTGGACGCAGGCCTGCGGCTGGAGCAGCAGGTGGAGGCAGTCGCGAAGGCTGCCTTCCGCCAGCTTTATCTGGTACGTAGGCTGCGTCCGTATGTCTCTGGCCCGGACCTGGCCTCCCTCATCCATGCCTTCGTCACCTCGCGACTCGACTACTGTAACGCGCTCTACGTGGGGCTTCCCTTGTTCCTGGCCCGGAGGCTGCAGCTGGTGCAGAATGCGGCGGCCCGTCTTCTTACGGGGACGGGTCGCCGGGAGCACATTACACCGGTGCTCCGAGCGCTGCACTGGCTGCCGATAGTGTGCCGGGCCAGGTTCAAGGTCCTAGTAATGATCTATAAAGCCCTATACGGCCTTGGCCCCTCTTACCTTAGGGACCGCCTCGCCCTTCGCGCCCCGGAACGACTCCTGCGGTCTGCCGGGGGTGCCCTCCTGGAGGTCCCCCGTGTTAAGCGGGGGGCCACGATGGAGCGGGCATTCTCGGTGGTAGGGCCGCGGCTGTGGAACTCCCTTCCGGAGGAAGCTCGCCTGGCCCCAAGCCTTTTGACATTTCGGCGGAACTGTAAGACCTGGCTGTTTGCCCAGGCCTTTGGGAGGGAGGGGGGGGTGATTTTTAATCCCCCACCTGTATATTTATTTTTATACCACCCTGTTTTATTGATATGTTTTATAATTGTATTTTAAATGTTTTAAATGGTTTTTTATTGTTGTAAACCGCCCCGAGCTGCTGTGCAGGATGGGGCGGTATAAAAATCTACTAAATAAATAAATAAATAAATAAAATCACATCCTCTTGCACTCACCCACATGCTCCTTGCACTCACCCACACATGCCTCAGTCAGCAGGCATTTTCAGAACTCTCACTATCCCAGCAGTTTGTGTTCCTCCCAATCCATTGCCATCCTCCTACTACTACTTCATCAATTTCTTTCCACACATTTACCTCCATTGATTCATTTGTTTAGATTAGATTAGATAGATTTAGGTGTTATACCCAGCATCTAGAAGCAGCCACTCCAGCCCCAGGACCCACCATCAGGGTTTTGAGGCCATCATTCCGCTCATAGGGAGATTTCACATGGAACCCTTCTCCACTTAGGCCTTCAAAGTTCTCCAGGTAGCACATTCCAGGCAGGAAGAGCTGTCCATCCACGTCATCAAGAAGCAATAGGGGTGCTGCTGCTGGTGCTGCTACTGCTCAGGCTGGTTGCAGAGATAGACCCTGCCGGCTGAAAGGGGTGTCTGCTCCCACTCCTACCATCCCCAGGGGTGTGCTGCTGCTGCTGCGCACTTTCCAGAGTCCTCTCTGCCTGCCAGACCCTCTCCACCAGCTCAAACGTCCAGTACCCATAGAGCTCCAGGATCTCCCATTCCACCCCATAGTACCCTGGAGGTGCCCCGGTGTTCATCACCAGTTGAACCTAATGCAAGGCAGCTTTCTTCTCAAGAAGCCGCTCGAGCATCAGGAATGTGGAGGAATTCCACGGGGTGGACACATCCTGCACCAGCTGGTGAACTGGGGAGCCTTGCTCGGCCTGGTTCTCTCAGAGGAGGTTGCTTCCCATCACGCTCCGGTTAAAGAAACTGCCAGCCAGCTTCTTTAACTTGATCAGGAAGCTAAGGGGGTCTGCCCCAATCCCCTTCTCCCCCAAGCCCAGAGTATCCCTGAACACCAGGTGAAGGGAGAGATGCTGGTGAAGCCCCCCTCGCAAACTGCCCTTAATATGTTGGCCACGTTGTGTGCCACCATGCACCCCTTGGTGAAGGGCACGTCTGGTGTGACCCACTCCCTCACTGTGGTGGGGAGGGATGCCTTGATGTTCCAAGAAGAGTGGGGGCCATGGTGTGCATGACTTCCACCTGAAGCAGGACCCACCTATACCCTGCTTTGGAACCCCTCCCGCCACTTCCAAATGCTGCCTCTGGGTCCTGCCACCGGTGCGTCATCAGTCACTGCCAGGTAGGTGTGCTGCACATTCCTACTCGACCACAGGTCGGTGGTGAAGTGGATGGTGGCACCTCCAGCCCCTGACAGTTGCTCCCTCACCCGCCCCTTTAAAGCCCGGTACAGGGCTGGCAGTACCTGCCAACTCAGGGTGGTTCTGGCAGGTCTCCAGTTCTGCTCACTCTATGCTGTTCTGGGTTCAGCCAATCAATCAATCAATCAATCTTTATTCAGGGATGGCTTTTGCCGTTACCCAAAATATAGCAACGAAAAGAAGAAATATTAGAAGAAATATTAACACATCAGGACCGGGTGTTTCAGGCAGCCAGGCATTGATGGAGCAGCAGCAGAGGCCTGGCCAGGACTCAGTCGGTGGCTGCCACCCCTGCTTAGCCAGGCATTGCTGGCTGCCACACATCGGTGGCAGCCTGAGTCAGGGTGGTGTGTGAGGGCAGCTTAAACTGGAGGGCCAGGAAACCAATCAGGCACCTAAACCCCATGTCCCCGACCGCCGAGAAGGGCTGCCCATGAAGCGCAATCCTTTCCTCAAATGTGCGTGGCTTTCAGTTGAACGACAGCTTCCTCCCCAGTGCTTATGTGCTGATGGATGTGGCAGCTGCCCCACCCCAGCTCCTCCATGGTGCACTGACACTGCTGCTGCTGCTTTTCCCCCCTAGCAGTAATACAGCTTCTGCTGCTATCGGCAGCTGTTAGAGCAGGATGGTTGCCTGCAGATGGAGGCGGATGACTAGCCACTGATGATGGGAACCCACTGGCATCCACTTCCCCTGCCTACCCGCTTAGCAGCACAGTGCTGTGGCATGCCTTGAGGTGCCTCATCGTGGCAGTTGTGAAAAGTTGGTGAGCACCTGCCCATGCTTCACCACCTTCTGGCACCAACTTAAAATGCGCCCAGACCAAGAATTCTTTGCCCCCTCCTGCCTTCTGGCCTTCACCGGGTGACAGACGCACCACTGACAGCACTGCTGGGAGGGGAACAACAGCACCATAAATCTCCTCCTCAGGACTAGTGTCTGCCTCGCTGTCCCCAATCACAGTGATGTCCGTGAAGGGGAGTACTGGGACCCTGAGGCTGATGGACTGCCCACCATGCTTCTGCCACTCTTTCTGTGCACCCTATAGCTGCTGTGGCTGCTGCAGCTGCTGCGGCTGCAGCAGCTCCCCTCCCTGCTGCCATTGCCTGGGGATCAGGCCCTGCCTCTAGCAGCCGGGTTGGGATCCACCAGCCATGGACTACTAGGGATCACCTCAACAATGGGGGACATTGGTGGCCCTGGAGTAACATTGGAAGCACCTGCTACAGCAGCAGAGGTAGCTGCAGTCTCATGTACTGCAGGCCTTACAGTGCCCTGTGTGGCAGTGGAGGGCACTGGCAGGAGGTGCCACCGAACCACACCCCAGTTAGTCCCACTGCTGGGAGCGTCTGAAGCTGTCTCCAAAAATCAGGTCTGTGCAGTTTGGGATGTGGTGATGAGCTCAGGCTGCTGCTGATGCCTGCTGCCCCTCCACTGGCATGGCCCCTGCCACCTCTGCCACATGCCCCATTGCCCACCTTATGGGCACCAGAACAGGCGGTGGCAGCTCCGAGTGTGCCAGAGACCAAAGTCCGGGCAATATTTGACAGATGGTTTGCTACTCACCCACATGGGGCCTCCCACGTCCATATCCTGTACCTGGACCCAGTCCATGCTCATCTATCTCGTTGGTGGGGCCACTGTCCATGGAGTTGTACAGGAAGCTTAAGTCGATGGGTTGAATGGAACATATGGGAGTGGGAGAAGATGGTGGGGACACAGCTCTCAGAGGGCCATGTGGCCGGCCCTGTCCAACATGGCCAAAGGTCTCTTATCCTGCCCACCAACAAGTGTCCCCAGTGAGTGGGTGTTCTCTAGGGTGGGGGACATTTGCCCACTGCACCACCTGAGACCAGGGACCAAGTTGGTGGAGCAGTTGCTTTTCATCAAGGTGTCTGTCTGGTGGTGGTGGTGGTGCTGCTGCCATGGGTTCTTCTACTGGGAAATCCAATGTCTTCCGCTGCTCCACTGATGCCTGGCAGCCTACAATGTCTGGCCAAGTAGAGGTGCCAGGCCAGACACCAAGCCCCAAGCCTTCCTGGACTTTGTTCCTGCTGCTGCTGCTGGGTCTATGACAGCCAGCCATGCCCCTACGGTCACCCCCGGGGGCCAAACGCCGATCCTGCCTGCCCGGGCAAGCCAGGGTGTGAGCCCCAAGTCTTCCTAGTCTCTTCTGCTGCTTCTTCTGGGTTTCTTATGGCCTGGTATGCCCTCAAGGGCATCCCCGGGGGCCAAATACCAAGCCTGCCTGCCCGGGCAAGCCAAGGTGCCAAGCACCAAGCTTTCCCGGTCTCTGCTGCTGCTGTTGCTGCTGCTTCTGGGTCTCTAATGGTCTGCCATGCCCCCACAGGCACCCCCAGAGGTCCCTGGAGTGCCCCCAGCCTCACAGGGGGCCCAAACTCCGCTGAACATTTGGTGAGACCGAACTTTTTCAAACTGAATTACTGAACCCGAACTCGAATTTCGGACTGAACTACCAAACTACAGAACATCCGAACTGCATTCTGTTCACACGTCCCTAATGTAAAGCAAAAATATTTCAGCCAAAAATATGTTTTGGGTTTTTTTCCTATTAATTTGTAATAACAAAATGATTTTTTTTTCATTATTATGTTCTTTCATTTTCATTATTCAATAATAAAAAAGAAAAATCCATATTTCATTTTTGTTATTATAATAACAAAATGCTCATCCCTATGGCAGGGGGAAGCCACGTCAAAAGGGAAGGACCATACGGGTGTCCTGCATAACAGTGTGATGTTACAGTGCTCCATAGGGGTTGGGGTTATGTCAGAAATAGGTGTGATGTAACCTTCCTCCCTGCTCCTTTGAATGTGGTTCTGCCTATTTTGAAAAAAGTGGCAAGCCTACTGACAATCTAGATGAAGACCTATCATAAGTGGTTCCATCTTGATCAGCTATGACTTCACCACAGCAGTTGATACAGCTGGGGAGCAAGAAGTTATACATGTCCAGGCTTGTCTTTTTTTATGGGATCATTTTCAATCAGTGACCCCTACTGAGGGGGTGATTTCCTAGGGGCTGTTAGTGTCACAACTTCTGAATTAGACCCTTGCCTGTCCTCATTGGTTAAAGTCACCAGGGGGACACTACAGGTGGTCAACACCTGCCTTCCGGAGGGTAGGGTCCCAGGGCCTCTTAAAAAGACTGTGGTGTGACCCTTGCTCAAAAAACCCTCACTTGATGCTGACGCCCTTGCCAGTTATCAACCTGTTTCTAACTTTCCCTTTTTAGGGAAGGTTATTGAATGGGTAGTGGTCCAGCAGCTTCAGGTTCATCTTGAATGGGTTGCTTTTCTGGAGTCCTGAGAGTCTGGCTTTTGTCCAGGGTATGGCACTGAGACTACGCTTGTGGCCTTAGCCCCCCCCCGAGGAGATTCAACCTGCAACATGCATTAGATGAGGGACAGTCAACCCTTTTGGTCCTCTTGGGCCTATTGGCTGCTTTTGACACCATTGACTACAAGATGTTATCAACTTGTCTGCAGGATTGTGCCAGGGTAGGTGGGATTGTTTTTTTAAAAAAAATTATTTATTTATTTATTTATTTATTTATTTATTTATATCCCGCCTCTCCTGCCCACAGGGCAGTCTGGGGCGGTGAACAACAGTATAAAAAAGGAAAACAATAAAACTATTTTAAACCATTAAAAATACACAATACAGGGGGGAAAAGTCCCTGCGCCTCCCCCTCATCAAAAGTCTGGCGGAACAGCCAGGTCTTACATAAGCGCTAAAATGACAGGAGAGTGGGAGCTAGCCAAGCCTCCTCTGGGAGTGAATTCCACAGCACAGGGGTGGCCACCGAAAAGGATCTAACATCAGTGGCCACCCGCCTCGCTCAGGGAACCTCCAAAAAGACTCCCACGGATGATCTCAAGCGTTGCACAGGCGCATGGGAAGTGAGGCAGTCCCGCAGATAAGTAGGTCCCAGGCCGTGAAGGGCTTTAAAAGTTAAAACAGCACTTTGAACCTGGCTCGGTGCTTTATACGCAGCCAGTGCAGAGCCGGGAGCACTGGTGTCATGTGTTCCCTGCAACCCTCCCCCGTAAGGAGACAGGCCACAGCATTCTGCACCAGCTGCAGCCTCAGGAATAGCTTCTCAGGCAGCCCCGCGTAGAGTGCATTGCAGTAATCCAGCCTCGAGCGGATGAAGGCATGGATGACAGTGACGAGGTCGGAGTCTTAGAGATACAGCCGAAGCCACTGGATAAGATATAACTGCCAAAAAGCATGCCCCGCCACAGCCACAACCTGAGATTCCAGGATGAGCTGTGAATCAAGGAGCACACCCACACTCTGTACTTGAGAGACCATGGGATGGCGAGCCCCCCACAAGAGGAGATTCAACCACCCCCAATGCCCTAAATCCTCGCCCACCAACATCACCTCCATCTTGTCAGGATCCAATTGCAGATGGCTCAACCTCATCCAAGCCACGACAGCTGACAGGCACTGGGAAAATAGGGAGACTGCATTAGCTGGTTTGATGGAAAAGGAGAGGTAGAGCTGAGTGTCATCAGCATACTGATGACACTGCATGCCCTGAAACCCTCTCATGATCTCGCCTAATGCCAGCTGGAGATCGTCAACCAAAGCCATCANCCGCTGCTCCACTGATGCCTGGCAGCCTACAATGTCTGGCCAAGTAGAGGTGCCAGGCCAGACACCAAGCCCCAAGCCTTCCTGGACTTTGTTCCTGCTGCTGCTGCTGGGTCTATGACAGCCAGCCATGCCCCTACGGTCACCCCCGGGGGCCAAACGCCGATCCTGCCTGCCCGGGCAAGCCAGGGTGTGAGCCCCAAGTCTTCCTAGTCTCTTCTGCTGCTTCTTCTGGGTTTCTTATGGCCTGGTATGCCCTCAAGGGCATCCCCGGGGGCCAAATACCAAGCCTGCCTGCCCGGGCAAGCCAAGGTGCCAAGCACCAAGCTTTCCCGGTCTCTGCTGCTGCTGTTGCTGCTGCTTCTGGGTCTCTAATGGTCTGCCATGCCCCCACAGGCACCCCCAGAGGTCCCTGGAGTGCCCCCAGCCTCACAGGGGGCCCAAACTCCGCTGAACATTTGGTGAGACCGAACTTTTTCAAACTGAATTACTGAACCCGAACTCGAATTTCGGACTGAACTACCAAACTACAGAACATCCGAACTGCATTCTGTTCACACGTCCCTAATGTAAAGCAAAAATATTTCAGCCAAAAATATGTTTTGGGTTTTTTTCCTATTAATTTGTAATAACAAAATGATTTTTTTTTCATTATTATGTTCTTTCATTTTCATTATTCAATAATAAAAAAGAAAAATCCATATTTCATTTTTGTTATTATAATAACAAAATGCTCATCCCTATGGCAGGGGGAAGCCACGTCAAAAGGGAAGGACCATACGGGTGTCCTGCATAACAGTGTGATGTTACAGTGCTCCATAGGGGTTGGGGTTATGTCAGAAAGAGGTGTGATGTAACCTTCCTCCCTGCTCCTTTGAATGTGGTTCTGCCTATTTTGAAAAAAGTGGCAAGCCTACTGACAATCTAGATGAAGACCTATCATAAGTGGTTCCATCTTGATCAGCTATGACTTCACCACAGCAGTTGATACAGCTGGGGAGCAAGAAGTTATACATGTCCAGGCTTGTCTTTTTTTATGGGATCATTTTCAATCAGTGACCCCTACTGAGGGGGTGATTTCCTAGGGGCTGTTAGTGTCACAACTTCTGAATTAGACCCTTGCCTGTCCTCATTGGTTAAAGTCACCAGGGGGACACTACAGGTGGTCAACACCTGCCTTCCGGAGGGTAGGGTCCCAGGGCCTCTTAAAAAGACTGTGGTGTGACCCTTGCTCAAAAAACCCTCACTTGATGCTGACGCCCTTGCCAGTTATCAACCTGTTTCTAACTTTCCCTTTTTAGGGAAGGTTATTGAATGGGTAGTGGTCCAGCAGCTTCAGGTTCATCTTGAATGGGTTGCTTTTCTGGAGTCCTGAGAGTCTGGCTTTTGTCCAGGGTATGGCACTGAGACTACGCTTGTGGCCTTAGCCCCCCCCCGAGGAGATTCAACCTGCATCATGCATTAGATGAGGGACAGTCAACCCTTTTGGTCCTCTTGGGCCTATTGGCTGCTTTTGACACCATTGGCTACAAGATGTTATCAACTTGTCTGCAGGATTGTGCCAGGGTAGGTGGGATTGTTTTTTTTAAAAAAATTATTTATTTATTTATTTATTTATTTATATCCCGCCTCTCCTGCCCACAGGGCAGTCTGGGGCGGTGAACAACAGTATAAAAAAGGAAAACAATAAAACTATTTTAAACCATTAAAAATACACAATACAGGGGGGAAAAGTCCCTGCGCCTCCCCCTCATCAAAAGTCTGGCGGAACAGCCAGGTCTTACATAAGCGCTAAAATGACAGGAGAGTGGGAGCTAGCCAAGCCTCCTCTGGGAGTGAATTCCACAGCACAGGGGTGGCCACCGAAAAGGATCTAACATCAGTGGCCACCCGCCTCGCTCAGGGAACCTCCAAAAAGACTCCCACGGATGATCTCAAGCGTTGCACAGGCGCATGGGAAGTGAGGCAGTCCCGCAGATAAGTAGGTCCCAGGCCGTGAAGGGCTTTAAAAGTTAAAACAGCACTTTGAACCTGGCTCGGTGCTTTATACGCAGCCAGTGCAGAGCCGGGAGCACTGGTGTCATGTGTTCCCTGCAACCCTCCCCCGTAAGGAGACAGGCCACAGCATTCTGCACCAGCTGCAGCCTCAGGAATAGCTTCTCAGGCAGCCCCGCGTAGAGTGCATTGCAGTAATCCAGCCTCGAGCGGATGAAGGCATGGATGACAGTGACGAGGTCGGAGTCTTAGAGATACAGCCGAAGCCACTGGATAAGATATAACTGCCAAAAAGCATGCCCCGCCACAGCCACAACCTGAGATTCCAGGATGAGCTGTGAATCAAGGAGCACACCCACACTCTGTACTTGAGAGACCATGGGATGGCGAGCCCCCCACAAGAGGAGATTCAACCACCCCCAATGCCCTAAATCCTCGCCCACCAACATCACCTCCATCTTGTCAGGATCCAATTGCAGATGGCTCAACCTCATCCAAGCCACGACAGCTGACAGGCACTGGGAAAATAGGGAGACTGCATTAGCTGGTTTGATGGAAAAGGAGAGGTAGAGCTGAGTGTCATCAGCATACTGATGACACTGCATGCCCTGAAACCCTCTCATGATCTCGCCTAATGGCTGCATATAGATGTTAAACAAGAATGGGGACAGAATGGCACCCTTTGGGACTCCACAAGTGAGCTCTCAAGGGGAAAACGTACACCCCTCAAGACCACCCGGTGAATTCTCCTGGTCAGGAATGAACAAAACCAGTCCAAGACTGTTCCGCCAATCCCAGCACGGTCCTGCAAGCGAGTCACCAACACCTCATGATCGACTGTGTTGAATGCAGCCGAAAGGTCTAGCAGGACCAGTAAGGTCTGACGACCCTGGTCGAATGCCAGCTGGAGATCGTCAACCAAAGCCATCAATGCCGTCTCCGTAACATACCCAGGTCAAAACCCAGACTGGGAGGGATCATGGAAACCGGTGCAGTCCAGATGTTCCTGGAACTGTTGTGCCACTGCCCATTTAATAACCTTCCCTAAAAAGAGGAGGTTAGAGAGCGGCCGATAACTGGCAGGTGCATTAGCGTCAAGAGATGGTTTCTTGAGCAGGGGCCTAACCACAGCCTCCTTCAGGTAGTCAGGCACCCTGCCCTCCCGAAGGGAGGCACTAACCACCATCTGAAACCGATCTCACAAAACAGGACAGGACGGGGCATCCATAGCCCCAAGATGATCCTCTGCAATAACTGTGGTACCGAAATTGTGGTGAATGTGAGCGATCTTATCTACAAAGTACTCAATAAACCGGTCACAGCGGTCACTGAATTGCTCCGGGTTCAGGTGGAGGCAGGCAGGAATGACCAATCCTTTCACCACATGGAAAAGCTCTGCTGGACGTGACTTTGCAGATGCAATAAGGGCAGCAAGGAACTGCTTCTTTGCTGCCTGCACTACCACAGCATAGGCCTTTAAACTGCTCTTATGCTGCGACTGATCATGGTCACAAGTCTGGTGCCACCATTGCTCTAACCACCTGCTCTCCTGCCTCAAACACCGCAGGTCCTCTAAACCAAGGAGACCTGCGGGAGACTCGAGAGGGCAGCGGAAACCTGGGAGCCACTCTGTCAATGGCCTCAGCCAACAAATTGTTCCAGAAGCCTACAAGATCATTGACAGAGCGGGTGTCAAGATTCAGGGGAAACTCCCCCAGAGCATTCCGGAACCAATCCGGTTCCATAAATCTGCACCCTGTTGGGGACTGACATGAGCCAGAATGACTGCCTTAAGGAGGTAATGATCAGACCATTCTTGAATGTTTCTGCTCATTTCTGGCTGGAAGAACTCACTGTGTGGTCCTGGGGGACTTTACTTCATCTCCCCGGGATCTCATGTATTGGGTCCTGCAGGATTCTATTCTGTCCCATCTCCTGTTCAATGTGTATATTCAGACTTTGGTCCTGGGAGTGAGAGGATTTGGAATGCGATGTCATCAATATGCTGATGACACCAGCTCTACCTCCTTTTTCAGAAGACTCAGGCCCAGCAGTCTGGGTGCTTACTCGGTGTCTGACAGCTGTGGGGGACTGAATGAGGGTGAGCCACCTGATGTTGAATTCCAACAAGACGGAGATTATGCTGGTGGGGACAACCGAGGGAGTGGAGGCCCCTATTATTTATGGGTTGTAACTTGCTTTATTCCCTCAGGTTCACAATCTGAATGTGCTCCTCGATAGGGATGGGTGAACAGATCGCGGTTTGGGTTCGGCCGTTCGGTTCGGCTGCGTTCGGTTCGGCTGCGTTTGGTTCGTCTGTTCGGTTCAGCTGCATTGGGTTCGTCCGTTCGGTTCGGCTGCTTTGGGTTAGCTCGCTGGGTTCGGCCGTTCTGTTCGGCCATTCTGTTCGGCCGTTCTGTTCGGCCATTCAGCCATTCGGTTTGGCCATTCGGGAAATGTTATGGGTGGTTTTGTTTTTTTTATATATGGTTTTTTGGTTTTTTATTGGGTTTTATATGGTTTTCTTTTGGTTTTTATTGGGTTTTTTTGTTTTTATATGGGTTTTTTTAATTAATTTTTTTTATCTAATATTATATATATATCTATCTACACTAAATTTAACTGCTATTAACTATTCTAAATGCTATGAACTAAATGGATTATCTAATAAGTACACAGGCGTACTCCTACAAACACTAAAACTAAATCACTAACGCTATCTCTATCACTAAGCTAGCTCCTACAACTACTATCCCTAACCTATCTCTCTATCTCTCTATATTTATATCTCTCTATCTCTCTATATATGGGATGGGGGGGAATCACAAACACAAGGTTTCAGTTTAAGGTTTAAGTTTCATTTCAGTACAAAACTGAAATGAAACTTAGAGCAATCTAATAATCCTACTCAACATCTGCTGTTCAGGAACAGTGATTAGCTCAGAAGGTGTTGGGAAGGGGGGAGGCAGATAGTTTCATTTCTTGCACGCATCTCCACCCCTGGTGCCTGGAAGTCTGCTCCTCAGTGACTAGTACTACCCTCCCTGTCCCCTTACAGTGAACCTTTTTTTGCCACCCGAACGCAATTCAAACTGACCAAACTGTTCGGCCATTTTGCCGTTTGGTGTTTGGTTCTGTTTGGTATGTTCATGTTTGGGTTCGGGTTCACGTTCGGTCATCCAAACAGGCCGAGTTCGGGTCGAATTCCAAACTTCCGAACCGCGTTTGCCCATCCCTACTCCTCGACTCATAGATCTGCATGGATGTCCAGGCAGCGGCTGTGGTGAGGAGCTGCATTTTGTAAATTACATCTTGTACGTGTCAGGGTGCGTGTCACCTAGCCTCAGGCCAGCAGCATGGTTTGACGTTGCCTGGCACCGGCCCGACAACGGCGATCCCAGAAGGGCTGAAGGTGCCGTTGCAGGGGGGGGGGCATTCCTAGGGATGCTCCAAACCCCGCCTGCAGGAAGTTGAGTACGACACACAGCTCAGGGGCGGGTGGGGTCCCCGCCCTGAGCACACCTGTTCCGCATTCAGGGATTGCCTATAAAATGGACGATGGGGCCTGAAGCCTCCGCTGGTAATCATTCATGAGAGACTGGCCCCCTTGCTGTCCTGAGAGCTTTCCCTGTCTGAGCCTTGTTTTCTAGAGTGTAATAGAGTGTCTGATCGTTGTGTTTCCCTTTCCCTGCGAAGAGTGAGAGTGGGTGAGTGAGTGTATTGTGTTTGTTGTATCCCTCATTGTGTAAGAGAAAGGTGGAATTGTGAGTGTGGGTTACTTATCTCCCCCCTCTCCATACCATTTCAATCCTCCCTGTATATAACCTACAAGTTCTCCCCTTGTGAGTAAGTCCTGACCTTCACCTCCTCCTCCCTTGCATCCCTTTTGGTTTCCCCCTTTTTCCTTTCCCTGGGATCCCTACCCCTTCCCCTTATTTCCCCAATACTGCTTTTGCATGGTGCCCGGGCCCCCGTACATTTCCCCGAGTGTCTGTTCCCCCTCTGTCCTTGTGTTACCCCTGTCCTCTGGGGCAATTTGCTACCTCTCATTGCGTCCTGATGATGAGAAGGGTTGCCCTCTGAACAAGAGGGAAAGCCCACCCACTACCCTGAGGGACATTCTAGTCTTCAAGCGAAGGTCCACTTACAGAGGCAGCCGCCCCTTGTATTGGCCCCCTTGTCTTTCCCTCATTTTCCTTGGGTGTTGGGACCCCCAATCTCCTTCCCCTTCTTTTCCCCCATCCCCCGTGACAGAATTACCGGCATCCCTTTTTCCTTTTGGGAGCATTATGACTTCCAAAGACCAAATTCAGGAGCTTATGCATGTGGTTCAGTCCCTCACCATGGAGGTCCAAGACCTAAAATCAGAGAATTAAGAACTGCGGTCTCGCTACCGGACCTTGCAGGAATCTATAGACCGGTCTCTACCTTGCCCCATGGAGGATGAGGAGAGTCTGTCTGGGGGCGCTGCTGCCCTCTCTCCTGCTTCCCCTCCATTGGCCCTCGCTCCTAGGGAACCCAATGCCCCTCGTCCGGATAAATTCTATGGGGACAGAAGGGCTTGCCAGGGTTTTTTGGCCCTGTGCAACCTTACTTTTCAGATGCAACCCCTTACTTATAAATCAGACCAATCCAAGGTGGCTTATGTCGTTGGATTACTGGGGGGAGTAGCGTTGGATTGGGCCACTGCCCTCTTAGCCGCAGATGATGATTTATTATGGAATTATAAGGGGTTCTTGAAACAGTTTAGTTTTTTATTTGACTACCCCCATAGAGTAAGAGATGCCGAACAAGCTATATTTCATCTGCGCTGAAGGCAAAACCCCGTTGCTAGATTATATTACACAGTTCAGAAAATTAGCTTTTGATCTCGACTGGAGTGATTCTGCCTTTCGAGCTCTATTTCAACAGGGGCTAAGTGATGACATTAAGGACCAGGTGGCCTGTGCAGCCACCACCCCTGTTACTTTACAAGAGATGGTCACCTTGTCCTTACAGATTGATGAGAGCCTTACAGAGCAAAGGCGGGAATGAAAACGCAATCAAGGTAGGGGAATGGTTGGTGGGGTCCCCGATTACTCACTACCTCTCCCCAAACATTGGTCGAGCAGCAGGGTCCGGAACCTATGCAGATTGGTGTAGTGCGAGGGCCCCTTAGTATTGAGGAACAGGAGAAACGCCGCCAACTCCACCTCTGTTTTTATTGTGGCAAGACAGGACATTTTTCAAGGGAGTGTCCCTCTAAGCCTCCTTGTCCTTTGGGGTCGGGAGACGCCGGGGGAAGGGGAGTAGGGGGACCTCCTGGTGACTGGCTGTAATTCCCTCCTAAAGTCCAGTAACCTTTCTGTGCCTTTACCCCAATTTTTTTTCTCCCTTACCCTTCAGTGGGAAAACCATCGATCCCTGGTAGTTAGAGCATTGGTAGATTCTGGAGCCTCAGGGAACTTCATGGATGTGGCGTTTGCCACTCACCATGGGGTCCCCCACCAGACCCAGCCCTCTGTCAAAGTGGTCCAAACCATTGATGGATCCCCTCTTAGCTCAGGCCTTCTGCAAATGTGTTCCTGCCCCCTTTGGTGTACCATTGGGATGCACACAGAAATCCTTCACTTTGATCTAATTTCCTCCCCTTTCTTTTCCCTGGTCCTAGGCCTACCGTGGCTTATAACCCATAATCCGTCCATTAATTGGGTCATTCGAACCCTCACCTTCCCCTCCCCCCTCTTGTCACCTCCATCATGTTCCTTTCCCTGCAGTAGGGACAGTGGCACCTACTAAGTCTATCCCTGTTAGGGATCCTCATATCCCCTCCCAGTATGCTGATCTAGCAATAGTATTTAGTAAACAGGAAGCCTTGGAACTCCCTCCCCATAGACCTTATGTTTGTCCCATTGAACTTATTGCTGGTAGTGAGCCCCCGTATGGGTGAATCTACAATCTTTCACCAGGAGAGTCTGAAACTCTAAGAGCTTATATTCATGAGAACCTAGCAAAGGGATTTATTAGGCATTCTACTTCCCCTGCCGGGGCCCCCCTCTTTTTTGTACCAAAGAAGGAGGGGGATCTTTGGCTGTGTATCGACTACCGGGGGTTGAATCAACTCACGATTAAAAATCGTTACCCCCCCCCCTGATTTCTGAGCTTCTCGGTAAGCTTCAGGGGCCCTCCTTTTTCACCAAGCTAGATCTGAGGGGTGCCTATAATCTGGTCCAGATCAGAGAGGGGGATGAATGGAAAACCGCTTTCCGTACTAGATTTCGTCATTTCGAATACCGTGTTATGCCCTATGAATTAGTAAATGCTCCCGCCACATTTCAGCATTTTATTAATGACATTTTTAGAGACTTGCTTGTTCTATATGTAGTGGCGTATCTTGATGACATCCTTATTTTTTCTTCTTCCCTCGAGAACCATATCTGCCATGTCTTGGAACGACTACGAGATCACAAACTATATTGCAAGTTGGAAAAATGTATTTTTCATGCATCTTCTGTTCCCTTCTTAGGGTTCATTATATCTTCAGAGGGAATACACATGGACCCTGGGAAACTTGAAGTGATTAACTGTTGGTCCGCTCCTACCACCGTAAAAGTGCTGCAGAGGTTTTTAGGCAGCATAAATTATTATAGACAATATATCCCTTGTTACACTGACCTAACAAAGCCTCTTACCCGCCTGTTGCAAAAGGGAGCACGTTTTGAATGGGGGACCCCACAACAGGAGGCCTTTACATACCTCAAACAAGCCTTTATGTCAGCCCCATTGTTGCAACATCCAGATGTTTCATTGCCATTTATTGTGGAGGCTGATGCCTTGGATGTAGCCATAGGAGCTGTACTGACCCAAACCCATGAATCCACAGGTCGTCGTCTTCCCTGCGCCTTTTACTCGCGACAGCTAACTCCGGCAGAAAGGAATTACCCAATTCTAGACAAGGAGTTGTTAGCCATTAAGGCTGCTTTTGAGGCTTGGAGGCATTTTTTGGAAGGGGGTCCCCATCCAGTACTAGTGTATACCGATCACAAAAATCTAGCCTATCTTCAATCTGCCCGTATTAATAATCCCAGACATGCCAGGTGGGTGTTGTTTTTTGCATGGTTTTCTTTTACTATACAGTATCGCCCGGGTTCCCAAAATACCATGGCAGATGCCTTGTCTAGGTATTATACACCCGTCGAAAATGAAGGAGATCTTCATGGACTGATCTTCTCTCCAAAGACGTTTGCCGCAACCCTCCCTTCTTTGGTACAGCTACAAGTGGTGAGTCAAAAAGAAAAGCCTCTACCTGACTTTCAACAAAAATATGGACTCTTCTACTATAAGGGAAAGGTAGTCATTCCCCCCAAACTTAGATCACAGGTGCTATGGGCCCACCACGACTCCCCACTTGTAGGACACCCAGGTTTTCAAAGGACCCTGTCTATGATTCGTAGATCATTTTGGTGGCCTTCACTTTATAAGGACACTAAACTGTACATCCAGGGGTGTTCAACCTGCACCAGGACTAAAGTACCTCAAACCTTGCCAGTGGGATTGTTACAATTAACTGAGAGTCCTAAAGGCCCCTGGCAAAAGATAGCCATGGATTTTATAGTGGGGCTTCCTAAGTTGGCCGGACATGATTCCATTTTGGTTATTATAGATTACTTCACAAAAATGGGACATGTTATCCCCTGTAAGGGACTACCTTCTGCCCCTGTAACAACTCACCTTGTCCTCTGTGAAGTGGTCCGATTACACGGCATACCGAAAAAAATCGTATCAGATTGAGGTCCCCAATTTGTGTCCCGATTTTGGAAAGCATTTTCACCCTTCTACAGGTTAAGCTTCACCCCACTACTGCCTACCATCCTCAGGCAAATGGACAAGTGGAAAGAATCAACCAGCATATAGAACAATATCTACGATGTTTTTGTTCATACCTACCAGAGGATTGGGTCGATCACCTGCCACTTGCCAAATTCACGTACAATAATGTTCCCAATTCCTCTTTGGGTACCTTGCCATTTTTTGTCTCATATGGTTTTCATCCTCCCCTTTGTTTTCCAGAGGCACCCCTCACATCTTTACCCGCAGCTGGATTGCTGGTGAAAATAATACATAGAGCCCAATGCGCTGCCCAACAGCATCTACAGAAGGCATGCCAATGTTACAAACTGGCTGTTGATAGACGACGGTGCCCTGGGCCCTCTTTTCAGGTAGGGTATATGGTATGGGTCCACCGCCATAATTATTCCTCGCTCCGTCCTTCTGCTAAGTTAGATGATGCGTACTTTGGGCCCTTTCCTATCACTTGTAAGCTAAATGAGGTCACCTACACAGTGGGACTTCCAGCCCACATGCGAATTCACCCATCCTTTCATATTTCCCTATGCCATTCAATGGACTGCCCCAGCCCCCCCGGTGCTCCTCCCTGGTGGCCCCAAAAATGAGGTATGGGCAGTCCTGGACTCCTGTATTTTCGGTTCCTGCCTGTACTACTTGCTTGATTGGAAGGGCTATGGGCCCTCTGAGCATTCATGGGAACTGGCCATGAATATCCATGCCCCTTGCCTTATCCAAAAGTTTCACCTTCACCACCCCTCCAAACCTGGACTTCGGACCTGGGGGGGATGCTTGGACGGGGGGGGGTACTGTCAGGGCACGTGTCACCTAGCCTCAGGCCGGCAGTGTGGTTTGCCATTTCCTGGCACCGGCCTGACAGCAGCGATCCCAGAAGGGCTGAAGGCACCGTTGCAGGGGGGGCGGAGCTACCCTGCATTCCTAGGGATGCTCCAAACCCCGCCTGCAGGAAGTTGAGTGCGATGCACAGCTCAGCGGCAGGTGGGGGGCCCGCCCTGAGCACGCCTGTTCTGCATAGAGGGATTGCCTATAAAATGGACCAGCGGGGTCTGAAGCCTCCGCAGGGCCTGAAGCCGGTAATCATTCATGAGAGACTGGCCCCCTTGCTGTCCTGAGAGCTTTCCCTGTCTGAGCCTTGTTTTATAGAGTGTAATAGAGTGTCTGATTCTTGTGTTTCCCTTTCCCTGCAAAGAGTGAGAGTGGGTGAGTGAGTGTATTGTGTTTGTTGTATCCCTCATTGTGGTAGAGAAAGGTGGAATTGTGAGTGTGGGTTACCTATCTCCCCCCTCTCCATACCATTTAAATCCTCCCTGTATATAACCTACAAGTTCTCCCCTTGTGAGTAAGTCCTGTCCTTCACCTCCCCCTTCCTTGCATCCCTTTTGGTTTCCCCCTTTTCCCTTTCCCTGAAATCCCTACCCCTTCCCCTTATTTCCCCAATACTGCTTTTGCATGGTGTCCGGGCCCCCGTGCATTTCCCCGAGTGTCTGTTCCCCCTCCGTCCTTGTGTTACCCCTGTCCTCTGGGACAATTTGCTACCTCTCATTGCATCCTGATGATGAGAAGGTTGCCCTTTGAACAAGAGGAAAAGCCCACCCGCTACCCTGAGGGACATTCTAGTCTTCAAGTGAAGGTCCACTTACAGAGGTAGTCGCCCCTTGTATTGGCCCCCTTGTCTTTCCCTCATTTTCCCTGTGTGTTGGGACCCCCAATCTCCCTTCCTCCCCTTCCTTTCCCCCGTCCCGCATGACAGTACGACAGTTACGACCATATATCTTGTTTTATGGGATCAATTTCAATCAATGACCCCTATTGAGGTGGGTGATGTCCTAGGGGCTGTTAGGGTCACAACTTCTGAATTAGACCCAGGAGATGGACTGGGGCCACTTGACCATGTTGGTCCTATTAGATTTGTCAGCTGCCTTTGATATGGTGGATCATGAGATGTTGGTGGCGCATCTACAGGAATGTGCAGGGGTGGGTGGGACTGTTCTTGAATGGTTCCACTCATTCCTGACCGGGAGAACCCACCGAGTGGTACTCGGGGAGTGTTTTTCATCATACCAAGAGCTTACAGGTGGTGTCCCTCAGGGTTCGGTTTTCTTCCCCCTCTTGTTCAATATATATATGCAGCCTCTCAGTGAGGTGATCCGGAGGTTTGGCGTACGGTGTCACAAATATGCTGATGACACTCAGCTATACCTCTCTTTTTCAACTGACCCAGACCCTGCAGTCTCTGTGCTTACTCAGTGTCTGACGGTTGTGGGGGATTGGATGAGGGCTAATTGACTGAAGCTGAATCCCAACAAGACGGAGGTGATGCTGGTGGGGAAGGTGATGGAGTAAACGGCACCCATCTTGATGAGGTCTGTCCTCCATTGGCTCCCCAGGTAGGGAGTCTCGGGGTACTCCTCAATGCGCAGCCCTGCCTGGATGCCCAGGTGGAGGCTGTGGCGAGGGGTGCCTTTCACCAATTACATCTGAGATGCTGTCTTAGGCCGTACGTTTTGGACTCCGACATGGCCACCATCATCCACGCTTTCATCACCTCTAGACTAGATTATGGTAACACACTCTACTTGGGGCTACCCATGGTGATAGTCTGGAAGTTGAAGCTGGTGCAGAATGCGGCAGCCCAACTTTTGGTGGGACTGGGCCATCGGAAGAACATTACATCAGTGGTCCATTCTGTGTACTGGCTTCCGATAGTCTTCCGAGCCTGATTCAAGGTGTTGGTTTTAACCTATAAAGCCCTAAATGGTCTGGGCCCTGCTTATCTGTGAGACCACACACACCCCCGGGTACTGGACTGGCCCCTGCGGTCATCAGAGGATGCCCTCCTTGTGGTTCCACGAGTCTTCTGGTGGGGCACGCAGGGGAGGGTGTTCTCAGTGGTTGCACCGAGGATGTGGAACTCCATTCCATAGGGGGTGCATCTGACCCCAGACCTTCCCTCCTTTTGTAAAAGCCCTAAGACCTGGCTGTTCCGGCAGGAGTTTGGCGGGGGAGATGGGTAGTGGTGGGGGGGAGGAGAGGGATGGGGGTATAATAATATGTTTTATAGGTTTATGATTTTAATTGTCAATGTATACTGTTGTGAGCCACCCCGAGCTGCCTGTGGCAGGAGGGACGGGATACTAAATGCTTTTAATAAATAAATAAATAAATAAATATCTCAGACTGTGACCTTGCCACCATCATCCATACCTTCATCACCTCGAGGCTAGATTACTGTAACTTGCTCTATGTGGGGCTACCTCTGGTGATGGTTTGGAGGCTTCATCTGGTGCAGGATGTGGAGGCCCACCTCCTTACAGGGACGGGCCGCTGGGAGCACATAACTTTGGTGCACCAGGCCCCAGATCTCCCCTCCTTCAGGCGTCAATGTAAAACCTGGTTGTTTTATTGGGCTTTTGTTGGGGGAGATGAGTGGTGGGAGGGTTGAGGTTTATTGGGGGATTATGACCTATGTGAAGTTTTGTTTTAATTGTTTTTAATATTTATATTTATTTTATACTTTGTATTGTATGCCGTCCCGAACTGCCTAGGCAGGAGGGGGCAGGATATTAATTTTTAAAGATAAATATAAATAAATAAATAAATAAATTAAATTAACTACAATTCTGGTGCAGCAGGTCTTTATCAGCTGAAGTTACTCTCTTTCCTTTAACTGTAAGGCCATTATTTCATTTATATTTGCTCATGGATGTTTTGACTCTAGCATAAATGTACGTAAATCATTTATGACAGAAGTGACAGAAGAGAAGGCGTGCAAAGTGCAGCTGTCTGCAGGATCACTGACAGAAATTTTGGGGCCTGGTACATCCTAGTATCTGGGGGCTTCCTACCTCCTGTCCCACAGTCTCCCATCATTGGTTTGGAAGTTAATTTCTGGAGACCACACTGATATTTTATTTGCGCACTTGTTGCTTGTAATTATTATTTTAGAAAAATCTTGTTTTTGCAGGACCCCTTGAGCTTGGGAATCTGGTACATTTGTACCCCCATACTCCCTATCAACTGGTCTGGCTTATGCAAAGTCATCATTTGTGCTTCCTAGAAATGTGTGAGAGTTACTTTGGTATCAACTAGGATCTTAAGTGTTAATCTTGTTTTCTCAATGGTAAATAGGAAAAGCCAGTAACAATGCAGGCCTTTCTGCATGTAAAACTGGGAATCTGATACCATTTGTCCTTCAGTGTTGCACCCCAGTTTGTCCAAAGCACCACAAGTGCATAACCCACAAAGTCCTCACACCAGGAGAAGGCTTTTACATCAAAGCATAAGGGCATACAGTGAAGCAGCCCGGCCCACCCGCAGGTCATTGCTGGATTAGGATTCCACTCACAGTTTCACATTTCTCCAATCTGTGATAGTTTTTCTTTGGTTGCTGTCTGTGTTCTGTGTTACCAGGCTTGCTAATTAGTAGGGGTGGGACCCCGGGCCCATTACCGGCTACCGGATTTACCGGTTACCGGTTCCACGAAAACCGGATTCCCGGATTAAATCCGGTATACCAGTACCGGATTTATTCCATTGGTTTCAATGGGGCGCTGTGTCCCCATTGAAACCAATGGAATAAATTCCTCCCCCTCCCCCTCCCACTCCCAGGCTGTGCGGGTGGAAGGAGGGACACCCCCCACCCACCCTGCCCAGCCTGGCTTTTTGTTTTAAAAAAGAAAAGACTAAGAGTAAGACGGCGAGCCAGGCGAGCCCCCCCCCAGCACCAGCGGCCGCGGCGTCCCCGCAGCCGCGGGTAAGTATGACCCGATCCCTGGGGGGGGGGGGGGTGTTTAACACCCCCACCCCCCCCAGGGATCACCCCTACAGCGCGCTTGCCGCTTACCTTGGGGAGCTCCGGCGGCGGCGGGCGGCCCGGCGGCTTCAGCGCCGGCTGTGGCTGCCGGCTTCAGGACGTTCTAGGCCTTCCGGTGAAACCCGGAAGTGCACCGGAAGGCCTACAGCGTCCTGACGCCGGCAGCCACAGCCGGCGCTGAAGCCGCCGGGCCGCCCGCCGCCGCCGGAGCTCCCCAAGGTAAGCGGCAAGCGCGCTGTAGGGGTGATCCCTGGGGGGGGTGGGGGTGTTAAACACCCCCACCCCCCCCAGGGATCGGGTCATACTTACCTGCGGCTGCGGGGACGCCGCGGCCGCTGGTGCTGGGGGGGGGGCTCGCCTCGGGGTCTCACTCTGTTGCTGTTCTATCTTTTTTACAACAAAAAGCCAGGCTGGGCAGGGTGGGTGGGGGGTGTCCCCCCTTCCACCCGCGCAGCCTGGACTCGGGGAGGGTTTTTTTTTTTTAAAACAGTTTGGCTGGGGCTTTAATTTTTTTTACATTGCAGCCATTTTTAAATGGCCGCAATGTAAAAAAAACCGGTACACCGAAATCCGGTACCGGGTCCGGATTACCAGGTCGAATCCGGTAATGCCGGTACGCCCGATACCGGCATTATCGGATACCGGTAGATCCGGAATTCCCACCCCTACTAATTAGTAATTACTCATTCCGAAGGCTCATTATTTCTTTGAATTTCCTTGCTATTGTGTACTGCTTATGTGACGACGTGGTTGTGTGCTGTTTGTGTAAACTGTGCATGGAGCTAACCTTCCTGTGTGGAGATTCCTACTTATGTCCTTTTGACTGGCACGACTGCTCCCAGGGTTTGTTGCATGCACGCACGCACACACACTCATAGAATATTTGTGATCCCAGAGATGCTAGCAAGGAAAGACAGTGCTTTCTAGTTGCTTCCTTTAGGCTGGGTTCAGAGTCCTCAATCTGAACCGTATGTGCCCCTGGCTCAGCACCCCAAGACCAAATAACACTCTGTTAATCTACAGGGCTCACAGCACTTTCCAGCTGCTACCCTTTATAAGTTCAGTTCCATGTAAACACATGCACACGCACACACACACACACACACACACACACAGAGGGCTATTCCCTCTTCAGACAATCCCCCCCTCCCTCTTCCCCTCCCTTGGGCAAAAGGCCGATTCTTGGAAATATTAGTAATTCCTTTGAAAGAGTAGTTTAAGAAAGCTGTAACGTTCCAGGGTCTTTGCCTTAGGTAATGGAGAGTTGCTGCAGGCAAAACCGAGGAAAAGCATAGAGGGTAAAAGAGCAGAAAAGTCAAGAGTTATTCTAATACTCAGAGATTTATTTAAAAGGCAAAACAATACAATTATGGGAAGTACAAGTCAGTAACTTGTACACTTATAACTATACACTTATCAATGTAGCTTGTGTTAAATCTACTAAGGGCTTGGATATAGGGAGGAGAGAGAGAGAGTGAGAGAGAAAGAGAGAGAGAGAGAGGGAGATGGGGTCTCATCCTTCGATGGTGGCAGCAACTTATTCCATCATATGTGCAGATCTTACCCTAACACCCGGAGTCTTAGTGGTGGTTTTATAGACCCGGGAGTACAGGTGGGGACATGATTGAGTCAAATACTGTGTTCCCAAGTTTCAATAGCTACAACAATGTGGATACAAGTAGAGTTATTCAGAGTCAAATGTCTGTTTCCATTTTTCCATAGAACAGGGAATTCATGAAGTGGGAGGTGTTCCCAAGAATGATTGTCTCAATGCAGCTAGGCAGGTGTTTAACTTTGGGTGGGCCAAATGAATTACGATTGATTTGCCCAACTGTGGCTGGGTAGGATTTCATTAACATTTGAGGCATAGAAATCCCAGGATGCTTTATTCTTTGCTTAATCAATCTCATCATTCATTGGGTCCTGGATTCTCTCCTTCTGGTTGACTCCCCTTCTTCTCTGCCTTTGGCTTCGTATCTCCTATGCAGATGGAGGCACGACTTTTAGCCAGATGATCAAGTGAGGCATTAGGGCAGGGATCAAGGTCTGTTTAGAGACCCTTCAGCTTGGTGATTCCCCATTGGGATGAGTCACCGTCTTAGCCCTGCAAGCTGTGGTGAAGTAAAAATCTGCTTGCCTTACTGTACCAAAAGTTCCTCTATGTGGCCACTGTAGAGTTTTGGGGAGAACTAAGCATGGGCCCAACACCTGGTTTGTTGCTTTGGGTGTGGGGGGGAGTGATATGACTCTTCTATTCTAGATAATGCTCAAGGGTCATTGAGATTGTGAATGTTCATGGTAGTCAACTCCTTTTTGTTCATGGTTCTTATCCCTTCACCTGAGAGGACGAGAAGGGGGATCAAAAAGGCTGCCTGCTATCACTGCAGCAGACCCTGATTGCTAGCTTCTCTGGGGCATGATGAGGATGCTCATCCATGCTGCTGCTGCAGCTGGTCCTAGGCTGTCTGTGCCGCACCTGTCTGGCTGTCACATTCCTTAGCATTCTGTAAAGACTGGGATCGCTAAATGCATACATTCCAGCTTCTGGTCACTTCACCCAAACAGTCTTCTTTTGAGCAAATTAACCACTCACCTTTGCCAATTAATCACTATCCTGTCCCCAGGTAACCAATGACAGAGTGCTGGCTAGCCATAGGCCTTGTCTTGCCAGAACTTACAGCATCCTGTCCCAAATATTCTTAGTAAGTGTCTTTCACCATCACTCCATTAATTTCAATGAAACTGCAAGGCTGTCTCCCACCTGAGACTTTCACCCATTGTTACTGTACCCCAAACACGCAAACTAGAGGAACAGTCCCAATGATTTTGCATCAGCAAATAATCAAGTGGAGTGTTTATTTCTGAACCCTTCGGGAATAATGACAGCCTCTCTCACTGTCGTTCTCCGGCATATTGTTACCTTGTGAACTGCAATCAGCGTAAATCTCTTTGGCATTACATCGGTATATTGTGAAAACGACCAAAGCCTAACAATGTGAATAATGCAAGTGCTGCATCTAACAATCACGTCTATTTACTGAAGAATTAAAGTGATTGCAAGAACTAAGCTAGAAATTTAGCCATTGAAATAATTTATCCCATTTAAATATTGCCATTAAATTTCCATTTAAAAAACAACTGGTGATTATTTGTATAATTCTATCCTTAGGCTCGTGGGGTAGAAGTGGTAGCATTTTTTTTTAGCAGCTCTCAGTTTATTCCCTGATCCTTGAGTGTCTCAGACACAGAAGCTGCTCGTCAGTCAAGCCAGCTTTCTGGTGGGATGTGTTTTTGTACATTAGGAAACTTCTCTCCCTTAAAGCCTTTTTAAAACAGTCTTGGATGCTCATCCCAGATGGTTTTGTGTTCCTAGATTGCTGGCAGCATCTGTGCACAGAGGCTAATATTTATCAAATGTGGAGACTGAAATTAAAGCAGTGATTATGGTGGAGATTTTAGTTCCACAACAAAAAATTAGAAAATTCAAGAATGTAGTTCCCACAGCAACTGGAACTTAATATACGTGGTTTCTTTAATCATGCACTGTGGTGCTAACCTTAATGTTTAGGAGGCAATGGGGTCTGGTAGAGAGGGCAATGTAGCAGGCAGAGCTGGTCCTGAAGGGATTAACAGACCCATTCCCCCCTTCTCCTACCCAGGCAAAGAGCTGGATATGTAAAAATTATGCCCCTATGCCCTACTGGAGCCCCCCATGCATAAACTTGAAATGATAACAAGAATGTGAGAAGCACTGGCATACACTACAGGTCAATAGGACCTCAAACAGAGGGAGCCCTGGCCCATGGAAGTACAGCAGCAATTCAGGAGGGGGTCCACATCACCATTTTATGTGGGGCCCCAACTCCTTGAATCTGGCACTGCTCTAATGAAGCCTAACCTCCCAACTGAGGTGAATGAGGTGAGGCAGACTTTGGCAGCTGTGGCTGGGAGGAGTCAGAGAGCCAGTCATGAAGAGAAAGAGAACTCTCTTTAAAAAGACAGATCATCAGGGAAGCTAAGAGACCAGCTCTAAGTTGTAGGAAGCTTTTTTTCCTTCTTCTTATTTTCTTGGTCAATCATGTATATTACATAACGTAACCGTTGACCCTTACAAACATTAACAAACATTTTTCTCTCATCGGGGGTATTTTCAGACGTTACAAGATCATGCTCAACCATGGTGAATCCCCACATGGTGATTGTGATCCCGTAAAATCTGTTGGGGGGAACGGAAGCTCCCCGCCAGATGTTCACCCCCATGAATCACGGGGGGGAATCACATTCAACACACAAACGGAGGTCCTGGCTGGACCATCTCCGTTTGCGTGTTGAATGTGATTCCCCCCCTGTGATCAAGGGAACTGTAACATCTGTCCCCCTACCACGGGCCGGAATCAGTGGCGGGATTCTGGGTCATGGTCAATGTGGGCGGGCACTGTGGCTGCATTGGCCGCAGCACACGTCCGTCTCCAAGGAGGGCGGCCGGCCGGCCGGGGAAGCGTGGGGGGGTAGGGCTGTGCGGCCTCACGTTGAGCCGTGTGGCCCCGCCCCCTCCCTGATTCCCTGCTGGGATCAGCTGACATGTCTGTTGGACATGCCGGTTTGATCCCGGCAGGGAATCAATGGGTGATTCCGTGACGGGGCCAATACAAGCCCCGTCACGTCTGAAAATATCCAGGGTTGGGTCAGTGGCATTCAACAAATACAAAATTAAACAAAACCAACTAGCAATTAGGTGTAAGCATGGAACAGAGAAAACATAACTTATGTTAAGCATTTAAGTCTCAGCTATTTCCCTTCTCAGTGGTAAGGCCTAAAATTGGGTATTTTCAGACGTTACGAGATCACGGTGAACCACGGTGAATACCCACCTGTGGTCACCGTGTCTCGAACGTCTGTTTGGCGGCTGCCAGATGTTCGCCACGGTGAATACCCACAAGGGGTCAGTTTGAACCACGCTTCCCGGGCTAGCTGGGGGAATGTCCTGGGAAGCGTGGTCAAACGGACCCCGGGCAGGGACCAACGTAACGTAACGTCTGGCCCCGCGCCACGGCCCGGGATCCCCGGTGGGATCCCGGGCCATGGCGCTTCCGGCCCGACGCAGCGGCCGCAATGGCCCCGCCGCCCGCCCGTCTCCTCGGAGGGTGGGCGGTGGAGTGCGTGGAGGGGCCGGGGCCGTGCAGCTGCATGTTGCGCCGCATGGCCCCGCCCCCTCCCAGATTCCCTGCAGGGATCCCCCTGGCACGTCTGATATGGCGTTACCGGGCGACCCCAGTGGGGAATGAATCCGGTGCTTTCGGTACGGGGCCAAAGGGCCCCGTAACGTCTGAAATCACCCATTGATTGTCAAAAAGGGTTTGAAAGTCCAGGCTGTTCATCCATGATCCTTTCATTGCTTCTATGGGTATTTTCAGACTTTACGAGATCATGCTCAACCACAGACAATCCCCTGTAGTGGGAAATGGTCCCATAACGTCTGTTTGATCCCCGCCAGATGTTCACCACAGTGAACCACTGGCGGGGATCAAAATAACCACGCTTTCGAGGGTGTTCGGGCGACCATCTCTGAAAGCATGGTCAAAGTGATTCCCGCTGGAGGTGAACACCCGGCGGGAATCACTTTTTGCCCCCAACAGATGTGACATTACCACGCTCAACCATGGTGGGATTCACCATGGTTGAGCATGCTAACGTCTCATCTGACCCCTGACCACGGCCCGTAATCGACATCCATGCTCACCACCAATTCAGGGCCATGGTAAATACCTGGGCGGGTAGGCGGGCGGGCAGGCACCGCGGCCGCATTGGCCACTGCGCACATCCATCTCCCGGAGGGCAGGTGGACTTGGAAGCGAGGGTGTGTGTGTCTGTGCGGTCGCATGTTGCACCGCACAGCCCTGCCCCCTCCCCGATTCCCCAACGGAATCTGCCGGCTCGTCTGTTGACGGGGCAGTCTGATTCTGCCGGGGAATCGTTTGGGTGCTTCCATGACCGGACCAATAGGGCCCCCGTCACATCTGAAATCACCCAATGATTGGAGACCACACGGCTTTAAAGACAGATAGGTTATCTTGTAGACCTGCATGTAACTTTTCCATAGTAAACATAAGCCAAATCCTATTTGTCCATTCCTCAAATGATAGTTCCTCTTCAGATTTCCAGTACTTGGCTATGATATTCAAAGCTGCTAGAAATAGTATTTTGCATGACTCTTGACGTCTTTGGTAGCTCTTTGACTCTGGATACAATCCCAATAAGGCAATCTCTGGTTTATACGGGATCACCAGCCCAGCAACCTTGTTTGCTATCTGCCAGATCTTTTGTCATATGGCTTGAACTTTACAGCAGTCCCACCACCAATGTTTGCAATCCCCCACCTCTCCACACTCCTTCCAGCAGAGAGTTGTTCCCACCGGGTCACAGTGTTTCCAACTTGAGGGCGTCAGGTAGTACCTGGTAGTTACCTTAATCTGGGTTTCTCTAACCTCTAAGAAGGAGGCACAACTATGCATGTGGCACCATACATTTTGTTTTTTCTTATCATCAAAACATATTTTCAGATCGACACCCCACTTTTCTATATAGGAGGCAGGTTTTGCGTAAAACAGATTTTTTAGCTCTTGGTAAATCCTGCCCATTCTCCCAGTAGACTTGCTGTGATTAAAAAGAATTCTTTCTAATTTGTTTGTCTCCCTACTATATCCCTTTCCCCCTGTCGGGCCAGAGAAGATGGTCCTTAGCTGTAAGTATTGGAATATGTCTATTTTTTCCTTCACAATGCTTTCCATCATCTGGGGTGACATAGGGTGATTTCAGATGTTACATGTTCTGGAGTCACCACAGTGGATTCCCAACGGTGGTGAATGGAACAACCACCCCTCATGGTCAATAAAGGCCTCAAACAGACGTGATGGGAGCACAACCACGGCAGGGAATTGAGCTGCGAGATCACAGCCTGGGGCAGCGCAACAGATGTGACGCCAATTCCCAGCCATGGTCAAAACACCCACAAGGCACCAGGGAGGGGCGAGACACAGACATGGCCGCCTGAGGGCAAAGGAAGCCAAAAGGAACACAAGGGAACACCCACACAAGGGAAATGGGAAGGGAGGGAGAAGAGCTGCCCAGGTACCACACACAACAGGCACACAGACAGCGAGGGCACAGTGGAACACACAGCACAAATACACAGGCCTGGACAGGAAAGGGGGGGGAGACACAGTGGGACAGACAACACACAAGGCACAATGGGCAAGGAGGGAGGGGACAAGGGACAGGGACGAGGAGGAGAAATGGCACAGGGGCACAGCGAGACACAGGCAATGGCAACCAGTACCCCAATACAGAGCAGCCCGCATAGACACCCCCACAGCAACACAGGCCGTCCCGGAATGGGGGGAACCCCAGGCAGTCCAGGCACAGCGGGAGCACACACGGAACATGGAGTGAGCTGGGAACAGTCCAGGAGGCACACTCGGAACCCAAGCACTTGTGAGGGGGTGATGCAGGGGAGAAAGGAGGTCCAGGGCAGTGAAGCAGGTCCAAAGTCACACAATCTCCCCCCTTGGGAGGAAGCTGGGGGGGCCAGTCCAGGGGCCCCAGAACCCAGAGATCACACAGGCACTCGGGGGGGGGGGCACAGAAGGGGGCACAGGTGAATGAGGATGGTCAGAAGCACCCTGGGGAGTCGGGGGGGGTCAGGTCTCCGGAGGTAGACAATGAAGACAGTGGCCATGGAGGGAAACACCAGGACAGAAGCAGATGGGGGACCCTGAGGTGGTCTGGAGCCACAGGCAGGCCCAGCGACACCCCAGGAAGCAGGCAGCACAGCAGCACAGCCGGGACAGCAAGAAGGGAGCAGGCAGTGGGCCACAGCAGCAGGCCGGAGCCAGGAGACCACACGGGGGCCAGGAACAGGGGTCCGGGAGGCACAGGGAGACTCACAGCCAGCTGCTGGGGGCCACGAAGGGACCAGGGACTGGGTGCCCTGCCTGGTGAATGAGGTGGGGCCAAGAAGCATGCCCCAGCGATACCCCTGCACAGACATGTGGTGGGCGATCAGGTAGTAAGCCTCGAAGGGATCCTGCATGGAGAGACCCAGCTGCCCATCGGAACGGGACCACACACCTGACAGCACCGACAGCTCCGACAGGGTAGGCTCAGACACGCAGCAATCAGCAGGAGTGGGCCACGGAAGCTGACCCAGCTCCAACAGCCAGTGATACACTGCCCCACTGGAGCGCTGGAACCCACGGGCCCTGTGAATGCAGCCAAAGTAGGACACAGCCATGGCAGGGCCCCCCTCCACTAGACAGACCATGTAGGCAGCCAGGCTGTGGACAGACAGGGTGGACATGGTATCTGCCGCAGACCAGGCCATATGTGAGCCCCTCATCTCTGGGATGCGCCCATCGGGAAAGGGAACAAGCCCCAGCGTCTCAGCATGCAGCCGTCAATCCCGGGTACTCGCCTCATAGCTGAAGTAACGAAGACCAGAGCTCAGGCTCACATAAGCACCTGACAGACTGTCCGGGCAGCTCAGCAGCAATTGCAATTCCGGGGTATACTACAGGTCACACAGGGCCATGGTCTCACGGAAGGACCATGGATGGGGGGCCCCATGGGGGCTGGGAGCCAGGAACCCGGTGGAAGCACAGCCAGCCATGGTCCAGCACACCAGGGAGAATAACACCAAAGACGGGGGGGCCACATTCCCTCCAGGGGTGGGAGGGGGCTTGGGGGGGCACCAAGGCAGGCCAAGAAAGCCACAGGCTGCAACAATGTATGGCAACAGAGCGAGGCGTGGGGTGCGGACCCAGCACAGCTGCAGGAACAGAGCACACAGACAGGACAACCAACATGCTAATCAGGCCAGCAAGGACATGATGTTGCCAACAGGGAGAGGTGGGAGGTGATGACAGGAGACATGCAACTGCAGCCTGCACGCCTGGGCGTGCGCCGGCCTGTGCGCACAGCTTCTGGCAGGGACAGCAGATGCGCTCAATACTGCGCACCCACCACTCCAGACTGCCCGCCCTGCAGGATCCGGCAAAGGCAGCTGGGGGGGGATGCCCATCCCAGCCTATAACAGGGCCGCCAGTGGCCCCCCGGGGCTCACCTCACCATGGAGTGGGACAGGTTGGGTGCATGCGGGATTCTTCTTCCACTCTGTGCTGAGTGGTACCATGCTCACACCAATCAACTGCACATCCAGACCGCCGAGGTGCACCTGGGCACCCGCCTATGGGTTACCATGGCCTGAAGCGCTTCAGGGGTCCGCAGGGCTCACCGAGTCTGCAGGCGATCCCTGACCCAGCTCAGGGTGCAGCGGGTGTCTGGGGCGGACTTACAGGCTGTGAGCCACAGCTGAACCAGGCCTGAGGTGATCTGCGAGGTGGCCAGCCGACTCCAATGGAGGAGGGAGGCCATGCACCAGGCTGCCCTGCTCACTATGCCCATTGCCTGGTGGCTATGGGTCATGGAGCGGGTTCAGGGCTGGTGGTCCCGGGCACTGGCTCAGTGGAATGATGCAGCCTGGAGGGCACACATTAGGATGGACAAACTCACCCTACTGTGGCTCGCGGAGCTTCTCACACCCTGGCTGGAGCAGCAGCACACCCCCATGAGGAACCCCATCCCCATGGTCCAGTGGGTGGCCATCCGGGTCTTGGCCCTGGCAACACCTGACTCCTGCTGGTCCATCTCGCAGCACTTCAGTGTCGGGGTGAGCACCATGGCCTGTATCCTCCAGGATGTCTGTGAGGCTATGGAGGGCATACTCCTGACGATCCAGCTGGTGGATCAGAGGCCCGTGATGACCGGCTTCGTGGCTGGGGACTTCCCCAACTGCATGGGTGCCATGGACGGCACCCACATCAAGATCCTCCGCTCCTCCGCAGGGGAGGCCGCAGAGTATGTCAATAGGCACAGGTATCACTCCCTGCAGCTGCAGGCAGTCGTGGACCACCGGGGGAGGTTCATAGACATCATCACGGGCAACTCCGGGTGCAGTCATGATGTCTGGATCATGACCATCTCCCTCTTTTATGCCCAGATGTTCTGGGGGGCTTTGCAGACATGGGGATGGCCCGGATCGAGGGGGTGCTGATGCCCCCCTGTATCCTGGGGCACCCAGCCTATCCCCTCACCCAGTGGATGATTAAGGTATACCCTGTCACCAGGACCCCGGCGGAGGTGCTCTACAATACTCACCTGTGTACCAGCAGGACCGTGGTCGAGCGGGAATTTGGGGCCCTCAAGCAGCGCTGGAGGAGCCTCACCGGCCGCTAGACTACTCACTGGAGACCTCGGCCCTGGTGATCAGTGCCTGCTGTGTGCTGCACAATGTGTGCGAGACCGATGGGGCTGCCCTCGAATACCCCATGCCTATCTGCCCTCCCGGCCCCGTGCCTCTGTATGTGAACGCGGACAACCCGAGGGAGTACCGTTACGCCAAACGCATATGTGCCACCCTAGCTAAGCACATCAGCTGGGAGGCCCAGGCGTGAGGGCACCCACCACCCGGCCCAACCCCCGAGGGCCCGGGGGAGTCCCCAGGCAAGCCCCTATACAGGCATGGTCCAGCCCCCACCTCTGGGCCCCTGAACTGACCACAGGAGGTGGCTCTGTCATCCTTGCATTTATTATATCACCCGCTTACCCATGCCACCACCACCACCACTGCCCCCACTCAGACCACATTCCCTCTTCTCCCTCATCCCCCCTGGCCCTTGAGTTTCCTGGGGCGCCCCCTCGGGTGCCCTGTGGGCAGCACATAGCTCTAGGAGCTGCCCTTCCCCCTGCTGTCCGTGTCCCCAACGGTGTCCTGGGATGCCTCGGTGTCCGGAGGGGCAGGTGGCAGTNCTGTGTGCTGCACAATGTGTGCAAGACCGATGGGGCCACCCTTGAATACCCCATGCCTACCCAACCTCCCGGCCTTGTGCCTCTGTATGTGAGCGCGGACAACCCAAGGGAGTACCGTTATGCCAAACACTTCCATGCTACCCTAGCCAGGCACATCAGCCAGGAGACCCAGGTGTGAGGGCTCCCCCCAATCCCACCCCCTGGGGGCCCAGGGGAATCCCCAGTTGAACCCCTATATGGACATGGTCCACCCTCCCACCTATGGGTCACCCCCCTGACCACAGGAGGCGGCTATGTCTTCTGTGAGTTTATTATATCACCTGCTTACCCATGCCCACCACAATCGCCTCCCCAGACCACCCTCCCCCTTCCCCCTGGCCCTCCACAGCCCCCACGTTTCCTGGGGTGCCCGTTCAAGCACCCTGTTGGCAGCACAGAGCTCTGGGAGCTGCCCCCCCCCCCACTGTCCATGTCCCAAATGGTGTCCTGGGATGCCTCGGTGCCCAGAGGGGCATGCGGTGGTGGGAGGGAGGTCCCAGGACCTGAGGGGCCCCCCTGGGCGGCTGCTCCCTCCGGAGGCCTATAGGGACCGCAAGGCTGATGAGGGGCCCCTGCTGGCATGGAAGTGCCTGGGGCTGTTAGGGAGGTGGTGGTGGTACCGAGGGCCCCAGCATAGGGCCCTGGGCAGGCAGGGTGCCCAGAAGGGTGGCTGCCATGACATAGGCGCACATAGTGCCCACATGCAGGAGGAAGGAGGTCCCAATGTCATGGGACCTGTCCATCTTGGCTGAATGCTCCTGCACCATCCCCTTGATGGCCTGTTCCAGCCATCCAGATGCCTCTAACTGCCTGCTGTGTTCCCAGAACTCCTGCCTCCACTCCAGGTGCACCTCTACTTGAAGCCTCTGATCCCTTGCCTCCGCCCACTCCAGGGAGCACTCTATGGCCACCTTGATGCTGTCCACGGCCGCAAGCATTCGCTCCCCCTGTTCTGTGGTGGTCTGGACAATGTCCTCCACCTGGTCCTCCCTCCAGTGCCATACCCATGCCTGGCACTCCCTCATCTGCTGGGCTGGGGGCATGGGCATGGGTTTTTGGGGCCCCTCCAGCTGTCCTAAAGGGTACATAGTGGTTAGTCTTTTGCTTCCCCAGGTGCCTGTCCCCCTTGGCACCCATCCCCCCCTTTCCTGCCCCTCCCAGCCTCTTATCCCATCCTGTGTATCCCGGGTCTTCGGCCCGGCCTCCCTGCCCCCCCTGCCTGTGTGCCTCACCTGGGGGGGGCTGCTGGTCCCTGAGGTCCCGGGGCATTCCTGATGGGGGTCTGGGGCCCTGGAGTGGGTGCCTTACTGTGGGGTGGTGAGGGGAGGGGGCACCTCGGCCCGTTCCCTGCCCTGGACCACAGCACTCCGCACGAGCTGTGGGGTGACTATCAATCCCTTAATATGTAGGATGCGGTCCAGGTCATCGTAGAAGGTGGTCTGGAGTCTGTGTCCAGACTGCTGGTTGTTGTCCCTGATGGCCTTGTACCGCCTCTTTAGCTCTTTGGCCTTGGAGCACACTGGACCATGGTCCGGTGATGCCCCGCTGCCTGCATTTCCCACACTATCTCCCGGAACACGTGCTCATTCCTCTGATTGAGAGCGAGTTCCAGCTGATGCTCCAGGGTCCCCCAGATGCGGATGAAGTTCTGGGTCTCCCGGAGCCCCCACTGGCCCCCTCGGTGGTAGGGCCTCCTCCTCCTCCTCCTCCTCCTCCTCCACCTGGGCAGGGCCCCTTTCCTCCGGGGGCTCAGCCTCCTGGGCCCTTTTGCATGTGTATGGGGCACACGGGGTGTGTGTGTTGTTTAGTAGCTGTTCTGCCCTGTTCCCACGTCCCTGACCCTTCCTCCCCACTTGCTGGCCGGCCGGTCCCCCTCCCCCGGTGGCCCTGTGGTTCTGGGTGCGCTCCCCTTCATTCTCCTTACCCATTTCCGGGGTGCCATCTCCCCAGGTCTGGTCGATGTCCCCGGGGCGGCCTGTCCCAGCTGTTGCTGCTGCTACTGCCCTCCCTCCACCTCCTGCATATGCAGCATGACCACCTTCTCCCCCGTCTGTGCCTCCACCACCTCATCCTCCTCCTGCCTCGCTCTCTCACCCACTGCTCTCCTCTGCTTCCTGCCTCGCTTCATCCCACCACGTCCCCCTGATGCTGTGTGCCCTTTAAATTTCCCTCTGCAGCCTGTGTTGTTGCTGGTTGCCTGGCAGTGACGCTGCATGCTTTGTCCCCGGCTGGGAATCATTTTGATTGATTCCAGCTGGTGATTGTCGTCCAGACGTTCCTTTTTTTTGTTTCCCATTGGGAATCTCTTTGACCATGCTTTCAGAGATGGTCTGGGCCGGAGGTCCGAAAGCGTGGTTGATTTTGACCCCATGTGGGTATTGACTGTGGTGAACATCTGGCAGCTGCTGAACAAACGTTCAGGGCTCTCTGGACCCACCGCAGAATTGAGTGTGGTTCACTGTGGTTGAGCGTGATCTCGTAATGTCTGAAAATACCCATAAAGTTCCCTTCCAGGAACATTTGCTGCATCCTAACAATGCCCTTTTCTCGTAATTTTTTCCTCAGAGTTGGGGCTAGATCTTGCTCTCTAGACTGTTTTATATCTATTGTTGTAAAGGGGAAGAAACCTTTCTTAGTTCCCATCTTCCTTTGACTTATCTGCCAGTAACTGAGGAGTGTCCCAACAAATGGATGCTCACCAATGAGGGCCCTATGTATGCTTGTTTGATCAACTATTATGTCCTTCAGTGAGGGAATTTGAAGAATCGCCCTCTCAATGCCAATCCATTCTGCTGAGAACTGCTCGTGATACCAGTTTGGGAGGGCAGCCAGAGATGCAACCATATGGTACAATTTTAAATCTGCGAGATTAATACCCCCTTTATCAAAGGTCCTCATTAGTGTCATTTTCTTAATTTTGGGCTTCTTCCCATTCCATACAATGTCTCTCAAAAGTGCATCACATTATTTGAAAAATGAGTTTGGGATCCTTATAGGGAGGGTCATAAATCTATATAGGATTTTTGGTAGAATAATCATTTTAAAAAAGTTAATCCTGCCCATCCACAACACTAGTAGCTTTCTCCAGGGCTTAACTTCATCTCTTAATTTTTTCAGAAGAGGGTGATAGTTTGTCATATATATATAGGTCTTTAAAATCTTTGGTAATTGTGACTCCTAAGTATTTTATACCTTTCTCACTCAAAGGAAAGGGATATATATATATATTTAATTGCACCACTGGCTTCCTGTCCTGGCTGAAGCATAAAGCAAATGACTTTTCTCTATTTATAGAGTATCCAGAAATCGCTCCAAACTCCTCAATAGTTTTTAGTAATCCAGGAATGGATTTACTTGGATTTGTAAAAACAGAAGAAGATCATCTGCGTACAATGACAATTTGTGAATTTGCCCCCCTATTTTGACCCCCTCTGTCTTCTCATTTTGCCTAATGGCACACGCCAACACCTCTATAACTAGATTAAATAATAGAGGTGATAGAGGACAGCCCTGTCTCATACCTCGTTGTAAATCAAATGTCTCAGACATGATCCCATTAACCAGGAGTCTAGACTGCGGCCTCAGGTAAACTGCTTCCAACCAATGTACATAATTACCCTTGAACCCCATCTCTTCTAACGTTGAAAATAAACATTTTGGCTCAATAAAATCAAAAGCCTTCTCGGCATCAGCTGAGATTATCAAGGCAGGTGCACCACTTATATTGAGGGCATGGATAATATTAGTCACCTTATGGATATTGTCCTTCCCCTGTCTACCAGGAATGAAACCCGTTTTGTTTTTATGTATGATCTCTCCTATAACTGCCCTCAGTCTGGTGGCCAGAATTTTTGCAAATAATTTTAAATCAGCGTTTAATAGGGATATTGGCCTATAGTTACCACATATCTCTGGTGATATTCCAGGCTTGGGGATCAGGGTTACTGTAGCAGTATAAAAGGACTGAGGAATAACTTCGTCCTTTAATATATTGTTAAAAGTTTTAGTAAGATGAGGCACCAATGTTTTTGCAAAGGTTTTGAAAAATTCATTAGGGAAGCCATCAGGGCCACATGCTTTTTTTTTTTTTTTGCGGCATTTATTGCCTCTTGCACCTCCTGCTCTGAAATCTCTGTATTCAAAAAAGCTGCCTGTTCCTCATTCAGGCTAGGCAATTTTACAGCCTTCAAGAATTCTAATATTTT
>QEPC01003981.1:1045471-1058122 GCA_003113815.1 Sphenodon punctatus
ATCCCAGCGGCGGCGGTGGAGGCAGCAGCGGCGATCCCAGAGGCGGCGGCGATCCCAGCAGCGGAGGCGGCGGCGGCGATCCCAGCAGCGGAGGCGGAGGCAGCAGCTGGTCCTTGATTGGCTGGTCCTTGGCTGTCCTTGATTGGCTGGTCCTTGAGCTCACTGCCAAGGAAGGGAAATCCCACGGGGATTTCCCCAGTTTCTGCGAGAATCCTGCCTAGGGCAGGATTCTGCGCACATTCCGCGAATCGCGGGAGCGCGGAAGACTCGGGGCCCTGGCCTTAACTAATCGTGCTAAGATTCTGCCTGCCTTATCGTTATGTTCATAGAAGTGGAGCCTAATTTTTTGAATCTGTTTCTTTGTTTTTTCCAGCTTCAAAACATTTATATACTCTCTCATTTTATTGATCTCTTGCCTTAAAAGATTTGAGGGGGTAGCCTTGTTTTGAGCCTCCAGCCTTTGCAGGGTTGTGTATCTATCTTTAACTAGCTGTCTTTTTACTTTAACAAGTTGGGCTTGTAAGGCTATACATTTCCCTCTAATGACAGCCTTTGCTGCCTCCCATAGTGTTGCATTTGAAGTTACTGAGTGCACGTTTAAAGCATAAAATTCCACTATATCCTCCAGGATCTGATTCCTATTAAGATCACTTTTTAAAATGCTATGGTTTAGCTGCCAACTCCTGTTGAATCCCTTCCCTTGTCCCAGTTTCTTAAAGGTTGATACTACTGCATTGTGGTCTGTGAAGGGTATATGTAGCAAGCCTGACATCTATGAAATTCCATCTTAACTGTCAATACATAGTCTATACATGTGTAACTGTTGTGGACATTAGAAAAGAATGTGTACTCTCTCCCGTTACCGTTCATATGCTTCCATACATACATCAGTCCATATGACTTCAGCAGCTGTGCTATTTTCATTTGCTCAGTTTTTATTTCTCCTTTCCTAGAGTGATCTAGATCAGACAATGTAATGTTAAAATTACCTTGAATAATTATTCACCCTTTTGCACTCTCTGCTATCTGTGGTATGAATTTCTTATAAAAGGTCAGCTTCCCTTCGTTAGGGGCATATACATTTGCAAGGGTGAACTTCTGCTCCCCCATCCTTCCTATAATACAAAGAAATCAGCCTTTGTTGTCTTTCAGAACCTTTTCTGCGGTGAAAGAATTGTACTTGCTAAACCTGATCGTTACACCAGCTTTTTTTGGGGGGGAGCAGGAGCAGAACAACTCACTTATATTATTGTTGGCAAATCTATAAATATCCTTTGCCAACAGATGTGTCTCCTGTAGAAAGAAAATATCAATATCTAAGTCCTCTATTAAATTTCTAACTCTTTTCCTTTTCTGTGGGATATTGAGTCCCCTTACATTTAAGGTAATCGTTTTAAACTCACTCATAACAGGGTTTGCATTCCTTCAATAAATTATCCCAATCTAGAGCCAATCCCTTGCTTTCCATCAATTTCAATTCAAAGGCCCTTTTGTGTCTACTTTTCGTATTAGTCTCCTTCCCCTCCACTGAATCCAGTCATGCTGTTTTCAATTCTCCTGACAACTTAAACTTCTCAGACTTTGCCATGCTTACACACATGCCAAAAATCTTAACAATCCCTATTCCCCTCCCCTCCTCAAATTCCCCTCCCTCCTTTGTCTAATCATTTTCCACTTACTCTCCCCTTCCCTTAACCCCTCTGGGAAATCTGTTGGGACTCAGAGACACCTACCAAGTGTAACCTCGAGTGCCTACCTGTCCCCTCCTCCAGCTCTTAATAAATTCCTCTTACCTTTATATAGAGTACAAGCCCTCATACTCAATCCCTTTACACATTCAATACTCAATGTGTGTGAAAGTGAATGTAACATAAACCTCTATCTCAAATAGTTAAGCAAGTCTTTATAAAACTTTTCCCAATAAACCCATTGTAATAGAGACTGATGCAGTGACATCATCAAACCCTCTTTAGTCCTTCCCAAGACTTTCCACTACTGCCCTTAAAATCAATCAAGTAAACATTTACAACAAGTCCTTGTAAACCTTTTAATCCTTTTCCCCTTAGACCCCTTATAGTAAAGTCTGGTGCAGTGGCTGAACCTTCAATCCTCTTTAGCCAGCCCCAGAGCCTGGTACTGCTGGTTGGGAAACTAGAAAAGATTCCAGATCCTCAGTACAGTTAAAAAACTTCTTTTTGCCCTTAAACTCGATCAGCATTTGTGTGGGGAAGATTAGCCTTGGTTTCAGGTTTCACTCATTCAACTCACCGAAGAATTTGCTCCACTTCATTCTCCTTTTGATTGTCTCCACTGCATAATCAGGATATATCCTGAATGTCTGCTGCTGATAGGTCAGTTTCCTTTTAATTCTTGCCTTCTTAAGCAGCTCTTCTTTTGCTTGGAAGTTGGAGAATTTTGTGATAATTTTTCAGGGGGGAGATCCGAGTCTCTCTGCCTCAGGCACCCGACTCTAGGAGCCCTGTCAATGCCTGCGTTGTGAAGCCGAGGGTCTTCTTGGAAGTTTTCTCTTATAATTGCCAGGACAGTCTCACTCTCATCACCCCCTCCGTTGTCTCTTTCACTCCGCTGAAATGCAGATTAGCTCTGCGTGATCTGTTCCCTAAGTCTTCACACTTTGTTTATAAAAAGGCTGCCTCCCTCTTCAACTTATTTAACTCCTTGCTCACACTTAGAGGCTGGTCTTCTAAAGCGGAGATCCTTTCCTCCGTTGCCTCAATTCTTTTGACCATGCCTTACATTTTTTTATTTCCCCCATCTACTGATATGTTGATCTTCTGCATTTCTTTTTTAAGCTCCCTTTTCATTTGTATGATGAGAGACTCCACTGACCTTTCCTCTGCTTCTCCATCCTCAGATTCTGAAGTGCCTTGCTTCACTTCTGTTTCTGGCACCTCCTCGGCCATTTTCCCGTCAGCTCCTTCATTTTCTGAACCTCTGGGCCCCACAGTATTTTTTGAATGGAAAAAGCGGTCTAGAGCATTTGCTTGCAAAATCCTTTGATTGGGCTTACTTCTCCCGGTCATACTGCTACTTTTTTGTGGCTTTCTCAAAGCCACTCTTTAATTAAGGGCTTGTAATTAGGCTGGAGGAGCGGAGCTAGGGCTTCCCCCAACTAGCTGCACTGACGCATGTGCAGATCCTCCCATAGGAAGCTTTTTCAAGCCAGAGAAGAGGTTGAGAGGAGATACCTGGAGGAAAGATCTGCTGTGATAACAGAGTGTGAGTCTGGTGAGGGAAGCATTGAAATAAATGGCCACAATGTAAAAAAAACACGGTAAACCCACCAATGTTAAATAACCAGTATGCCGATACCGGTAAATCTGATACCAGTAAATCCGGCATCCGGTATTCTTTCCGGTGTCCCACGCCTAGTGTTCAGCTTCAGTTGCTTCCAAGAAGTGCATATATCCTAATGAAGTGATCCATTCCATGCTCTTAACTCCCAGCCCCCAACAGTCAGAGGTCTCATCCTTACTTGACTAATAGACATTTATGGACCTATCTCCTCTAAGAATTAATCCAGTCCATTTTTTTAAAAACCCAGCTATGCTATTGGCATTTACAACATCCTCTGACAGCGCATTCCACAAGTTAATTATATGTTGAGTCAAAAAGTACTTCCTTTTACTTGTTTTAAATCTGCTGCCAGATAATTTTATTGCATGTCCCCTAGTCTCACTGTTTCGAGGAAAGGTAAATAACATCTCCCTATTTACTTGCCCCATACACTTTTGATTCTGCACACTTCTATCCTGTCCTCCTCCATCATGAAAAGCCCTAACCTATTCAGCTTCTTCTCAAAAAGAAGCCGTTCCATACCTTTGATCATCTGTGTACCTTTCTCTGCACCTTTTCTGGTTCTCCTATGTTCTTCTTAACATGAGATAACCAGAACTGAACACATTATTTAATTTAATAAGGTATGGGCATCATGGATTTATAAATTGCCATTATGATACTCTTTTATTTTCTGTCCCTTTCCTAATAATTTATGCACCTGCAGAATAATGTAACACAACTGTGTAAAGCATATGGAAGTAACCAGACCCTGCTCCATAAAGCTGAGGCACTACTGCAAACTTTAATGGGAGTTGCTGGTTCCTCTAACTTCTAAAGGCAAGCATGCATCAATGCTGCTCCAAAACAGAAAAATATCTAGAAACTATAAATACCGATTTGAAAAGAGATGGAAAATTACTGAGCTGGAAAGATTCTAGGATCGCAAAAGCTTCAAGAAAATAGGCTCATGAGCCAATTCAGTGGTGCCTCATTGACTTTGAAAGCTTTTATACCCATTGTCAAAGTATAAGAGGACAGCCCTCCCGCTCCTGCTTGTGGAGTGCTTATGACTTTCACATTCTTTGGGATGTGATGCCCCATATCTTATCTTATCTTATCTTATCTTATCTTATCTTATCTTATCTTATCAATATTCTCCCTTCCTGCACTATATGCAGTTTGCTGAGGAGTGAATGGGGGCAAAGGGAATAAATTTAGGGGGCCCTTCTTCTTTTAAAGGTAGCTATGCCCTGTTGTAAGGGGGCTGAAATTAAGGGGGAGGCAGACTGCCCCCTGCATCTCTTCTCCCCAATAGCATTTGAAACTCTTAGCACCATGGTGAGTGAGTGGAGTTGTTACTAGAGCTGAAACTTAATTCTCACTTTCTTGACAATCTCTTAGAGAAACCAGATTCTTGAGATCCAGTTGAGAAACTGCTTGTTTCCTGATGATAATCTTGAAAAACTGCCTTTGAAGTTTACAAGGACAATCCATATAAATTTCAAAGGCTGGATTCCTCCCTCCTTGACTATCAACTGATAAGCAGGAAAAGGGGAAGTCCCAGAGCTCCCTAGAATACTGCAGGACTTCATCCCTCCCATAACCCCATCACAATCTGGGGTTATATACAAGAACAGAAACCCCATAGTACTTATCCCTAGTCCTTACAGAGCACCATGTGTGCAGACCTTACCTTTTAGTACCTATCAACTGATTATCAAAATCAGGACTCTGAAAAAGTTGAGAAATCTTGTCTATATTGGGGAAAATACAACAATCAGCTCAACCTTAGAGTTAATTACCCACTCTGCAACCAAAAGACTAATAATACATATAGATCCATTTTTGTACTGAGATCTAACCAGCCTCAGTAACTTTCAAGCTATGGTGAAGGAAACCAAAGGCAAAAACCCAGCATGCATCTGAAACATGATTTGCTTGCAAACTTTGCATTTGAAAATAGATGTGCAAACATTCTCATACCCATTTGAGCTTAAGAAATAGCACTGAAAATTTTTGTGCTGTTGTGCTGTTTTTTTCTTCCAAATTCTTCTGTTTGGAGGGTCTCCCTTCAATGTAATTTGCATGCCTGACTTTCTTAACCCTTACAATAGCTTGAAAAGTTGTTGGAGCTGGTGAGACCTCAGGACAAAGATGGGTTTATCTGTATTACTGGGGTTTTGGTTACTTTTCTTTGGGGAAGGGGAAGTTCAGACTTTGCACTGTGACTGAGCTGACCATGGTATATTTATCAAATATGGCCATGGCTCCCCAGCTCTTTCAAAGCCCTGATTTTGCCTAGCAATGGATAGGCAAAAAAACCAAGGTATGCACACATGGGGCTCTGTAAGGGCTAGGGTAAGTATTATGGGGTTTTTGTCCACACACATGATTCTAGATTTTGATGTGGGCATGAGAGGGAGGCAGAAGCCCCACAGAATTATTGTGCTTCCCACCTACTGGCTGATAGGTGGGGAGGGGGAAGCCTGGATGTCTTGGGACGTCTCCCTTTTCCTGATTATCAGGTCTGAGGTGGGAAGGGGGAATCTAGCCTTTGAAATTTAGAAGAATTATCCAAAAGGTAAGAGATCTTTGATTTTGTTTCCAGAATCTTGCCCAGGGTTCGAGATTCTCCCAAGATCATGACCCCTGTGCAAATGCAGCTGCCGGCGTCACTGATATGGTGGGGACAACACCTTTGTCACCCCACCCCACCTTTTCACAGGAAGGAGCATGGCTGGCTGATGGTTCTGCTTGACTCCAGCCCACACTGTGTCATGATGCAGCTGGGCTGCCCGAGGGGTTTCTCTTCCTGCCCCCCCCTGAGGCTGCATGTTATGCAGCGTTGAGACGAGGGGGGTCATGTGGGCAGTGTGTCCAACCCTCGCTAGGGGGGTTGGTTCTGGCACTCCCACGTGGTAGGCACCATTTCGGTGGCAGGGGTCCAGTATACTGTTTTAACAGGCAGAGTGTTGAATATATGTAAATAGGAGTCATCTCCTTATGAGATGAGGAGTCCAGGCCTGGTGTAATGCAGGGACAGCATGCACCTGGCCTGGCAGCCCTGGAATTTGGGTGGATGCTGTTGTGGTAAGAACACGTACTGTCTTATACCTCGTGCACACCTGATTTTGACTCCTGCATGCAGAGGGCATGTCCCCTTCGGCCTTTGCCAGAGTGCTGATCCAAGGGGAGACGTGGTTTGGGATTTTAGGGCTGTAACCAGAGGGTACATCTGGGACAGTGCCTTGTTAACAGGTTGACAAGCAAGTGGCTTGTTTTGCATACTTGATCCAAATTGCCTAGTGCAATTCCCACCAGCCTAGATTATGTTTCAATAAAGAGTGCGGCCAGTTTCATCCAAACTACTGTCTCCGTGTCTCCTTTTGGGGTGCGCCGACAAATTTTCTTCTCCCCTATAGCATTTTAAACTCTTGTGATTTAAAAAAAACCAACTTGTTTCAGCCCTCTCACCTTTACTGCCAGTTGCTATGCAAATTCAAATGCCAAGAAAAGATGAAGATGCCAACTTTGCATTTGAAAACAGATGTGCAAAGGAGCCTCATTTTTTGTCAGCTAAGTCTACTCTTGAAGAAGTACATGACTTGTTACAATTATCTGTTAAGGAGATATCTGTGCCAGAGCCCCAGACAGAAAGACAAACTCTCAACACAGATTCTGGGAAAGCTTCTAATAAACACCCATCTTCTACAAGATCTCACTCTCCAGCTTAAGACTGCATCAGAATCCATAAGACACCTCAGTCAGCAGCTGGGAGAAGAACTGTGCTCTTTCTCACTGAAGCATGTCATGGTGAGAATCAAAGGCCATGGTTTTGTTTTGTTTTGTTTTAGTGGGTGGTGGTGGAAGGGGATAAGGGCCAGAGCTGTTTCCCTTCCATTTGGATTGTCCTTGCTCCATTGCTAAAGATCATGAGACAATCTCTGCCATCTCTCTTCCTTCTCCCAAGTTCCTCGCATTACCACCTGTGTGGAACACTGGCCAAACTGTTTCATTCTCAGCCTCTCTTTTGTTCCTGTGTTTGTACATTTGTCCTGTGTAAAGCTGAAATGAATAATTAGGGCAGGTTCCATCTCCCACAGATCCACCCATTTTGATCCAGCTCTGATTAAATAAGGTCTGGCCATGATCCAGCCTCCGTGTTGTCAGAGATTCAGATTGGTTGCTTTTAGGGTTGGGAAGTTACTTTGGATTCAGATTAATTTGAACAGTCTGAATTTGAGCTGGTTCAGATTAATATGAATCAATAACGAAACTGCTATACGAACCGTGCAGTTTGGTTCTTATCTCTATTACATTGGCTGACTTGTGGCTTTGACGCCCTTTTTCAAATTTCAAAAACGGCAGCTGATGAAACAGAGCTTTCTTCAACACCTAATAAGAGAAGTGTGGAGGGGAGCTCTGCTGTCCAATTGCCAGCCAGTTTTGTCTGTCAATCAGCCAGCAGGGCACACTGATAGGGAAAACTGGGGCAAGGCTGGGGCAAAAGGAATAGTTCCCTCTCTCATGGTATTTTCAAATGTTACGAGATCACACTCAACCACAATCAATTCCCTGTGGTGGGGAATGTCCTAGTAACGTCTGTTGGGGAACCAGAAGTTCCCCCCCAGATGTTAACCATGCTCAATCCCTGCCAGGAATCTCATTCACCATGCAATCGGCAGGACAGGAGAGGCTGGCGCCGATTGCGTGGTGAATGAGATTCCCAGTGGGGCTGAAGGTGCCCATCACATCTGGACGGTGATCACGGCCCGGAATTCCCACAGGGATTCCGGGCTGTGGTCATTTCAGGTGGGTGCTGCGGCTGCATTGGCCGCGGTGCCCGCCTGTCTCCCCAGAGGGTGGGCGGTGAGGGAGCGTGGGGGGGCGGGGATGTGCGGCCACATGTTGTGTCACGTGGCCCCTCCCCGATTCCCTGCCTGGATCCCCCGGCACGTCTGTTGGTCATGAAGGTAGGTACTCAAAATTCCCCAGAACCTTGGAATTCTATGACCTCACCCCTCACCCCCCGTCCTCAGGACCTCCCTCCATCCTCAGATAGGAAAAGAAGGCTTGGGGGGCAGGGGGACCTGAGGGGTCATCTGAATGGCTGGCTCTTTGCTGTCCTTTTATTCCCCTGGTCCCCTCAGTGCCATGAGTGTGCTTCTGGGTTAACTCTTTTAGGGGTGCGCTGCTGCCTGGGCTGGCTATCTCTTTTTGGGGAGTCCTGATCTGTTGGAGTTATGGGGTGCTGCTTTTGTGTAACTGCTTGGTTTGTTTTAAATAGGGGCTTGGATGATTGTCTGGCTGCCTCCAACCCCCTGCCTTCTCTGGGCCTTAGTTTCCCAATGGAGTGTTACCAAGTTAGAAAGGGGTGGGGACCCCTGCCGTTCCAAGTGAATTTTAACATGCTTTTCATGGGGTATGACCCCTGCTGCCTTGACACCCCCACCCCCACCCCTTGGCTCACTGCTGTGAAGGGAATCCATCATACCCATCTGCTCCAGGGACCCATGACAGCACATCAAGGACAGTGGGAGGAGAAGGGCTCACAGCTGCCCACACAACATTCAGGAGAGGCACCCAGGACTAGGGGACACTTCCCCTCTCTTTAGGGTCTCTCAACAAATGATCAGATTGGCCAGGGGTGGAGAAGTGGGGCAACTGGAAATAGAGTGGATAGATGGCATGAAATGAATGAGGTATCTGGGGAAATACCAATTGGGAATAGGGCTCCTCTCTGCCCTCCCAATAGTCCCCAACTCCCCTTTTAGCCAGGACTGCTCCCTACTCTTCCCCTCATGTCTGACTGATCAGGGACCAACTCTTAGCATTGAGTAGCTCAAGAGGCTCAGCTGAGTTCAAACTTCAGACCCATGAGGTCTGGTCTTTTTTCATTGTAACTCCCTTTAAGAGAGAAGGTACAAAGGAGACCTGGGGTGACTTCTATCATCAGTATCAGTGTCCTCCCTTCCCCAATCAGGGTCCTGCCACAACTGAGCCATAATGCTCTGGTTCTGTCACAAAGACTAAAGGTTACCCAGCTCAAATATCTAGTCTGGTGGCAAACTGGAGGAGGGCGGCACTGCTCCTCGGGGCCTGGAATTTCTCCTGATCCCTCATGGAATGAATCCAGAGGCTGTCATTCTGAGGGAGGACGGGCCAGGACAGGATCAATATCCAGTGCCTTCACCATGCTAATAAGCCCCTAACCCCACCACCATTACTGACACCTTGTCCTTGGAGGAGTCTCTTCCCCTGCATAGAAACATCCCGACTCCCAACAAATGATGTAAGAGCTTCCACCCAGGCTGACAACTCTTCCACAAAACTGAGGGACTGGGGAAACATTCAGCCTGTCAGGGAAGGATTTTGCCTTTTCAAACCTTAAATGAGGGTCACCGGGTCAGAAGGGGACAAGCTCCCTGCTTCCTTCCTGTGTTTCTAAGGGTCCCTACAAGGGCACAACATGGGTGGGGCTGACAGCATCCCTCATTAAAGAGCATGTCTGTGGGAATAAAGGGCTAGTGGTGTCCCAGCTGGCGGCACATGAAAACCCAGACCTTCCAGTCTTTCCTTTACAATCCACCCAGGAATTTACTTTAACATTGCCTTCAAACCCCAGCAGGCTCACTCACTCACCTCTATCATGTACTGCAGGTGCTCAGCAGTCGGTCTCTCAACTAGCAAGCCCTCTAGCAACATAACAAAGGTCTCTGCAATGGGATCCTACAAGGAAGAAAATCCATGGATCAGTGGTCTCATGGAAGCTGGCTCAGGCCCTATGCCAACCGACCACAGCCTGAGAGGGAAAGTGATCTTGCCAGCCCCAGATAATCAAATGAGCAGAGTCCAGGCCCAGAAACTGTCTTTGGCCCAGGCACTGAGGAGCAGCTTAAGGATTTACCTGGGTATCCATTGCAGTGTCCAAGCTTAGAACTACTGCCAAAGGCTATGAGTAGTACACAGACCTCCCTCTCTGGATCCAGGGGAGGCTTTGCCATGCTGCAAGGACACAGGGGCCAAGGTTAGGCAATGCAGTGCTTGCAGCCTCCCAGCTCTGGGAATCAGTATCATTGGGGTGGGGGGAGTGGAAAAGATGGAACTGGTACCTGAGCTCACAGATGGTCAGCATGGCTGAGGACATCAGACAGGTGGATACTGCACTGATAGGCAGCTGCTCCATCAGTTCCCTGTGAGAGATAAAGAAACCCAAAGGAATGGATCACCTAGGGTTTCATATTGAGGGGATGCAGAGTCCCTCAACCCTCAGAGCAGTGGAGGCTGCCCCCCCAAGATGTTTGGGGCACTGCCCCACAAGCGCTGAGGGCCCACCACCACTGCCACCGCTTTAAGGCTGTTTTTAAAAAAACAGCGCCGCTGCTTCTGACAGCGCTGCAGCAGCCAAGCTCTGACTTTGCTCTGACTGCTGCGGCGCTTTCAGTTCTCACTTACGGGATCCACTCGGGACAAAAAGGCTAAGCCCAAACAGTGTTTTCTATTGAAAACACAATTTGGGCAGCTGAGCTCCTCAGTCCACAGAACGTATAAGACGTGCTGTGGAGGGAAGGGATAGCCTTTCCATTGCACTCAATGGGCACAAGGAAAGCTCTCCACAGGGTGCCCTGGTGAGATGCCATGGGCCGGGTGCCTGAGGCAGGGACCAGTGCTCATGCGCACACCTCCCTGCCTCACATGCTCAATATGGCTGGCGGCACGCTGTTGGAGAGCTTACAGCTCTCCAACAATGTGCTGCCAGGCCAGCTGCTTCCCTGTTGCTACCCTTTGCTGCTTCCCCCCCAATCTGTCTCTCAGGGCGGCGGTGGTGGCGGGAGCAGGGAGCGGCAAGGTAGGGAACAATTTAAAAAAAATTTTTTTTAATGTAATTGCCCGCGCATCCTGCCTCCATGGAGGAGAGCAGGACATGCAGGTAATTAAAAAAAAACAACAACCCTAAAGGTCCCCTCCTCCCGCCTGCAGCCTGAGACAACAGTGAACATGCCAGATCCAGCAGGTAAGATGTCTCTCTCGTCCCCCCCTGCCTTCACCCTCCCCCCTGCACCCCATCCCAATAGACTTTTTCCCTCCTACTGAAACACTGAGATACTGTCCATTCAGCTTACATCCTAGACTTTATTATTGTATTCAGCAGTTTATAGGGTTGAGTTTTATGTGCGCAGTACATTAATAAATATTTCAGAACTAGGCCACTGAGTTTCCACTGTGAATGGAGTCTAGTATACAAAAGATAAAAACAATACTTTTTTAAAAAAAGAGATCCATGGGTTTGGCTCCTGGAAGGTGCCCAAGTATGCCGCTCGAAATGGCTTTCTTGCAAAAGAGAATGCTGACATGGTGATTATTACCAGGGAAAAGACCCATCAGAGGCCTGGATACGGAACCGGACACCTACATTTAACGTTTTCTATTTAATGCTCTGCTCACTCTGGAGCCAGAGGCTGTCAGATAAATTTGCACCCATATGCATCCCATCCCCATGAACCCCTCTTTGGTTCCTCTCTCCAACAAGCGCAAGCCAAACATTTCTGGTGAAAGGCAGATTCCTCCGGCATCTCCTTGCGGCATCAGACACGCAGGGCGGTGCCTACAACATGCCCAATGTAACTCCATTTTTCCTACTGTCCTCTTACTACTACCAAATGAAATTCACCCATCAGGAACTCTCTCTTTATAGATAAAGCACAGGAGTATAATCCAGTGGTAAAACAAGTGAACGATTGTCAGAAATCCACTGAACTGAAAGGACTTATGTTAACATTCCCACATGCACAGCGTGTACACATTTTGGAAGATCCTATCTACAGGAGCTAATTTTTCCCTCCTACCCTGCACCCCCCATAGGCTTTTTCCATCCCACCCCTCAACCCCATAGGCTTTTCCTCCCCCCCACCCTGCACCCCCCATAGGCTTTTTCCCTTCCCCCTGCACCCCATCCTGTTGTGGATTTTCAGGCTGAAATGAGAGGAGGCTGCCAGGAATGTTCAATCAGGTTTATTCAGATACACAGCTGTGGGACATACTGGTATTGTTACCAATGGACCCTGCCTTACAGCACAAAGCTTCCTTATATGCACAGTGGTAATTAAGCAACCATATGTGGTTCGATCATGCTGGTATTAGATAATCATATCTATCAGAATGGCCTCCACCTTCCCCTCCCCCAGCAGGGGATGGTGAATGGCGGAAGGCACTTTGGCGCACCCATTAAAGAGGGCAAGAGAAGGTGGGGGATCTTTCCCGCCTCTGGGCTCCCCTGGAGCCTCAGAGCGGGAAAAGAAAAGGTGCAGCACTCTGCATTTACCCGGCTAGGGTTACCACGGTAACCCTCCC
>QEPC01003981.1:1059908-1071213 GCA_003113815.1 Sphenodon punctatus
CCACAGTAGGTAAGGTTATAGGAGAGACAGGCATAGAAGGTACATCAGACATTTTTAACATAGAGCGAGTTGCCCCTGTATCTACCAGGAGGTCAACCTGCTGTCCATTAATTAAAGCAGACACAGAAGGCCCTGCCTGGTCTACAAACAAAGAAGGGGCAACAAAGGAAGGACTTACAGTTTGAGTGGTGGCCCCAGAACAAATTCAGGCATTATCGGTGTTGAAAAGTGGTGGGTGAAAAGAGTCCTCAGGAGGCGGGCTGGTGACAGGAAACTGTTGTGTTGCACGGTGGGGCCCATTGGTGGTCATTGATTGCCTCCTCGACGGGCATTGGGTTTGGGACATTGGTTTTTCCAGTGTCCCTGTTCCTTGCAGTAGGCACAAGTGTCATGGTTTACTGATCTGTGTCCCATGGCTGCAGTATTTCCTTTATTAGGTCTTGGGGGTAAAGGGGGTAGCCCTGACGGTGGGGTCGCCAAGATTGTTCTTGGGTTGTGCAGTTTCCTTGGTTGGAGAGCTGTTGGACTTGAAGAACACACAATTTAGCAGCTGTCTGTTTTTGTTTCTGTTCCATCTTTTCTTTTTCTTCCTGAAATTGATCTCAAATCTGGCCACAAGCTGACTGGATCTGATCAAGAGTGCAAGTTTTCCAGTCCAAGACTGCGACCTGAAGCTTGGTGCGGACCGGCACTTGGAGATCGGCTACATATTGGGTGACCACTAGCCCCTGGGTTTCGGCTGTTCCGGGGTCAATACCTGAGTGTTTGTGAAAGGCAGCCAAGAGGCATGCCCCATAGTCTCCAAGATGTTCATCTTTCTTTTGTGTTACTGAAGAAATTCGGTGCCAGTCTTGTTGGGCGGCACTAATAGAGGGATAGACTCTAAGAGGCGAACCCTGTATCTACCGAGAGCAGTTCATTCAGCCACTGTCGTAAATCCAGGATCTTGGACTGGCCAGCCATTTGCATGTCTCCCCTGGTTACTCTGGGTGATTAGGGCCCCTTTTTGTTCTGGAGTCAGGAGACCTGAAAGGAGCATCTCAATATCTCCCCATGTGGGGTTGTAAACTGAGAAAAGTTGTTGGAGTTTAGAACAGAATTCCCCTGGGGACTCACGGTGTTTTGGGAAGGACACAGACCAGTTCAGGATATCCCTCGGAGTAAAGGGTACATGAACAAGTGTTGGATGACCTCCTGCAGGATCCGGGTAAGCCCTTAAGGGTGCCTGGATGTCTGCCTCTCCGACTCGCCATCCTTTACCAGGGGTTCTGAGGGCAACGGGGCGTCGGGCCACCACTCGGCCCGCTACCGATTCCTTTGAATCTCGGGATGGGGAAGATGTCATGGAGGCGGGTGGTGTATCTAGGAGGACCTGGGAGGCAGCTGCCTGTGGTGGTGCCGCTAAGACAGGTGGTGCCATAGGGCGTGGTCTCGGGATCCATCCATCAAGGAGATCATCTGATGGACAAGGGTAAATTTGAGTTGGGGTTTGTAAGGGACAAGTTAATTGGCCATAACTGGGGGGTTCAGTAGGAGACTGGATTTTAAAATGTTTCTGGACACTGGGTTTGTAGGCTTCTTCATCCCACAAGTACCAAATGTCCATCTGATGAGGGTGTTTCTCCTCTAAATTACCCCGAAGATGTTCGAGGACCGGGAAGGAGAAAGACCCTTTGAAAGGGAATTGCAATTCCGGATTGTCAAGGGTATAAAGGTTCCACCTAGTTACCCATTTTAGTGCCGCAGGTCCATATTTATTTAACATGTACTTAATTGGAGTATCCCCCGGGGGTAATTTGGAGGCAGTTGAACCCATTTTAATTTTAGTTTACAAGTTTGTTTTACAAAACTAATTTACTAAACCCATAAATAACAAATTGTATGGGGGAGACAGACAGAGGAGGCAAAGGAATACCGGCAGGGAGCATTGAACCATCTGTTAATTATCAAGTAATCAACAGTTCATGATGTTTGCACTACCCAACATACGTGAAATGGGTGAGGGAAACAGACACACGTTTTACAAAATACAAACTCACAAGACCTTACAAATGAACACAAAAGGATCCTCTAAAGTCACAGAAGTCCCAGTATTTGTCTGGAGACAACGGATCTATAGAGGCTCGGGGTGGGGAGGGATTAGGTATTTACAAACTCTCTCATACATTCACACAGGGGAAAGAAGGTCCATTTCCTCACAGAGTACCAGAAAGGTAACTGACTGTAGGATCTGGATCATATAGGGAAAGAAAAGGATTTATACAATCACACCTGTGGGGTACATGAAGTTCCACCAAGCCCCTTGCGATAGAAACCAACCATATAGGATGGCCTCTGGGCAGCTGAACTTGGCTTAAGTCTCTAGACCTGGACCACGGTTATTCACATTCACACATTTATTTCAACATATACCAGACAAAACATACATCATACAAGACAGAAACACTAATAGACAAAGTGTAAAATAAATTTCTGATTCAGACAAGGCAGAATCGGTGTTTTAAAACCGAGTTACGTCAAGCAGGGCACCTATTTCAGTCCCTAATTGACCACCAGAGTATTAGGGCAATTATCAGAACGGGGCTCGGTTGTTAGCCGAGATCCACCATGAGTGAGGTGTCCCCCAATACCAGAAAAGCACAGCACTTACCGCAGGAGTCCTTTGGATTCCTATGTTCCTCTCATCCCACTTCTGACACCAAAATTGTTGTGGATTTTCAGACTGAAATGAGAGGAGGCTGCCAGGAACGTTCAATCAGGTTTATTCAGATACACAGCTGTGGGACACACTGGTATTGTTACCAATGGACCCTGCCTTACAGCACAAAGCTTCCTTATATACACAGTGGTAATCAAGCAACCATACGTGGTTCGATCATGCTGGTATTAGATAATCATATCTACCAGAAAACACCTCTTGTTACTAGGCAGAAATTGGGTGGCTGACGCAAGCAAGTTCAGTTCCTCTGAACTAGAGATAAGGGGGCCCAAGGGTGGAGCAGGACATCTGCCAAGGAGTGTAGCTGACCCCCACACACAGGTGTTATCATTAGATATAGATAAGGGCCAGCATAGAGATGTTAACAGGAAAAGCCCCTTGGATAGCTAAAGCTTTAGTATTAGCTTCTTAAAAAATAGGTTATAGAGCTTGAGCAAACTGTAAGCTACATTGCATTACAATAGCAATGGATTTTTAAGCTAAAGCATTGTCAAGAATCTGCAGGCCAAATACTATAAAGCTTGGGATTCTTCCATAATCCCCATAGGCTTTTTCCCTCCCCCCCTGCACTCCATCCCCATAGGCTTTTTCCCTCCCATCCCGCACCCCCGTTATGACAGTCTGTAAGTTTGTGCATCCACTGGTTGTGTGGCACTGGCTACTCTTTTTTTAAATGATCCTTTTGTTTTTTCACTGCTGCTCCCTGCTGCTGCAAAGTAGTTTGTATGGACAGGCATTGGCTGCCAGGGTTATGCTGTGGTTGCTGTGGATGGGGAGTGAGGGCACATGGGGGGTGGAGTTAGAATGTGATTTTTTTTTCACTTGATGTCATGATGTGGAGTATTAAATGCTGTAAATGTGATGCTTCTGATAAAAGTGAGCTTTTGAAATCCTGAGATGTAACTGACAGTCTGGCGATCTTAGGAAGTTAGGTGTGTTATCAATACTGGAAATTTGGTACTTTGGAAACACACACACACACACATGCTGCAGAGGGCAAAAATACTCCTTCAGAAGGGACTTCTGACGCAGGGATTGTGGTCCCTCCAACATACATGCAGCAAGTCTCTTCTTTCTGAAGCAGCGTTCTTAACCTCTGCTGTGTGTGTGTCTTTGCTAAAACTGCTTGTGAGGTTTAAGGTTTTCTGCCTGCTTTTAAACCTGTCTAACCTAACTGAAATTGCTTCATTAAGTAATGTAATGTCCATCCAACATTAGTTCTTGGAACTTCTTGCTGCTGGGTTATGCTGCCTACCGTTGCCCTGGCTCTTCCCACCGTTGCCCTAGCTCCGCCCACCATTGCCCTGTCTCCATCCACCATTGTCCTATCTCCACCCACCATTGCCCTGACTCTGCCCACCGGCCCGCCGGCCTTACTGCCCCTCCAACCTGAACACCCACCAACCACCCCGCCACAGAGCCTCTCCCAACGCCCTCCGAGCCCTTCATCCTAACTACACCACCCAGATGGGAAGCTCTTCCCCCCCCCCTTCCACACTCTATTTGGACCCCTGGGGCATGGTTTTCACATTCATTGCCCTCCAGGCCCTTCCTTCCCCTCATTCATTTCCGAATCGTCCCTTTTCTCCTCCCCATCCTTGGACCCAGCACCTCCCCCTCTAAACTAAACTAAACTAAACTTCCTAACTGAGTCAGACAAATGGTCCATCTTAGCCCAGTACTTCTCAAAACCTGACACGGCAACAGGGGTTTCAAATTTGGGTCCAAATCTGGCATTTCCAGGGTCTCTGGCAGAGGCCATCCCGACATGCTACCTGAGACCTCTCCAAGCCCACAGCAGAGGCCTCCCCCAGGCATGCTACCAGGGATCCTGAAGTGGAGATGCCATGGATTGAACCTGGAACCTTTATAATAATAATAATAATTAATAATTAATATCTTTATTGTACTGGCCATAGGCCATGACAGAACAAAATATGCATTGCATACAATTAATCAAATTAGATTAAATACAAACATTCCATAGAATGTGAAACATCAGCTCAGAAAGGACTATTATCCAATATCATACAGAACATAAGCAGCCCAATTACCGCAGACCAGGAGGAAAATCAACCTACTAAATCCAGTCAAGTTATTCCACCATAAACTACTAAATAAATTATACAGGAAGGCTAGCTGGGTTCCAGTCTTAGAGAGTTTCAAAGAAAGTCTTTACTTCATAGTTCACTTGGCACAGCCTTCTCTGACTGCAAGATGTAGATGAAGCTCTCCACTTCGAGAGATAACAGGAACCTCCCTTTGTCTTGTCTCTCAGTTTAAACAGCTTTCAGAGTCCTTTGTTTACCTTTCCTGCCCAGTGAGTGTGTGTTCCTGGTCACGTCTGCAGGAAAAGGTGCATTAGCAACTGAATGGCTTCTGTCTGGCTCTTGTAGAGGTGCCAGATGTCTCCGAATCCACATTCAGCTTGTCTCTTGTCTCTCTTCATTGCATGAGGTGAGTTTCCAGCTCTCAGGTTTTACATTACATGATTTCATGAAGTGAGTTTCCAGTTCTCAGCTTTTACATTACATACATTATTAACCTTTAGTTTTACATATTTATTAGACCTGTAGTTTACATGTAGCCCAGTATCTCCTTGTGACAGTCGTGACTCCTACAAAGGGCTAAACTTAGGAATATTGCACCCCTAGGCCCTTTCAGGCTGCTGCCCCCAAGCCAAGCCCCACCCCCATGCTGCATGTTCATGGGTCGGGGAGTCCTATGTGAATGACATGGCACACGTGCCCACAGTGAGCGGGGGTACATGTGTGTGCCCACCTAATACACATCCCCACTAACCCCCCCACTAGTCCCCACGCACAGAGAAACTGGGGGATATTGAGGTTTCTTCATGGGTGGGGATGAGTGGGGGGGTGAGTGGGGATGTGTGTGCGGCCGTGTGCACACCCTGCCCATGCACTGACATGCCCATGGACCCTCCCATCCCACCCGGGGAAGCTGTGTAAAAAAGGACCTGTGAGGAGTCACTCGAAGAAGAAAAAAAGATTGCTACCTTGTAAAGAAGGTTCTTCGAGATGGCTCCTAACATTCTCACAACACCCACCTTTCCAGCCCCTCATAGAATTTGTTTCTTATATTCCTAGAAAGGATTGGAAGGAACTGTGATTCTGAGGGGGAAAGTGCTTTTTATACTAGAGGAGCTCGAGACCATCACGTGTTCTATTATTTGAATATGGAAATGAGCGGGGTGTTGACAGTGCCAGGATTGCTGCCCCCCAGAAAACACTGCCCAAGGTCCAGGCCTAGGGGGCCTGCAGGTGGTCAAGGCTAGGTTTCTGGGACCTCTGCTTCCTCCGAAACAGAAACATCCAGCAGTTCCAGACCCTGCTCTCCTCCTGTACCAAGCTCTGTCTGCCACACCGCACTGGGATCCATCAACATCCTTGTGGAGATGCTGTCTCTTTCTTCTGGTTGTCCCCTGCAGGAATGGGTACCCTCTCCAGCACTGGAGCCTCTCCATCCTGGAACAGAGCAGGGTGAAACTCAGGAGCTTGGGTTATGGCAGGCTCCTGGCAATAGGTCTCCCTGACCCTGAGCTGCACCTCTTACCCACAACTCCATGAACAAAAACCTCAGGCTTCAGCTGTGAAAGGGAGGTCCTGGGAGGTTCAAGATGAGTCAGGCCCAAAACCATCAGGGGGGGCCCATACAGCCAAGCACCACTTCTTTAAGAAAGAAATATTATCTTTCGTCTTGGAAGTAAAGTCTTACATGAAGTAAGAACTGAAAATTATTTGCTATTTTAAACAGTTGAGAAAATCCTTCCAGAACTGCTATGTTCTTAGTGAAAATATATATATTTTTTAAAATGGAATACCTCAGACTGATCTTTGCCATTCTAAGTAGGATCATACTTATAGATTTTAATCAGCCACACAGGTAGCAGGGTGGAAGAATAGTTTTGCTGTGAAATTTCATATATATTTGAAATCTTTTTTTATTTACTGACAGTGGAGGGTGGGGAGGAGGGAAAGACTGAACTGGAGTCTTGGAACTGGGCCTGGGACACTCTTGGAATGGCCCTGTATAACCTCCTGGCACACACCTATAGGAGGCAGTACTGTAGCACCTGGCACCCAAGCTCAGGGGGCCCCAAAACCTGAAAACTTTATTTCTTAAAGACATTAAAATAGGAGTAAAATAATAGCTCCAAGTAACAGGTGTAAATAAAGATGCAGTATGATCTCTAGAAATTTATTTCAAAACTTATGAATTAACAAAAGAAATTCAGTGCAAGTTTGCCTGAATCATGCTAATGTTTCTAGAGACAGGGTCAGCATGGGTAAGGGGTTAGTAGGTAGGTAGGAAGACTTATACACCCACCATGGGTTGTGCTCTCAAGACTAGAGGTGCAGGACCTTCTTAAGAATTTATGGCAACATGATTTTCTATTAGTGGTGGGACCCCGGGCCCATTACCGGTTACCGGATTTACCGGTTACCGGTTCTACAAAAACTGGATTCCCAGATTAAATCCGGTATACTGGTACCGGATTTATTTCATTGAGTTCAATGGGGCGCTGTGTCCCCATTGAACTCAATGAAATAAATGAATTCCTTCCCCCTCCCCCTCCCAGGCTGCGCGGGTGGAAGGGGGGACACCCCCCACCCACCCTGCCCAGCCTGGATTTTTGTTTAAAAACAGACTGAGAGGCGAGCCCACCCCCCAGCACCAGCGGCCGCGGCGTCCCCGCAGCCGCCGGTAAGTATGACCCGATCCCTGGGGGGTGTGTGGTGTTTAACACCCCCCCCAGGGATCACCCCTACTAAAGTTCAGTGCGCTTACCTTTGGGAGCTCCGGCGGCGGCGGGCGGTCCGGCGGCCTCAGCGCCGGCTGTGGCTGCCGGCGTCAGAGACGCTCTAGGCCTTCCGGGGAAACCCGGAAGTTCCCCGGAAGGCCTAGAGCGTCTCTGACGCCGGCAGCCACAGCCGGCGCTGAGGCCGCCGGACCGCCCGCCGCCGCCGGAGCTCCGCAAGGTAAGCGCACTGAACTTTAGTAGGGGTGATCCCTGGGGGGTGGGGGGGGTGTTAACAACCCCCCCCCAGGGATCGGGTCATACTTACCGGCGGCTGCGGGGACGCCGCGGCCGCTGGTGCTGGGGGGTGGGCTCGCCTCTCAGTCTTTTTTTAAACAAAAATCCAGGCTGGGCAGGGTGGGTGGGGGGTGTCCCCCCTTCCACCCGCGCAGCCTGGACTCGGGGAGGGTTTTTTTTTTCCTTAACTTGGGGCTTTAAGTTTTACATTGCAGCCATTTTTAAATGGCTGCAATGTAAAAAATCCGGTACCCGGAATCCGGTACCCCGGACCGGATTACCGGGTCGAATCCGATAATGCCGGTACGCCCGGTACCGGCATTATCGGATACCGGATTTTACCGGTTTCCCGCCCCTATTTTCTATAGTACTTTCTTCCCAGAGCAACACTGAGGTCACGCCAGGTGCCATAGGCTGCCAGTTTGGAGTTCAGAGTCTGGTAAGTAAAGCAACTACCCTCCTCTTCCCACCCCTTGCATGGCCCTTCTACCCCAATCTCTGCCTCCCCCAGTCCCATAACTGGTGCCCGCCTCCCCCATATCCCTGCCCCACTGCCCCACCACCTGCCGCAGCAGTGCTGGGGCAGGTAGGAGTCTGGGGGAGGTGGGTGCCAGCCAGGCAGGGGTCGGAGGGAGGCAGAGCTGGGAACAGTGGGTCAGTAAAGCAATGAAACCCCCACTCCCCATCTCTGCATGGCCCCTCTTCCCCCAGCTCTGCCTTGCCCAGACCCATGTCCAATGCCCACCTCCCCTGAACTACTGCTCATCTGCCCCAGCACTGCTGCGTCAGGTGCTGGGGTGGCTGGGCAGGGGTTCACAGGAGGCAGGCACTGGGTATGGCCCTGGTCCAGGGGAGGCAGAGCTGGGTGACAAGATGGGTTTGGCATGCATAAGCTCCAAGGAGCTTTGCTAGATCCCTGAGAAGGGATACGAACCTTTGGCTCATATTCTCTGGTAGATTTGTACTGATTCTTATCAATACAAATCACTCAAATTCAAATGACTTGTACTGATACAAATCTGAGTCACCTACCCCTATTTCCCCCCTATCTTTGTCATTGAGTCCATGCAAACACTGCCTCCTATCCCATGACTTCCTTGAGAGTTTCCTCAAGAGTCTCTCATGAGGGATTCCTCGTAAGTGAAAAACATTGGTATTTTATTTATTATTTATTTATTTATTTATTTATTTTAGCAATTTATCCTCCGCCCCCTCCTGCAAAAGCAGCTCGGGGTGGCTAATAAACCTCTAAAAGTCTGCTAAAATATACATCATATAAAATCACATAAGCCCTAACACATTCATAAAATATAAAAATACAAAATCAATATACTTAGACACATAAATAGTGGGACAAAAATAACCAAGACAATGAACCCCCTCTCCCTAATTCCCCAAAGCCCACAAACTCACCATCTCCTTCGCCGAACACCAGATGGAACAGCCAGGACTTACACATCCATCAAAAAGAGGAGAGGTTCCCCAGGGTTCAGGGCATATGTTTTGCATGCATATGCTACCAACTATAGCAGGGAGGGAAAATGGTGGCTCAGGTACACGTGACTTTGTGGCACCTGTACTGTGGCTCTCGCCTGATGTGGCTGCCTGCAGATGTGTCCACGTGGCTCCCTCAGGAGTAAGAGAAGCTGATCCACCAACTCCACTACTGCTGTCACGAGAGCCTTCTGGGGGCCACAAGATCACTGTCAGTGTGCCCTAAGCCACTGTTGGTGTTACCAAACCTCCTCCTGGACCTTCCAGGAGTCAGAGTAATTTTAACATGAAGGAGCAAGGTAATGGGAAGTCACGTTGCACCATCCCTGGAATTGGGGGAAGCAGACAATCAATGTAAAATGTCTTGTGGCTCTTGGTGATATGAAAATATTGCTACGTGGCTCTTGGGATTGGGAACTTTGCCCATGCCTGTACTATAGCAACACATGTTTATAATTCTTAGATTTAAAAAAAAAAATCAGTTGAAGAGGGTAGTTAAGGCTCTTACTAATTTGCTCATGCTCCAAAAACCATGGACATTGCAGGTTAAGGCTCCCGCTCAGTGCTCACAAAAAAACTTGTCTATGAATTTGGAAGACAGTCTAAATGAATTGTAGAACTCCAAACAATAAATCATTCCATAATCAAAACACTTCCAGTTTGCAAGAATAGTTAAGATTCTTGCAAATTCAATAGTGCACTAAAAAGCATGGAAATTGCAACTTAACGCTCCCGCCTTAACTTCCATGCCATGTTAGCAGTAAAGACATTGAATAGTCTCACATATTGTGCTAACTTACAACTTAGGCTCCATGCATCAACACTTTGCCTTCGTCTTTCAGACCCAATCCTCTTCCTCTGCAGGTTGGGGCAACACAATGAAGCTGGGGACAGGAGGGTGTTAGCTGGCCCCTCACCCCCTCTGTTTTGTGATTAAGAACAAGAGAACTTAGAAGTCCTGGCTCCTTTCTAATCAACTTGGTCCCAACCCTTTAACAGAGAACTCAGGACTCCTGCCTTCCAGCCTCTCCACCCTACTCTAATCCCGTAGGCTGCATACCCTTCACAGGCAACACAATAGGCCATTTCCCAACCTGCTCTCCTCTCCCCTGCTCTGAAGCAACCCAGGAGTCCTGGGTTCAAGTCACCCCTCTAACCATGTAGCCCACACTCCCCTCATAGAGAACTCAAATGTCCTGGGAAATGCAATGTTTATCTGTGGAACAGAAGTAAGGGTGTGTGTGGAATGACACACAATAAAAAACAGGAGAGGAAGTGGAATAACAGGGAGGGAGGCTATTGGGAGTCAAAAGATAGGGAGTCAGCTATGGTAACTGGATAAAACGATAGGGATGGGTAAACGTGGTTCGGAAGTTCGGAGTTCGGTCCAAACTCGGCCTGTTCGGATGTCCGAACCTGAACCCGAACTGAACGAATCAAACTCTATTCTGAACGCTGAAAACTAAGCAGGCCTGCTTTAGGGCAACAAGCTTCAGCGGCTCAGCGGCGCCTCCTGGCAGTGCCCTCCTCCACTGCCACACAGGGCACTGGAAGGCCTGCAGGACTTGAGATTGCCTGTCTCTGCTGCTGGTGGTGCTAGAGGAGGTGCTGGGGCTGCTTGCGATGTTCCTACAGGGCCGCCAATATCCCACACTGTCGAGGCGATCCACAGCAGCCCAGAACTGGTGGATCCAACCCCGGCTGCTAGAGGCAGGGCCCGATCCCCAGGCAATGTCAGTAGGGAGAGGAATAGCAGCAGCAGCAGCACTAGCAGCTATAGAGGGGGGCACAGGGAGAGTGCCAGCAGCATGGCGGGCACGGGCAGCCTCAGGGTCCCAGTACTCCCATTCACAGGACATCACCGTGATCGGGGACAGTGAGGAAGAGGCAGACAGTAGTGCCACAGATTAGATGTCTGCAGCTGAAGCGATGGCTGAGCCTCCTCCCAGGGCTATGTCACCAGTGTTCTCCCCCTCTCAGCAGTGCTGGCAGCAGTGCGTCACCTGGGGTGGGGCAGAAGGCAGGAGGGGGGGGGG
>QEPC01003981.1:1078467-1094969 GCA_003113815.1 Sphenodon punctatus
CTTGGGGTGCTAGGGGATGCTAGGGATTGCTACTAGAAAGGTCCTGGCTGGCATGTGCAAATCCTGCCTTCCTTGGGGTGCTAGTAGCGATGGCAACTTGAAGTACCCTTGCTGGCACGTGCAAATCCTGTCCTCCTTGGTGTGCTAGGGGATGCTAGGGATTGCAACTAGGAAGGCCCTGGCTGGCCCGTGCAAATCCTGCCCTCCTTGGGGTGCTAGTAGCGATGGCAACTTGAAGTACCCTGGCTGGCACGTGCAAATCCTGCCTTCCTTGGGGTGTTAGGGGTTGCTAGGGATTGCAACTAGAAAGGCCCTGGCTGGAAAGTGAAAATCCTGCTCTCCTTAGGGTGCTAGGGGGTGCTAGGGATTGCGACTAGAAAGGCCCTGACTGGCAGGTGCATATCCTGCCCTCCTTGGGGTTCTAGTAGAGATGGAAACTTGAAGTACCCTTGCTGGCACGTGAAAATCCTTCCCTCCTTGGGGTGCTAGGGGATGCTAGGGATTGCAACTAGAAAGGCCCTGGCTGGCACATGCAAATCCTGCCCTCCTTGGGGTGCTAATAGCGATGGCAACTTGAAGTACCCAGGCTGGCATGTGCAAATCCTGCCCTCCTTGGGTTGCTAGGGAATGCTAGGGATTGCAACTAGAAAGGCCCCAGATGGCACGTGCAAATCCTGCCCTCCTTGGGGTGCTTTGCGATTCTAGGGATCGCAACTAGAAAGGCCCTGGCTGGCACGTGCAAATCCTGTCCTCCTTGGTGCACTATGGATGGCAACTGGAAAGACCCTAGTGGCTGGCACGTGCAAATCCTGCCCTTCTTTGGGGGTGCATAGGGAATGAGAAGACAACTGGAGAGTGGAGACCCTTGCTAGCCTGGCACATGTTTGGGTGGGGGTGCTGCTCGTGCTCATGCCTGACTGCTGGAAGAGCCCCACACACTACAGCACCCTCTCTCTCTGTGGCAGACATCTGCTGCTACCCACTGATGCCCACTGTTTGTACCTGACTGATGTCCACCACTCACACACCCACATGCATGCCAGTGAGCTCGCTCTAATGAATAGAGTCTTTTTTGTCCTCAAAGTTAAAAAAAAGTATACAAACCTGGCAGCACCTCCTGTACCCACTGCTTGCTCCTCATCTGGGGAGCCGGCCACCACCACCAAAGATCCAAGGGAAGTGACCTCCTCCTCCTCCTCTGAGAGCAGTACGTTGGCCCCCAGCCGTGGCATCAGCACAACATCCTTCTTCATTTTTTTTTTAAACACGCAGCCAAGCCAACCAAAACACAATCAGTCACCCATCACACACCAACACTCACCAACCAGCCAAACAACACAGCCAAACCAAATACAAACAGCCAAAACACACGAACCGAACATCCACCCAGCCAAACACACATTCTCTCACCACACAACTCTGCACACACTCGAATTTCTGGTTTCCAGCGCAATCACGTGCTGTCATGGTACTTTTTCCGAATGGCCGAACTGAACCAAACACAACCAAATCAAACGGCCAAACCCGAACTCAGCGAATGAACTGAACACACGAACTGAACACATGAACCGAACAGAACGTCCGAACTCAAACCGCAACCTGTTCACACATCCCTATAAAATGATAGGACTGCTCCCCCTGATATCCCATTATTTTTCTGAATCAGTTATTTCACTCAAAACTGTATTATTGTAACTATTTTTAATTCCTCCTATTATTCCACCCACTTACTTGGTCCTGCACACTCTTTGTATTTTCCCCTGTCATTCTAACTATTCCACTCACTGCATCTGGTCCCTTCCTCATCATTTCACACCCTCTTGCCTTCTCCAGATAGTATCTGGAGATAATCCCAAAGATGCAGCTGTGTTATATTATTTCACAGTCACTTAACTGAATGTTGGAATGAAAAGTATTTATTTAAAAATTGGTATTGCTGTTGCCTCCATTCCTTCCAATGGGCATTCCATTTTATTAATTTCAATGCATTCCCAAGTTAGTTTTAATTAGACATTTGTATATGACTGTACCCAGCTTCACTGTGCTCTGTAACAGCAGTAGGAACTAGTGGGTAAGAAGGATGTTTGTGAGCCATTAATCAGCTGTCCCATTCTCCCCAACTGAAATGAAAGGCTAGAGGAAAAGGAGGATAGGGGTGTGCGAACACCCAGGGGTTCAGGGTTCGGCCCCCCAAAAACCATTTGGGGTTTGCTGTTCAGCCCGAACCTGTTCGGGGGGGGTCAAACCCGTTTGGGCGGGGAACAGGGGAGAACCCAGTTTCCCCTCCCTCCAGGGCTGCGCGGTTGGAAGGAGGGGCCAGACCTCACCTCCCCCCTGCGCAGCCTACTAATTTTTTTTTTTAAAAAAATAACCCACCCTAGGGATCACCCTACCTGGTGGCGCTGGGGCTCTGGCCCCAGGTCCCCTGGAGGCAGCAGCGGTGGGTCCGAGTCCGGCGGCGCTGCGGAGCACTTCATGCCTCTTCAGGCCCGACACTGGGTTGGATACAGTAGATGAGGAGCATGAGGTTATGGAGGCACCATTTGGTTGATCTTTCTGGGAGGAGTTTCAGGAAGTGACGCCGGCCGATGAGGTGGATTTCTTGGGGGTCTGTTTGAGCCACAAGTTGTGAATTAGATCCGTGCCCATCCTGGTTGGTAAAAGCTTCCAGGGAGACACTGGGGTCGGTTCTGGTGAGGTTGGTTAACGCGTCCATTCAGCAGGGGAGGTTGTCACCCAGTCTCAAGGAGGCTGTGGTGTGCCCCCTGCTGAAGTTGCCTTCGCTGGATGTGGACACACTCGCCAGTTACCGTCCTGTCTCTAACCTTCCCTTTTTAGGGAAGGTTATTGAATGGGCAGTGGTTCTGCAGCTCCAGGAGCATCTGGACCATATTGGTTTCCTTGACCCTTTTCAATCTGGATTCCGCCCCAGCTATGGTACTGAGACAGCAATGGTGGCTTTGGTGGATGATCTCCGCCGGGAGATGGATGCAGGATGTTCTACATTCTTGATCCTGCTAGATCTCTCGGCTGCTTTTGACACTGTGGACCATGGGCTGCTGCTGAGATGGCTGCAAGACCTGGGGGGTCTGGATGGGACTGTCCTTGGGTGGTTCCGCTCATTCCTCTCAGGGAGAAGCCAGCAGGTGTTGCTGGGAGCTGAAACATCATGCCCCCGGGCTTTGACTTGTGGTTTTCCGTAGGGTTTGATCCTGTCTCCGGTTTTGTTTAATGTGTATATGCAGCCCCTGGGGGAGATCATGAGAGGGTTTGGGGTGCAATGTCACCAATATGCTGATGATACTCAGCTGTACCTCTCATTTTCAACCGACCCAGGCCCTGCTGTCTCGTTGCTTTCCCAATGTTTGGACGCTGTGGCGGATTGGATGTGGCAGAGCAGACTGAAGCTCAATCCTGATAAGATGGAGGTGATGGTGGTAGGTAGGGCGGGGGAGGTGACAGCCCCTCTGGTTGGGGGTGGTGGTGTCTGGCCTCCCATAGCCCAGCAGGTCCAGAGTCTGGGGGTGGTTTTGGATCCGGGTCTCTGTTTGGATCGGCAGGTGGAGGCAGCAGCTAAAGTCGCCTTTCACCAGCTGTATCTGGTGTGGAGGCTGCGCTCATACATTTCCGGGCCCGACCTGGTCACTCTTATCCATGCCTTCATCACCTCGAGGCTAGATTACTGCAATGCACTCTACGTGGGGCTTCCCTTGGTTCTGGTCCAGAGGCTGAAGCTGGTGCAGAATGCGGTGGCCCGTTTCCTTACATGGATGAGGTGGTGGGAGCATATAACACCTGTACTCTGCACTCTGCACTGGCTGCCTATAGAGTACAGAGCCAGATTCAAGGTGTTGGTGTTGATATATAAAGCCATATACGGTCTGGGCCCCTCATACCTTGAGGACCGCCTCGCCTTCAGCGCCTCAGGGCGATCCCTGTGGTCTGCTGGGGGCACCTTCCTGGAGGTCCCGCGTGTTAAATGGGGGTCCACAATGGAGAGGGCATTCTTGGTGGCTGGGCCGCGACTCTGGAACTCCCTCCTGGAGGAAGCTTGCCTGGCCCCGCATCTGATGGCTTTTTGCTGAGCCTGTAAGACCTGGCTGTTCACCCAGGCCTTTGGAGGGGAGTGTGGGAGGGGAGGGTAGAGAGGGGGGAATATGGCGGGTGGGGTGGTTTTTTAAAAAAAAATCATTTATACTTGATGATGTTTTTATGTGTTTTATTATTGTTTTATTTGATGTGAGCCACCTCGGGATGCCATAGGCATGGGGGCCATCCAATAAGTACAAAGAAATAAGAAAATAAAAATAAATACTAGACCTACCGGGTCAGGTGACCCAGAAGGCCTATTAGAGGCCTGAAGCGTTCCGTTTCCACCTCCGGAGCTGGTCCCGCTGCCACCACCAGACTCAGGGCCGGATCCCCAACACCACCAGGTAGGTCAGGCTCAGGCCACAGGTCTGGCAGTGGCAGTGCGTCTGGCAGCGGCAGTGAGTCCACCAGCGGCAGCGTTGCGGAAAGTTTCAGGCCTCTACTAGGCCTTCTGGGTCAGGTGATCAGGTCAAGTGACCTGGAAGGCCTAGTAGAGGCTTGAAGCACTCCACAGCGCTGCCAGAGATGGACCCACTGCCACAGGACCTGGGGCCAGAGCCCCGGCACCACCAGGTAGGGTGGGGTGGGGGTTAACAAAAAATTTTTAGTAGGCTGTGCAGGGTGGGGGGAGAGGTGAGATCCAGTGCCCCTTCTACCAGTGCAGCCTGGAGGGAGGGGAAACCAGGTTCCCTCCCTGCCCCCCACCCCCTGCCCGAATGGGTTCAGAACCTGAACTTTGTTTGGTTAGTTCGGGCAGGGGACAGTTCATGTTCGGGGGGTTCGTGGATGGGCCAAACACCCTGAGTTCAGGCTGAACCCCGAACCAATGAACCGCGTTCACACATCCCTAAAGGAGGAGGTGAGGGGCCAGATCATGCCCTCCTGTCCCCAGCTTCAGTGTTGCCCTCAACCTGCAAAGAGGAAGCAGGTTGGGGCTGAAAGACGAAGGCAAAGCGTTGGTGCATTGAGCCCTAGTTGTAAGTGAGCACAATTTGTGGGACTGTACAATGTCTTTACTGCTAATATGGCACAGATATTAAGGCAGGAGTCTTAACTTGCAATTTCCATGCTTTTTGTGCATGATTGAATTTGCAAGAGCCTTATCAAAAAACCTCCAGTTTACAAGAGTTTAGGCATATCCAAGTTTTTTGTTAACTACAATGCAATGGAGAAAAATTGTCCTGCTAGCACAGTAGAATGCTGAGCAGCATAACCACTATGGGAGAAGGGATTAGGGGAAGCTAAGGTGGAAGAGCTGCTCCCTTCAGTTTTGAAGGTTGTTACTTCCTTCAAATAGCAAGCAAGGCAAAGCTGGATTTTTACTGGTAGCTCCCTGATTTACTAATATAACAACTTTGGCTCTGTTTAAACATTTCAAACTTCCAAAAACTTCTTAGAATAAAGTGAGCACTGTGTAATGCATGGCCACTCCACACTAAAATCTTAGCCAAACTACTGTTTCTGTTTTATCTCTCTGTCTCTTACTTAGTCTTATTTCATTTTATTTTCTGCTAATGAGGGCTGAAACGAGAATCAATTTGTTTATCGTGAAAATCTTGTGAGAACAGAGAATCATTGCCAAGATCTCAGGATGATCTTGGTAACTGTTTGAGATCTCAGTGAGAATCTTGTATATACTTACTGTTTACCATTTACCATGACGTACTGTGTACCGTATACTGATTTACCACATACCGCTCGCTGTGTAAAACATTTGTCCTGGTAATGTGAGTGCACAAAATGTCCACTGAAGATTTTCTGTGCATGCACATCCCTCTTTCAAGTTAGTGCCATCAGCATCACTCCCGTTTTGGAAAAGAGCAGCCATTTTGTGCATGAGCATTACTGGGATGAATGAGGTACACAATACGCGGTACATGGTAAATCAGTATATGGTCCATGGGAAATCATGGGAAATGGTAAACACTACAATAAATCACAGAAAATCAAGAACAAATCTCGACTGAGTGTCAAGAAAGGGGTGGGTGGGTGTTCCTTGATTATCAATACTCCCTAAAAATGAGCTGAGAACCGTGATTCTTGGTGAGAATCAGAAGAAAACCGAAATTGAGTTTTAGCCCTAGTTTTTATGTTAAACAGCCAGGGACTTAGATTAAACATAGTTGAAATAAATATCAGTGGTGAATTAGTTATCTATCAAATTTGCTCTCTTTGAACCATATCCAAAAAAGTGAATAATAACCACTATTTGGTTCTTGCTTGGTGAGATAGTCATTTTGATTATTGTAGAAGGATTGTTTGGTTATTTTGATACTATCAGCACTTTTGTGTATGTGCAATAGTTAAAAGGAAGTAACTGAGTAACAAAACTATTAAACAACCAACTAAATGAACAGAACAATTTATCCATTTCAGTTGCAGATATTATCCAGATATTTGGATAGCTATCTGAAAATGTAAACAATATCTGCAAATACAGAATCCACTATGCCTTTTAGTTGTAAGTTACAACCTTGTGCCAGGACCCTAATATCTATTATTTTTTGGAGGATCAAACCAAGATCAGTGGAGTCAGGACAGGTGGCAGGTCAAATGTTCAGTCAACATCCAGAAGAACAATCCACATATATAGTTAAGAGTATATCTGAAACAGGTACTAAATTTAGTACCCACATTTTTGGATACAGCATCAGGTATCCGATGCATTACCCAGGTACTGATCAGGTACACATATAAAAAAAATGTCAGGTCCTTCTGGTACCAATTTTTCAATTTACTAATTCCCAATCAGTATATTGGTACACCCAACAGTCTATCAAGCTGGAAAACAAATTAGTACAATTTTTTTTTAAAAAGTGACCAGAAGTCGTTTCCTGGGACAGGAAGTTGACTTTCTGGGACTGGAAAGTTCTTTTTCTGGGGCAGAAAACCCATAAATAAGGGGTTTTTTTCAAATAAGTTTTTTTTAAAAAGTGAAAAATTTGAAACCAGAGGTAGTTTTCCGGAACTGGAAGTTGCCGAAAAAATTGCCAGGACTTGATGGAAACCTGATAAATTGATGTCAGGAGCTGATATAATCCACAAAATTGTCAAAAATTGGCACTGGAAGTTGACATTCTGGAACCAGAAGTAGACATTTTGAGACATTGGGTACCTGATTGAGTCGTAATCGGGTACTGCTTGTTACTCTATCATTACCAAGTCAATTTGGGTAGTGGAAATTTGATGGATTACCCAATTTTGCAGGTATCCTCTTTCACCTCTAGTTCAGAGACAGGCTAAAAATCAAACACAGTAAAAGTAGTCCATGCAAAGCAAACCTGGATCAAGAAGTTAAAATGCTGGTTTAGAGCAGGGACAAATCAAACAGGAAGGGACACATTGAACTGTGTAGCTTAATATGGGGGCTGGCCCACTGACGGGAGCTAATCCAGGGCCATTGGGGACATAGGCCCTTTTAAAACAAGATGCACTGAGGCATGCCCACGCATGCCCACTGTGTGGGCATGCGTGGGTATGTCTTGTTTGTATAGTGGAGGCAGGTGGGAACGCGTGTGTGTGTGCTCATGCGTAATACACATCCCCACCCACCTCCACCCATCACCCCTGCATGGAGAAACCAGCGAAAACGCCAGTAGGTCCATGTAGGGGCATGAGTGGGGATACTGGGGGGATGGGAGTGCACCTGCATACACCCCCTCCCTACACCACCCCTGCAGCGTGTGCCCTCAGTCACGACCCATTTAAAAAGGGTCACAGTCTGAGGTACCCACAAGGGCCTAGATGGGGACAGCAAAGCCTACACCAAATACTGTGGTGGTTCAGAAGGGTAAACCACTATCTTGGAGCTGCTGGGGCTGTGGGTTTGAAAGGGGAATTTAAGCTGAAATGACTATGACTGGGCTATGAGCCATCCTTTTAAAGAGGGAGACTTTTAAATATATATATATATATTTTTCTATTTTGTACCTGTCGTAACTTGTAGGTAGAGGGAGAAAATTAAAAATGCATGTGCCTCCATTGCTTAATAATTTGATGTTTTTTACCACCAATTATTAATTTACTTCATTTTAATACAGGCATTGAAGTGGCTAGATATTAAATAAGTTGACTACTTTTTCTTTACTAGAGTAATGCTGAGCAGGAAGTCCAAAACATATTAGGACTCAGATTCCTTAGTTCTGCACAATATCTTTCTCAAATAAAATTAATCTATTAAGTCATGATGCGCAACTCTAGGTTTTTATACAGGACCATAAATTTAAGGAAATTAACTTATCCATAAGTACCTGCTGAGGGCAGTTTTCAGGACTGAGAGGCTCTTACATTTGTTTGTTAGGTTTTTTAATTATTATTTAGTCACCATTTAATTACATATTTCTCAAATGTTCTCCTTCCCACATATCTTTATATATAGTGCATTTTAGGAAGAAAGCATGCTGTCGTTTACCTTTACTTTGCTAGTCAAATGGGAGAACGCTATGTTTCAATCCATTGTGAAGGTCTGAGGTAATAGTAGTAGTAATATTTATTTCTTGCGTGACCATAAGGTCATTGCACATAAGATCATTACAAAATAAAGAACAAGTAAAATATAACACAGCCAGTTACAAAATCATAACAAATAAAAAAAGAAAACATAGCCGTTTACAACAATACACAAGTCCCTAAAATAGGCATAGCTATTCAAACTATAAACCAATCAATCATAAAAAGATCATAGAATTTTTTTTTAAAGAAAGCCAATAAAATAAATCCAGCAGTTTAACAAAACTAAAAGATATATGCTGAAGGAGACAGGCCTTAGTCAAGTTTGCTAACATACACATAAAATAGAAACAAAGCCACTTTCCTAGTGATTTCCTTAACATGGTCCCTAAATAGAACCTTTAAATTTGTCACGGCTGGTAAGGGAAAGGGGGGAAATATTCGAAGGAAGGGAACAGTAAAGGGAGGCAGACACACTCCAAAAGGAAAGGACACACAAAATAGGGCGGCCTTCTCTCTTTGTCAGATATCTATCGAAAAAAGGATCCCTCAGGGTCTTAATTGGGATGTCTCTCTTACTCAGAGAGTAGCCCTGCTCATCATCAGAAGACTCAGAGAGAAGGCAATTGCCCCAACAAAGGGAAGTACAATACAAGAGATCCACACAGTCAGGGGACCGGACACCATGTGACACTGTGGAGAACAAGAGGGGAAGGGATGAACCCCGGGAAACAAAAAGGGAAACACAGAGAGGGAAAGGAGATGAGGAAAAGGGAATAAGGGTGTGGGACAGGACGTTCACTCAGGCAGGCGGTGGAGGGGGTCTAAGTGTCCTTGCTATGAGGGTTTGGGGAGGGAAGGAACCAAACAGAAATAGGAAACACTACTGTCACTACAACACAAAACAAGACCCACAATCAATGCCACACACAGTCACTTTCACTCACCACACGTACTCCGGGGAAGGGTTACGAACAAGACGTAGACAAGGATTAAGTTCACTCTATTAGGCTTTCACAGACAACATGAGATTCCAAATGCTCAAGGGGCCAGCTTCTCAGAACTGATTACTGGCGAGGGCTCTCTGCCCTACCGGTAGTTGATAAAGGCCAGTCAATTACCATGCTGCAATGTCTGGGGCGGGGTCCCCGCCTGTCTCTGACCCAGGAGCCTCCGCAAGGATGTCCCACGGCTGGGCGGGGCTCCTCCACTTCTCTGAGCATGAGGTAGCTCCACCCCCTGCTTCCCACGCCTCTGGCCCTGCTCACTGCGGCGTCCCATCCCCCGTTGCCGGGCAACCCGAACCATGCCGCCCACAGCCGTCAGAGCCAGGCAGTTGCTAACAAAATTCCTCCAACCGCCCAGGGAAGTTAACAAGTTCAGGACTGAGTAATCTCTGCTTGCCAGTGGCATGCAGAGGGCAGTCCAGGAGTATGTGCTGTATTGACTCAACCTGGAGCAGATTACATTTACAGAGTTGCTCAGCCAGCGGGATCCCCTGTCTGAGGTAATATGTTATGTTACAGAACATAAATATCGTGTGCCACCCTTTGCCTTTGAGTTGTACAATAACTATCTTTTATAACATGTCCCCTAAATGAACGGCCAGATTCACTGGTGTAAACTGGTATAGTGTCATTCTGTTTAGCAGAGCTATGAAAACCAGGTCAGGATCTAGCTAAGAAAATGCTGTGGTGCAATTATACAATCAGTATAGGATGACTTCAGTCTCCTCACCCAGCACAGAGAGATACATTTGGGTTTAATAATCATTAACACATTTATTCTCAGAAACATTCATGCGGGGTTAGGTTTTATTCAAGGTTTATTAAATTTAGACCTGGGGTCTCAGATTAAATGACAGAATTCACTGTCTTTTGAATTGGCAGCAAGCTCTTGTATTGAACTGCTTTTTTACAAAGGCAGACAAACAAACCATGGCATTTCAAGCAGGCTGCTAAGGTAGATTGTTCATTGTTTTCTGAAGCACCAGAATTCTGCCACATAACAAATTCTTTGGCCATGCCCAGTAATAGGAACCATCTACTGACATATATGGCAAGGCTGCACAGAGAGTTTTTCTCTGTAGCTGCTCCATAGCTTTGGAACTCCTTTCCACTGGAAGTTTGCCAAAGCCTAAGAGTTTTATGGAAGCAATGTACGACCTATCTATATGGCCAGGCCTTTGGCAGGTAGGAATTTGGTTCAGGGAGTTTTTTCCATGGGAATTTTATATACTTTATATTTTACAAGTTTTATTTTTGGATAGTTTATACGCGCGCACGCACGCACACATATGTATGACTGGATTTCAACACTTTCATTACAAATGCCATCACCGATTACTATTTTCAGCTTTTGTGGAGGAGGAGCTTGTTTCCATGACTCCTTGCTAGACTGTACTTGTGTCAACTGTCTGTAAACCACAATGGTATAAAAGTGATCTGGTGGAATTAAAGAGGCTGGGGCATAGATTGGAGAGGAGATGGCTGGGGAGCTGTCTGGACCCCAGTCTTCAGTTGTATAAAGAGTTTATGCAGAAGGGCTATCACTGAGGCCAAGTGATTGTACTTGTTCTTGTGTATAGCTGCTTCAGGGAATAAACAGGTGTAATTATTTCAGGTTGTGTCCAACCTGGCTAATCCAGACTTCCTAAGCCTGACTACAGTTTCTTCAGCAGAGTGCTGTTTAAATTTTGTTACATCCTTTGCAGAAAAGATAGTTGGACTCTGGGTGGGGCTCCTGAGGAACTGTATTCCCCTGGTTGACTCTTACGTGGTTAATGATGAGGCGATTAATGCACTGTTGGGATCACTGAAGCCAACCACATGTGGCTCTTATCTGTGCCTGTCCTGATTGCTGAAGGTGAACATTGGGGTAGTGGTAACTTTATTGAAAGGCATCATTCGTGCCTCCTTTATGGAGGGGAAGGTAACAGTCAGCCTTAAGTATGCGGAGGTTTGCCCCCTTCTCAAAAAAAACATCTCTTGACATTAGAGTGCTTGTCAATTATTGCTCAGTCTCCAATCTGCCTTTCTTAGAGAAGGCTGCGTATGCAGCTCGTCTGCATACGCTCCCAGCATCCTCGGCTGTCATCGCTCGAGGACCACCACGACTCTCCTGGGGCTTGGCCTTCCTGCCGCCCCAAGCTCCACCGACCAGCGGGCCGAAAAGCGCGCGCCTAAAGGCGCGCGCCTTACAGGTACTTTTCTCCATTTCTTTTCTACTGTACTTCCCCCTCCTATCTTACTCACTAACATGTCTGCCCTATTTTCTCGCCTTTTCTTTCCCTCCTCTCCTTCTCCTCTTCCTGTCCATCTTTTTCTTCCTCTACTTTTCTCCTCCCAGCTTCTTCCTCCCCCCAACCGATCACCACTCTCTAACCTCCCCCATACATCCTTTGCTCCCTTGGCTACTTTCTCTCATTGCTCCCCTTCCACTCCTGTCTCTAGCCTTCCTCGATGCTCCCCTTCTCCCAATCTTATCCCTATTCCTCCTGTCTCTAGCCTACCACGACGCTCCCCTTCTCCCAATCTTATCCCTATTCCTTGCCTCCCCCCTCATCAACTACCATTTTTCTGCTCCCTCTGGAACTGTCGCTCATCTATCAGTAAAGCTCCCTATATCCATGATCTTTTCCTCTCTCGCTCCCTCCAGCTCCTTGCCCTTACTGAAACTTGGATCACTCCCTCGGACTCTGTCACGCCTGCTACCCTCTCCTGTGGGGGTCTCTCCTTCTCTCACCAACCCCGCCCTGAAGGACGGGGTGGTGGGGTGGGCCTCCTTCTTGCTAAATCCTGTCAGTTCCAACCAATTTCTCCTCCCCCCTCTCTCTCCTTCCATACCTTTGAGGCTCACTCCGTGCGCCTCTACTCCCCCCTCCATCTACGTGTTGCTGTCATCTACCGTCCCCCTGGTCCTCTCTCTTCCTTTCTTTCTGACTTTGAGTCCTGGCTCACTTTCTTCCTCTCTGTTGATATCCCCACTCTCATCCTTGGTGACTTCAACATTCATGTTGATGACCCATCTCAGCCCTCAGTCTCTCGCTTCCTCTCCCTAGCCTCCTCCTTCAACCTCCACCTTTGGACCAACTCCCCCACCCATACTAATGGCCATTCTCTTGATCTTGTCCTCTCTAGAAACTGCTCTGTCGCTGATCTCTCCTTCGATCCTCATCCTATATCAGACCACTTCCTTGCCTCTTTCAACATTTCCCACTGTCCCCCCTCCTCTTCCCCTTCTCTACGCCCCTTCCGTGACCTTCAAGCTATTGATCCCCTGGACTTTGCCTCCTCTCTCTCTCCCCTTCTTCCTACAGTCTTCTCTTCCTCCTCCCCTGACTCCGCTGTCTCTGCTCTCAACGCCTCTCTCTCCTCCACACTTGACTCCCATGCCCCTCTCTCTTCCCGCCCTGCCTTCTCCCACAACCCCCGTCCTTGGCTCACCCCTAGTATCCGCCACCTCCGTTCTTGCACTCGTGCTGCTGAACGACTCTGGCGCAAATCCCATTCTCACGCTGACTTCCTTCACTTCAAATTCTGTCTCTCCACCCTTACTTCTGCTATCTCCCTTGCTAGACAACACTACTATGCCTCCCGCATTGAGTCCTGTTCTCGGGACCCTCGCCGCCTGTTCTCTACCTTTGACTCCCTCCTCAAGCCTCCCTGTCCTCCCCCTCCTTCTTCCCTTTCTGCTCAGGATCTTGCCTCCTTCTTCACCTCCAAGATAGACAAGATCCGCCTCGACATCGCTTCCCACTCCTCTCTTCCCACTCCCACCCCTCTCCCTCCTCCCCCTCCTTCTCTCATGTCCTCCTTCTCCCCTGCCTCCCTTAAGGAAATCTCCTCTCTGCTCTCCTCCTCCAACCCTTCCACTTGCCCCCTTGATCCCATTCCTTCCCGCCTCCTCACCTCCATTACTCCCACTGTCGCCCCTTCCTTCCTGCACATCATCAACCTCTCCCTCTCTACTGGCTCTTTCCCTTCTGCCTTCAAACATGCCACAGTCTCTCCTATTCTCAAAAAGTCCACTCTTGACCCCTCTGACCCTTCTAGCTATCGTCCTGTCTCACTCCTTCCTTTTGCTTCCAAGCTGCTTGAACGTGTTGTCTACTCCCGCTGCCTTGACTTCCTATCCTCCAACTCCTCCCTTGACCCCCTCCAATCTGGCTTCCGCCCCCTTCATTCTACTGAAACTGCTCTCGCTAAGATCACCAACGATCTTCTGGTGGCTAAATCTAAACGTCTCTATTCCATTCTTGTCCTCCTTGATCTCTCTGCTGCCTTCGATACTGTTGACCACTCACTCTTGCTGGATTCCCTTCACTCCCTTGGCTTTTGTGGCTCTGTCCATAACTGGTTCTCCTCCTACCTCTCTGACCGCTCCTTTAATGTGTCTCTCTCCAACTCCACCTCCTCCTCCTTCCCCCTCTCAGTTGGTGTTCCTCAAGGCTCTGTTCTTGGCCCTCTCCTCTTCTCGATCTATACCTCATCCTTAGGCAAACTCATTGCCTCCCATGGCTTCCAATACCACCTCTATGCTGATGACACTCAACTCTATCTCTCTACTCCCTCTCTCTCTCCCTCTGTTCAAGCTCGTCTCATCAACTGTCTCTCTGACATCTCTACCTGGATGTCTCAACGTCAACTCAAACTCAACATGGCTAAAACTGAACTCCTTATCTTCCCCCCTCATCCTTCCTCTCCTTCCTCACTGTCAATAACTATTGATGGAGTCACCATCCTGCCTGTCCCCCAAGCCCGTAGCCTAGGCTTCATCTTTGACTCAGCCCTTTCTTTTAAACCCTACATTGACTCTGTTGCTAAATCCTGTCGCTTCTCCCTCCATAACATTGCTAAGATTCGCCCTTTTCTCTCTGTCTCGTCTGCCAAAACTCTTGTTCATGCTCTGGTCATCTCTCGCCTCGATTACTGTAACCTCCTTCTCACTGGCCTTCCCCGGTCTCACCTTTCTCCCCTCATCTCTGTCCAAAACTCTGCTGCCAGGGTCATCTACCTCGCCAGTCGCTTCGACCATGTGCAGCCCCTCCTCTCTTCGCTTCACTGGCTTCCCCTTCCTGAACGAATCCTGCACAAGCTCCTAGTCTTCACCTATAAAGCTCTTCACAACCTTGCTCCCCCCTACCTCTCTGCACTTATCGCCCTCCATACTCCAGCCCGTGCACTTCGCTCCTCCTCTGTCCCTTCTCTCACCCTTCCACGCCTTCCCTGCTCCCCTAAGCGCCTTCGTCCCTTCTCACTTGCTGCCCCCCATGCCTGGAACTCCCTCCCTGTCCACATCCGCCTTGCCCCCTCCCTTCATACCTTCAAATCTCTCCTTAAAACTCACCTCTTTCGCTCTGCTCTGTCTGACTCTTTATCCTGCTGAGCCACTATTCCTATACCTACGATCGGTTTACCCTTATCCTTGCAACATGGACCTGCCTGCTGTCATTCTCATCGTAACCAAGCCAAGTACGTGCACTTGAGACCTCGCATCTTCATGAATGTTAGACCCCTTGTCTCTCCCTCTGTTCCCCTTCCTAAGTCTCTCCCCCAGCTCCTGTCTCTCAGATTGTAAGCCCTAGGGGCAGGGACCGTGTCTATTTTATTACTTTGTAAAGTGCCAGGTACACTGCTGGCGCTATATAAATGTTTGTTAATAATAATAATAATAAAGGTAATTGAGAAGGCCATGGCAACATGGTTGCAGAAAATCTGGCTCCGAAAATATCATGGAGAAATTCCAGTCTGGCTTCTAGACTTCCCATAGGGTAGAGACTGCACTTGTCATGCTGAAGAATGACGTGCTGATGATTTTAGATTGAAGAAAGTCCCAATAACTTGGTTAGTTGGCCATTTGTCCCATTTTGGCCATTTTGGTCATGCTGGAGCTTAGATCAGCATTCAATATGATTGATTATGGGTTGCTACTTCAGTAGCTGAGGGTCATCACTGATGTAATGGGAACTTCCAGTTGGTGGTTTGAGTCCTACTGAGAAAGGCAGAATCTATTGGTGGGGTTGGATGGTTATACTCAGAGCCCCAAACCAAGTATGGGTCCGCAATTCACAGATTTCCCGCAGAATAACCTTTCCTTCCACAGAATCTCTGGCCCCACTTTTCCTAACACAGAATTTCCACCCTGCTCTGGGGAGGCAGGAGATTCCACGGGGGAAGGGGAATGAATAAACCCTTGAGGCTTTCCCTCCCCTCCAGACTGTGTTGAGTGGAGAGGCACCAGGGCTCGCCCCCCAGCCTGGCAAATAACCACATCTAGTGGCAGCAACAACAGCTTCATTCAGTGGTCTTCAGATGCTCCTTCTGGCCACTTCCTGGTTCCTCCCAACAGGGCCTCCCAGAGCGGTGTGACCAAACGATGTCATCCGGTTGCGTCGCTCTGGGAGGCCCTGTTGGGAGGGGCCAGGAAGTGGCCAGAAGGAGCAGCTGAAGAGTGCTAAATGAAGCTGCTGCAGCTGCTGCTGCTGCTGCTGCTGCTGCCACTACTAAGTATATTTATTTGCCAGGCTAGGAGGGGTGTGTGTGAACCTGGCAGCCCCCCCTCAACACAGCCTAGGGTGGGTGGGAAGCCATCCCTGCACTGCATCTAGGAGGTTGGGGAGCCCAGCGTGGTGAGGCACAGAATCAGACCCCGAGCCTTCCAGACTCCCATGGTGTTTTTTTTAAAAAAATCCATAAAAGAATTGCAGTCCTGGTTATCCATGAGAGACCTGAAATTTGATGTTCCAAGGTTCTGTTCTATCACCCATGTTGTTCACGTTCAAATCGCTCCATGACCAAGCTCCCCCTTACCTCTCAGACCTAATCGCCCTACGCGCTCCTGCGCACGCTCTCCGCTCTTCCGCTGTCCCCTCCCTCGCTCTCCCTCGCTTCTCCTGCTCGCCCAACCGCCTTCGTCCCTTCTCCCTCGCTGCCCCGCATGCCTGGAACTCCCTCCCTGCC
>QEPC01003981.1:1097792-1114022 GCA_003113815.1 Sphenodon punctatus
TCTCCCATGTCTCTCCCGCTGTCCCCTCTCCTTGTCTCCCCCTCCTTGTCTTTTAGATTGTAAGCCACAGGTAGGGACCGCAGCTGATTGTATGTTCTGTACAGCGCCAGGTTGTTACTGGCGCTTTATAAATGTTTAATAATAATAATAATAATAATTCATAATATATATTGGGCTGAAATGAAATCTTCAGAAAACTTAATAATTCAATGAAGATTAGGGTATTCAGTTCAGAAATTCCAGATACTGAAGTTCCGAGGACCAAGGCCGTTATTCGGAAAACTTCATAAACTTCACAAAATGTTGCACACATGGGGGGCTGTTAGACAGTTGAACGTCTTCTGGAAATAAAACTTAGTGCCATATTTTCTAGGAGGGGGGTATGGGAGGGGACAGTTGAGTGATGGTAAGCCAGATGCAAAGTTTTGATTGATTGGCCCAGCCAGATGGCAAGCTTTTGATTGGCTGACTGGGTAAAATAAAAGTGACTGCAACCATTTTGTCCATTCTCTTTGGTGAATTTGACAGTGTGCTACAGTGGTGCTGGATTTGTAAGTAATCTGCTGGGGGCAGAGAGGGGTTCCTGGTCTGGCCTGGTATGGTTTGGTCTGTCCTGTCCATGGGGTCAATGCTGGGCAATGAGGGTTATGTTTACCTTTACCATGCCATGCAGTTTTTTAAAAAAGAATAATAATTGGGTGCCACCTTGCTTCTAGTTCTGCCTGCTGCTTGGTTGGCAATTGGCACCATGAGGCTAGATGGATCTCTCTGTCTGGTTCCACGTTCCCTTGCATGGTCTGTTCAAGTTACCACTGTGCCACAGTACCAATGCCAAGAGGGTGCCTGTGGGGGTGTGTGAATGTCTGGTTTCCTTCTTGTGGGTGTTATCAGGTTGGCTGGATTTTGGTGGGCTTTCTCCACGCAGTTGCATTGTTTTGTTGTATTCTTCTTGAGCAAATGTCCCACTCTTGCTAGCCTATTTTCTGTGCACTGTTGGTTGGCATAATAATGATTTTACAGTGGGTGCACTCACTGCTGAGATGGGCCATGCATGTTTATAATTCATACAGCATGCTTGGGGATGCGGGTGGGGGACCTTACTGATCACATATCCTTTTGTTTTTTTAATTACATGGTGTTGTTATTGGTGGGGGTGGGGGTGGGAATTTTTGTGATGGCTTCTGTTCTTGAGGTGTGCACCAAGGACCCATGTTGTTATTATTTATTTATTCAGTTTTTGATGTAATGATTTAAATATTTTGTATTCATTTTCTTAAAAATGAAAATTTTGTTTTTGTTTTTGTTTTCTATTTCCGTTGGTTCCAATGGTTTGATTTTGATTTGATTTATTAACGGCCTCCGCCAAAAACCAATAAATACAAAAATAAAACAAAATACACATAGTATATACATAAAAACAAAAACTCAAACTACCACCATAGCAGATTTAACATATATTCATCCAGAAACACAGATAACTAATTACGCCATCTCTACCAATCCTGACCGTGTTTAAATAAATAAAGGAGAAGGTATCAAAACCGAAGGAACCCCTTTCTTACATTTCCTAAAAGACTCCTCCTTTCAGCTTGATTCCATACCCTAAGGACAGCTTAATTTTGAGGCTCCTTTAGCAGCTTCTTACGCTGTAACTTGGCCGCATACAGATACCTGGCCAATGCCATTATAGTCTCCCAGTTCTTGTCTTGAAGACACAGAGCTGTTCTCCTGTATAATGTGTTTCCCAGAGTTACAATTTCTAAAGGAGCCAGCCACCTCTGCCTTTCTGATACATAGAACTGGCATTCCCAAAGGACTTGACATAAATCTTCAATTCGACCTGACTTACATGGGCATAGCCTTTGCACAATGGGCACATGCGTCCATCTGCCCTCCTGAAGGCTGGAGGCAGACTGGGCAAAGAACATTCTCTTGTCTCCACTGATGCTGGGGCATCACCAGTTAGGTTGCCGGGGATTCCCTCCATATTCCATATACATTAGCTGTAAGATACTTATACTGAGGCCACTTTTAGATGAGACAAATGTGCGCATAATTGTTGAAAAATGCGTGTGTTTTAATGCTCGTTTAAACACCTAAACCATTTTAAATGAACATTTGCCATGATTGTGTAAAAGCCAAAATGGTTTTGAATGTGATTTTTAAATAATGCACATTTTTTAAAACCAGTTTTGGCATCCCCTGATCATCAAAGGGGCTCAAAACCGGTTTTAAAAAATGTGCATTATTTAAAAGCCACATTCAAAACGGTTTGGGCTTTTACACGATCATGGCAAATGCACATTTAAAACAGTCTAGGTGTTTAAATGAGCATTAAAACGTGCATTTTTCAACAATCATGCGCACATTTGTCTCGTCTAAAAGCGGTCTGACTCACCCTAGTCCGGTCCTCTTGCCTGGCGCTGGTTTCAATGGAAAAAACATTTTTGGCTGTAATATTTTATTTCTCATTATATTTGGATGAAACTTGGAAAATTGTATCTCCAATGGAAGGCATTATGTGTACCAAATTGCAGAAAGATTGGATAAAGGAATCTGATTTTATAAGCAGTTGAATTATTTTATTTTGCAAAAATCTGCATATACATTCCTGGCTGTAACTTCTTTGTCTCCAATCTAATATAGCTAGAACTTGGCATGCTTATACCCCTACCCAATATTACTGTCTATGCCAACTTTCAAAAGGATTGGATAAAGGGTCCTGGTGGTATAAGAAATTATTTTATAAATGGATGTCTGACTGTAACATCCTTGTAGTCCAACCAGTGTACATGACATTTCTGATAACATCAGGACCCTTTGTCCAATCTTTCTGAAATTTGGCAGTATTGGTAATTGTTGGAAGGGACATAACCTTCCCAAGGTTTTTAAAACTGGATGGAAGATAAAGAAGCTGTAGCCAGGAATGTGTATGCAGCTTTTCTAAAAAGCACAACATTAAATTGCATATAAGAGACTCCCTTTATCCAATATTCCAAAATCTGGTACACACAGTGAGCTCCATTGGGTTTATAATATCCCCAATTTTCATCCAAAGTGAATAAGAAACAAAAGGTTACAGCCAGAAATACATCTTTCAGTTTCTCCCCCATTATTTCAAAAAGTACATTATGTTTTTGTTATCACAATAATGAAAAAGAAAATGTAAATTTTAATTTTTGTTATCATAATAACAAAAATGAATTGTACACCCCTATTCTGTTCTGTCTCTCTCACCCTGTCTTTCATCCTTCTGGCAAGCACAGCAGAGGAAGGAAGGGCTGTATGTGTTCCTGTGCACGCTGATTGGCTAGCAAATTAAGAGGGAGGGGGACAGAGGATGGGGTGGATAAGTTTTGTGCACATTGTGGACACCCTATTGGCTGGGTAATTAAATGGCTGCAGCTGCTGCACATGGCAACACCTGCTGAGGTGCCAAGCTGGCACTGAAGAGTTCTGAAGTTTCCCAAGTTTTCTGAATTCCAGGACATCAGTTTCCAAAGTCCGAAACTTCAGAAAGAGTGCTGAAGTGCCTCCGGACATCCGGACCAACTATTAGTAATTTCAGAATTCTATCTGAGTACCCAGAGAAGTACTATTTGGTTCAGCTCTAATATATATGCAACCATTCGGGAAGGTTATGACTAAGCCTGAGGTTTAGTATAATCAATAAGCTGATGATACACAACTGTATACCTCTTGCCCTGAGAGTCCTCTCATCTTGGATGCTGTGTTGGAGGAATGCCTGAATTATATAGCCAGCTGGATGTATCAGAGCTACCTTGTCCTCAGTCCAGAGAAGATGGGTGATGCTCGTGGGGAGGGGAAGCATATATGAGGTTCCCTCTGCTCCCTGGGACGAGCGAGTTGGGGGGTAATGGTGGATGTAGTGGGCCAAGTAAAGAATTTAGACATAATTTTTAACCATGTTCTGCCCACGAAAACTCAAGTATCAGATGTGGTTTGGAGACGCCATTTTCAACTATGCAATTTGTGTAAGCTACGCCCATATTTAACCCCGACTGTCCTTGCTGCAGTATCCCATGCCCATGTGTAAGTTATGCCCTTATTTAATCCAGACTGACCTTGACGCAGTATCCCATGCCCTTGTGACCATGAGGCTTGATTTTGTAATCCCCTCTTCCAGCAGTGTTTTTTGGTTGCTTTCAGCTTGTTCACAATGAGGCAGTGTGACTGCTTATCGGGTTCAGCAGTCATGATAATATTATGTACACCATGCGTTCTTTGCATTGGTTTCCTAAAGACTGACGGATTGAATTTGAGATTGTGCTTCTCGCTTTCAGGGTCTTGAACATTATAGGTCCTACCTATATTTAAGACCCTGCACTTGGAGTCTCACCTTGATGGTTATCTGCACTCAGAAACAACATCGAGCCTTAAGATGATAGGCAATCCGCCTTTGCTGTGGCAGATGCCTCAGTGTGGAACTCCCTCCCTCCAAATTTTCATCTAAATTCCTACCTCTTCACCTTTAAAAATCACCTGAAAGCTTATTTATTCTCCAGGTGCTTTTAGGATCCACTGCTGGTTCCCGTCAATGTATTCTGTCTTCCCTCTTTACCTTGCCCTTTAAAAAAAAATTCAAATGAACTTTATACTGATGTATTTTATGCTTGTGAAGTGCTCTAAGTGTCTTTACCAAGGAAGCATGTTGAAAATATTGTATTAATTTATTATTATTATTATTATTATTATTATTATTATTATTATTATTACTTATATAATACTGTTAATCTCCTTGAAGTTTCAGGGAAGAGCAGGTTAAAAATCCAAATAAGTAAAAATAAATAATCATTCACTAATATAATCACATAAATCTAGGATTGGCTACTTAGAATATTGGCTTAGGTTGACAATGGTGTGTAACAAGAACCCTAACTCAGGTTGGGTATCACCCACTGAAAGCCATGCCCCTGATACTGGTGGCCTTCCTCACCTGCCCTATCTTCTTAATGAGCTGCCTCCATCCACAGTCCTCTTGTTCCTCCTGTTTCTGTGGTGGCCATTGAAGCATCTCTAACCTTCTGGAGAGACAACCCCCTCAGGAAACTGAAGACAGTTCACATCTCTCTCAGTACACCAATGGGTAGTGGATTATTCTCTCCTACAACATGAGTGTTGCTCCTCTAGAAAGAAAATGTTCATGTTCACACATTGCAATTGGATTGTGGGCTACTGGGAATTTCTTTACAATGCTGTACTTATATTGTGGAATCATTCCCCATCGTGTGGAAGGCCCAGGCTAATGCTGAAATGGGTATCTCATTTTATACTCCTGGGTACCTGCCCAGGTATGCTCCAGTCATGAATCTCCTGTAGCTTGGTGGACTGTTCTCCAAGCTAGGACACAGACTCTCATGCATCCTGAACAATGAACTTCCCAAACCCACCTAAAGAGAAGCTTCCCAAGCTTTTTGTCAGAAGCAGTGTATTTGTTGAACTTCACATGACACAGAAAGATTCTGGCTTTCCCATTTCCCCCAGCCATTTTCTGTTATTTTTCGCAATGTAGTAGTATGGTTGGAAGTAGTCGTATGGTTTATTGTTCTAGCCAACTGGCCATGATAAAAATAAATAATAAATACGATCTAATAAATACAAAACATAAAATAAATTATATCAAGAACAAAGTACTTACGTCTGAACCCACTACTTCTCCCTAGATTTAGCGACTGAGACCGCAAATACAGCTACGGCCTTGGTGACCAGGTCATTGGAGTCAGTTAGGCAAAAGAAAAGTATCTGAAATGGGTGATGTAATCTTTCCTCCTTAATATTCAAAACAGTAAACAACCACTCTCGGCTACTTGCATAGTTTGGACAAAATAATAAGAAGTACTGCAAATCCTCAACAACTCCCGCCAAACATATACAGAGTAATCAACACCCAAATACCGGCCCTGAACCACCAGTGACAGCAGAGACTGCATACAAAGTGCCGTTAAGGCTCTTCTATGTGTGGTTGAGAGGGTTGAGGCAAAATACCTACAGCCAGTATGCCCTGGCATCCAAAATTAATACCAGGGTGAAGCCTTGCAACTAGCAGCCAATGATTAATATCTTTTTCTATACATTGTTTAAGTAGGCACTTAACCTCTTTTGTAACAAATTGACATGATTTTGGGGCAAACTAAGATATTAATTTCCCTCCTTCAAATGTGCTGAACCAGGAGATGCCTCTGTTTGATTCAAGTAGGCCACTCTGTGTTAAACTGTAACCAAACCAAACGTGCCTTCCTGCCAGAGCATACATGGGGGAATTGTTGTAAATAACTCTGTGTAACTGAACCAAAAAGATGCTTCCTTGACACAAATGTAACAGCAATATACACTGGATGCTATTGCACTCATCTTTGTGTTAAAATGTAACCAAGAACACACACTGGAGCTATAATACTTGGAATATACCTTTATGGGCCAGTGGGACTGCTATTTAGAATTATGTAGAATGTTAGAAATTAGGCAAGATATTATTACGTATATGTGTGATGCATTTGATGCGAAGGACAGAAGTATGAGTAAAATAATCAGTATTAGCAATGATCAGGAGTTGGCCTGAGAGGGAGCAACTGATGCTGTAGAAGTGAGAAGGACCTCTTGTTCCCCAAACAAACTACGTTGGTAATTCACAGGAACTGATAACAGAGGCCAAGCTGGACAAATAAGAGTGTGGTTGTTATCAAACAATATATGACTCTTAGAAAGATGTGCGAACTAATTGAAGACCAGGAAGTGTGACCCCCCCATCTCCAGAGGGAGGCGGAGGGCATGACTTCAATGGTCAGAACAAACCTCACATCATGACTAAGCACCCCAGATTTGGGGCAGCCAATGAGAGTGCTCCACAAGCCTAGTACTGACAAACCCGCACTCTGAATAATCATAAGACAGCCACAGCATATAAGGCTTGGCTCTGGATTAGTTCTTTGCCTTCACGGTCCTCGATCGCCACCCCTTAGGGGGGCCGACGAGCTCGGTGATTGACCTTTTTGGGACCCCTCTATCTAGGGGGTTCTACAACGGCTTCTTGGGCCCCTGACTGCTTTCCTCTCGAACCAGGCCATCAGCCTCTGATCACGTAAGAATATGTGTGCTTGTATGTATTTTTGGGTAGACAGGGGTAGATGGGTGCAAATGTGAATGCAAGTGTCTCTTGGGTATTGGTATGCTAAATTGTTTTGATATTATTGAATAAATGCCTATTTGATTGAATAAAAGACACATTACTGAAATAGAAGAGCAATTCCCCCCCCCCTCAAACTAAAGTATTTTCACTAGATCCCGAAGAATTGAAAGGGAGCTGCTTGCCTAAGGTGCAGGAAGGGAGCTGTACCCTATCAGACAGGGACAGTAGCATATCTCTCCGGAGCAGATAGAGGCCTCACCTAAGGCAGGGTGCGAGAAAGGAGCTTTACCCTACTGGACAGGGGCAGTGGATTCTCTTATCAGAGATAGGTTCCACCCTAAAGCACTTGAACCCCTTTCCAATTCATTATACTTTGATGGGAAGAGGGACCAAAAAATCCCAAGAACAGCCTAATTTACAGAGACTATGGTTAATACAATCCTTCCAAAAGCCCTTACTGGGCATGTCAAACTCAAGTTTTTCTTTCAGACACAGCTGACGTAAGGAGCCCAGAGGGAAGTGCAAAGCTTTTAACCAATAAAAAACATTCTAATACATCTGCCATTAACTGAGTAGGTGGACATCTCCATCCTCATAATGGCTGCTGAGGTTCCAAATGGTACCCCCAAAGCCCTCCTCATCCACAGATTGTGCACTGATTCTAATGCCTCCTGAGCCTTATACCCCCAAATATGGTCTCCAAAACTTACCTGCGCAAGTATCTTCACTTCAACCATGTGATTTGGAGGTTTAACTTAACCAACCCCATCAGTATTGAGGAATCTAATCAGCTTCTGTACAGATATCTTTGCTACCTGCTTAACATATTGGACATGGCAAACCCACGTGTCTGTAGTTGAGAAGGCAATACCCAGGTAGTTATAAAAACCTGACCTGTTGTAGTTGATGCCCTTGGATCCACCATAAATATTGTCTAAAAAAGGAGGTGAACACCAGCACCTGAGGCACCTTAGACTTGTCATGATTAATAACAAGTTCCTCTGCTTGACACATATTCCCAAAATTGACCAGAAGGTGCCTCAGTCCCAAACAAGAGGTGGAAAGGAGGATAGTATCATCTGCATCCATAAGAGTAACAATTCTCTGATTACTCACACGTGTGCCAATGTATTCAGACCTGTCCCCTAGATGTTCAATTAACACATTAACATAAATGTTAAACAGCATGGATGCCAACCGGCAACCCTGCTGCACTCCAGATGTGGTTTAGACAAAGTCAGAAAGAGTGCCCCTCCAGTCAGTCCGAACCCATAGGTTCATACTGGAATAGACTGACCTTATAAACAATAACAGTGTCATATTGATTCTACATTCCAACAGCTTGGCCCATAACCTCTCCCTGTTGAGTCTATCAAAGGCAGCAGAGAAGTCTTTAAATGCCGCAAAAAGCTTCTGCCTTTTCCATCTAGCTTTTTCAATTTAATGATTGAAAATAAAGCAATGATCTACCCTCAGTAAATTCCACCTGCTCCTCTGCTAAAATACCTTGCTCAAACACCCATTCCTTATGATGATTCAACAGGAGGCCTGAATAAAGGTTAGCTGCAATGCAGAGCAGACTAATAGGCTGATAATTGCTTGGATTATCTCTCTCACCTTTTTTTTAATAAATTGGGATGATAATTCCTGTGTTATTGATCTGAGTAAACAAATTAGCAAGGGCATTCGCCCACCAGTCCGGAAACTTCTTGAAAACTTCCCCAGGCACTAAATCCACTCCCAGGGCTTTCCTTTTCTTGAGTCTTTGAACCACAGTCCTCACCTCCTGTAACTAGATCCAAGGGGGTACACCTCTCAGATCTATTGCTACTGAAGGCCCACCCTTCAAGTTGGATAAATTAAATAACTAATGAAAGTGTTTTTCCCAGGTCGTTTCTTTGATACTCTGTTCTATCACGGAATGATCTGTCCCCATAGATCTATTCATAATTGCCCATAATTTCCCACCATCATTATCCTGCAGAGCCAATTGAAGTGTGTTCCACAATGTTCTTACAAAGGCTTTCCTTTTAACAACTAATTTTTTTAAAAAAGCCCTGCGACAGTTCATGAATAAAATGACCAAATCCTCATTTTGGCCATTCTTAAATTGGCGAGCATGGCCTCGAAGTTGGCGTTTGGCCTGAACACATTCTAAATCAAACCAAGACTTCCTGCCCTTAGAAGGAGCAGCTCTTCTATGCTCCCCATGGGTCAGTCAAGTATGGAGGGCCTTAGTAATCAACTGAAAGCTGTCAATCATTGTATCAATAGAATTACCAGTTTCCAATAAAGGCCTAAGAGCCAGCCAAGGTCTGAATTGAGAACCTTTGCAATATCATCAGCTACTTCCAAGGACCAATGCACATGGTGTTCACCAACTGGCTCAATCGAACCCAAAATTCTACAATATGAGGACCCTGTTCAATTGAAACTTGTCCTCAACTAACTGAAGAATGAAGGTAAGATGGTCACTATCCACTTGGTCCCCTATCGTGAAGGAATATAAATAATTATCTAGAGAGATAGTAATCAGTCCATAATCAATGCAACTACCTCCTCTATTATTAATAAAAAGTATAATTACCAGACTTGTCTCCATTGTGATTGCCATTAAGAATTTTTAAATTCAAGTTAAGAACCTGTTTATATAGAAGAGAACCCATGCTGTTTATAGTCTCATCCCTAAAGAGTCTATCAGAATTTAAGTCAAATCCATCCCCTTCCCCTTCATTGCCCTTTACACTATCTTCCTGGTTCTTCCCTATATGACCATTAAAATCACCTAGGATTAACATATGATCCTCAGGGAATCTTTCCATCAAAACCAATAAATCCCTCTCAAAATCTTGCCATACAGTCTTGTCATACAACCTAGAATCAAAAGGGGGATGTACATATTAACTACCAACATATAACTCTTAGGATCAACCAATGGAGCCCTTAATACAGTCATAACGTGGGATATCATGTCATATCCACCAAGTGGAAATCTTTCTTTCATTTTGTAGATACCAAAATCGACAAACCTCCAGAAGGACGTCCTTGTCCAGCTACCTGTTGGAGAGGGATTCCACAGCACCTATATCCTTCAATAAACAAATAATCTGGATTCATTATCCACATTTCCTGCAGTCAAATGGGGTCACAACTCTACATGAAATGAAGGAACTCTTGTTCTGCCTGTTTGTTTTTCCAGCCAGCAATATTCCAAGAGACCACCCTCCAGATAGAACTCTTAAGGGGAATACCTTGAGATGTCATTCCTCTCTCATCCCTGGCACCTAGTCAGGGGCACTGCTGAATGTCATAACTTCCTAAATAGGATGGAATAATAACATTTGAAAAATTTGGGCCCCTCTGGGACAATCCAACTGAATCTGTTGGACCTGTAGAACATTGTTTGCCTAATTCATAACTAGATAGTTTCCTACATGCCAACCATGTACTATGATTTAAAGGAATATGAGGTTTCACTGCTGGATAGTGAAAGAACCCTCTTTCTGGGGTGTCATCCACTGTGACAAAACTACCCCCCTCATTCTCAATATCAATTCTACAAACAGTTTCCAATTCTATCAGTGGAATCAGATTCCTAGTGATCTCACCGAGAATAGATTGTAAAACTTCCAAATGCCGCAAGATGTTGTTTTACTCTTCTATGGGCAGCACCCCAAAAGATTCTATTAATACCTTCTCTTTCTGATCCAGTCATCTTTCCTCCAACAAAATTTGATCAATATTTGAGGGCTCCCCTATATTATGAGGCCCTAAGCCTTCACTAGATTGTGTTCCCACCAAAGACCCACCTATTTGCTATTTGCCTCAAATCTCCTTCTTGTCAATTTCCTTTCCTCACAAAATCAGACCCCTGCTTAGTCTGAGAATATTTAGCTCCCTGAGTGATGGTCATGTCATCCTTCTTGGGGCTAAATCTCCCTAAATCAGTGCTGCCCTCATCTAGATCTACCAAGGAGGTATAAGTAAATCGGAGATGGCTTCAGTGTGGGGAGAACAGTGCCCATACATACTATCCGCTAATCCCTCATCAAGCAGCTGAATTGAAGGGTCATTCTCAAAAAAATCTCAGAACCTAAATCCCCAAATCCATAAACCAAGCCCTTCGACTATATGCTAAATGGGCTACATAGTCAGACTCAAAGAAAATCAATGCTCATATCCTAGAAAAATCACTCACCAAATACTCAATGTATGTTATGTCAGAATGATAAAGTCCTCTCATTGGACCATCAATTAAGGCTACTAGGTGACGACCCTCGGGCATTAGAAAGTTAGCTAACATTAACTTAAATCTAATCAATTGCAGCTTCCCAACATTAGCAGGTTGTGATACGATAAACAACCCCCCAGTCTGAAAGTTCTGCTCACTCAGCATCATGTGCATCCATGAGTCCTGTAATACATCATCCCATACATCATCTACTAGGTGTAGATCTGTTACTAGGTGACTCTAAAGGGAGTTGATCGATCTGGACTTTCTCCCTTATCAAGTTCTTCTCCCTAAGATTCCTTCAGACCAGATCCCTTTTCCTCCTCTTAACACCTTGGGGGGCCAAACTATAAAATAACTTCTTTTTTAAAATGGACTTGCTAGCCCATGATCCACCTCTAGAGCCACCCCTCCCTGTCTTGACATTTTTAGATTTTTTAATCATCTGTGGCTAGTCGCCCCGGCACGGAATCACCGCGTGGATTCCCCGTCGGAATCACACCAGCACATCCAAAAGACATGCCAGCTGATCCCGATGGGGAATCGGGGAGCTGGCGGGGCCGTGCGGTGCAATGCGTGGCCACATGGCGCTGCCCTCCCCATGCTCCCTTGACGCCCACCCTCTGGGGAGACGAGCAGGCGCCGCAGCGAATGCGACCGCACCGACCGCCCGAATTGACCATGGCCCGGAATTCTGCTGCAGATTCTGGGATGTGGTAGCCATCCAGACGGGATGGGCCCCTTCATCACAGAGGGGAATCGCATTCACCACACGATCGGGGCCAGCCCCACCGATTCCACCGATCGCGTGTTGAATGTGATTCCCCACCATGATTGATGGGGTTAAACATCGGGGGGGGGGGACTTCTGTTCCCCCTTCAGACGTGATGAGACCTTTCACACCCGGTGGGAATCCACCGTGGTTGAGCGTGATCTCGTCACGTCTGAAAATAACCCATGTCCCCTCATGGGATCCAACAATTTCCAATAGGGATTCAACCGTAACTAGTGAGTCTGAATCAGCCACCAAATGGCTATGACCATTATCCCTCTCCTCAGTTATTAATAGACCCCCCCAGTATGCTACCATTAACAGCAGGCTGCAGAGTAAGATGACCACTGAGGGCCCCAATTCTATCCATAGGCAGCTCCTATTCCCTGATAGGTGAAAAGAAGTTGGTAATTTTTTCCTGGTCCGTCTCAGCATACTGCCCCTCCTGTTCTCCCAGTCTCTTATGAGCATGCCTCGTAAGGATTATGGCAACAATAATACACCTCCATCAACAAAACCGTTATACCGTATTCTCGGGTAAGGCCCAAAAGCCAAGATAATGTTATCCATTTTAACCAGACAAGACCCTTAAACCCCCAGTTGATGCCTCTGGCAATAGAAATAGAAATCCTGTTTAGTATGAAGATTAAACTTTGAACATAAAGATTTCATTTATATGGCCATGTTTATAGATCGTTTTACTTTACCAGTCTCCTTTTTGAACAGCAAATAGAGACTGTCAATTTCTTGTAGATTTCACTTTGACATAGTCATTATTTAGCACAGTGTTACAAAGATTATTCACAAACTGCACAGGTGCCATATACACACATTGTACTGGAAAATGTAGCATATGGCCATTTGGAAATTAGGCAGGAATCCTAGCAAGGGCCTGCTAGTATGTAAGTTATGACAAGACTGATCTTATGAAGTGAACATCAATATTTAGTATGCAGGCATTATGAAAGTCCTATGGCTAGTCAGCACCCTTTGACTAGGAATTTCAGGTCAAGTAGGAAGGGATTAATAGACTAAAATAGCAGCAGTTACCACATGTGGGGCCAAGTGAGTTAATTGACCAGAAATGGGCTGCTCATGTGACCAGAGTTGGGCCCAAAAGTGTTGGGAATCCCAGCTGAAGTCAGTCGTTTAGGGTAGCAACAGAATGGAGGAAACCACCCTCTCTGTCCTGGTGGGATCTCCCCAGTAACAGCTAACTACTTGGTAATATTGTGTGAGAGTCAGAGGTCCACTGGAATTTCCCAGCTACAATGGAGCCACACCTGGCTTTACAGGGAAGCAGGTTAGGTGAGAGCTGCTATCACAGTCTTGTAAGAGGGTGCTGTAGGAACTAACAGTAGGTGAGACAGTTATATGATGCCTGGGAGGGGGATGGGCTTAACCCAAGACTATGACTTCAGTGTAATAGACAAGCTGGTTTAGGGGGGCAGGGAGAGCCAGGGTCATCCTTTGGATTTTTGTGACCCTAGGCAACTCTGAGGCTGCTGTCCCCTGAAACCATGCCCCCAAAGCTATGCTCCTCCCCAAGCCACACCAGACTCCCCCCTCTTTGGAGTAAAACAAATAAAAAAATAAAATAACTAGGAAAATATAATATAACAATAACAATAACAATAACAATAACAATAACGATAATCCTATTCACTCAAAGTGGGGGCAACTGCTGCCCAGAAACCCATCCTGGCACCTCTGTCTGTCAGTGGTGGGGGCTGGTATGACTGTGGACTGGTCTTGTTAGGGGCTAGACTGTGGGATGAGATGGCTGGGGCAGATGGCTGAATGAGCAGGTTGGGGGTGGACTGGAGGTAGACTGCAGAGCAAGTGGGTTGGGGAAATAGGAGGGTTGGGGAGTGAGCAAGAGGGAAGGCCTGAAGTGAGCAAGCTTGGTGTCCTGAAAAATGGCTTCTGGCTTCCCTGGGTGTGCCTCAGGCATGTGCACACCAGCTGCCGCCATATTTGCTCTCTGCATATGTGCAGAGAGCAAATATGGTGGGGACTGTGTGCATGCCTGATGAACACACAGAGTAGCTGGACATTTCATTTGCCTGCACCGCTGAGCAGATCCTGACTCAGCTGTGAAGGTGGCTGTGGCAGCAGGTGGCGGCAGCGACTTTGAAAGGGCTTTTTTGCTGCCCCGCCCAATCTGCCTTAGGCATCTGCCTAGGTTATCTGTCCCTAATTCCATCCCTTGTGAGAACCAGAGCTTGCCCATCTATGAACAGGGTCATAGGGTGGAAATATTGGTTTTGCCGATAACTGGTATTGCCAATAATGGCATTTAAATCTGAGATCTGGTAATACCAGTCAGACCAGATCTTTTGAATGGTCTCGGTTACTGGTTCTTTAAAATGACTCTTAGGCACAGCTTTTGTGTGTCTTTCCTTGAGTCCTCCTGGAGTCTCATCCCCCTCCCTCTGGCAACTTTGTTACAGTTATATTTGGCACCTTTTTTTTACCCTGCCTTGGATTGGATGCCTTTTTTGAATTGAAAAAAAGCATCCAATCCTCAAGTTTCCCTAAGATTTTTGGAGGGGAGTAGGGATGTGAGTAGTGGGTGGGCACTTGACTGTGCTGGCCAATTGCCATGTAGCATTTTTTTCCCCTTCTGGGACCTTCTGGGACCTTGAGCTTGGAAGCCATTCTACAGCAGTTTGGTACCCTGGAAGGAGTGCCATAGATTGCTGGAAGTGTGCATGCATCTGCTGTTAAGTGATGGGTTTCTTGGGGTTTAAAGGTGTGACTTGATTAGGACCCCCTGGTGTTCCTTAGCAAGGGAAAGTAAACTAATGGAATGGGGTCCTTAGGCTTGTATCCTGAGAATCCTTGGGGGTGCGGGTGCAGATCAGGCCATGGAGAATGCAAGAAGCTTTGAGGCTCTGCCAATAGGGGACGGAGAAATGTGGCTGGTTCCACCATGGTGGGGTGTGTGCCATCTCATGTCTGGGGGTGGGGTGTTCCCCAAGACTGTGGTCCTGTTGTGGCCTGTTTGCTTGGTTTCTTTGGGGGGGGGTCAATTATTTTTGTGTGTGTGTATGGTTGGGTGGGGGGTGCTGTGGAGTAGAAAATTGCAGCCATGGGTTGCCTTGCCTTACAATGCTTGCTTGCTGTAGTCTGAGGTCTGTGCCTGCCTGTGCCATGAGTCTGGGGTTTGGTGAGGTTATGCAATGTTTGGGGGTGGGGAATTGGGGGTGCTATGAGAGTTTTGGCTGGGGTTTGTGTCTTGAGGTGCAAGAGGGTTTGGAAGATTGTAGTGTTGTTGTCTGGTCATGGCTGGGTGGGTGAGGTGCCCCAAGGCTGTAGATGGTTGGGCAGGGCACCATGTCCCAGTACTGCACTGTAGGGCTGTAGCGGCATGCCGCCGTGGCAGCTGTTACCGACAGATACCCCTTTTCCTCACATCGTGGCGTGGTTCGGCAGAGGCTGCTTTCTGAGGGCTGCAGCTGCGGTTTGTCACTAATGGTGCCGCGGCATCGGAACTGGTGGGCGGAAGAGTAACTTTTGCGGATTCCAGTAAGAAGCGGCACCAACTCCCCTTTCCATCTGCCATGGAATCTTTGTGATTATCTGATCATTGTATCATGTTTCCGCCACCCTGAATACAAGGTATCGTGAGACCCGGCAGCATGATCAACCATCGGATTTCATTGGCCAATTTCATTGTCTCTAGGGCTTTTTCATTTCATTGGCTAGGCCTTTCCCAGACATGTCCCGCCTTCACCATTAAGTATAAATAGGTGTGTTTGTAGCTTGTTTCTCCCTCTTGATCCCCAATCACAGTGAGAGTGAGTGACAGTTGGAGCTGCGCCACCAGTGTCTGTGTTTGTTAACACATAGCCGGCGGTAGCCGCAGAATCCGCAGAAGCTGCCAGCGAGCCTGGAGCATGGACTCGGGGAGGGTCAGGGAATCACATGGGGAAATAGACATGGCCGGGGGGAGGGGCTCCCAGGAGAGTCACTGAGGGAGAGCCTGGAAGGGGGGGGGGCAATGGCATAGCTGGTAGCCGCGGAAGACTTGGGGTCTCTGCAGCCCCTCTACCGGCAGCACTTCCCCCCCCCCCC
>QEPC01003981.1:1116813-1133472 GCA_003113815.1 Sphenodon punctatus
CAACCGATATAGCACAAATATGCGTGCTATTAATAAATCTGTCAGAAATGTAAATAAGTGTGTTGGTGCTTTCCTTAAGGATATTGGTATGGTTTCTGTCTGGCACAGGAACATTATAGCTGCCTGTCCCGATATGTTTTTGCTTGATGGCATACACCTTTCACAATCTGGCATGTCAGTGTTCTATGATAACATTAGGTCTGCTATAGTAGCCAATCTACTGTGATTGGTTTTCTCCAAACTCATTATTGATGTAACACAATTAGTTATCTAACATTTATGTGACTGTGTATATTTTGTCCATTAAAAATTAATTATTGACTTATTCAGACACCCTTTGTTTCCATAGGCTATAGAGATGCCAGCAGAATCGGCTAAGCGGAAACGTGATAATTCCTCTTCTGGACAGCGTACTACAACTCACAGCAGTATGACCACCGTGAGCAATGTTTTGTCACTTCATAATGGAAAGAAAAGGGTACAGGACACAGTGTCTCCTCGAACACCACAGGTCCCAGAATCTGGTGTGGAGGCTCCGGCTGTTGCTTCTGGGCCAGTAATTTCACAGCCTCCTCTTGTGTTTCCACAAGAAGCCCCACACCCAGAGCATTCTGCCATTAATAAATTGTCCCATCCGCAGATTGCAATGCATATTTCACCTGTCAAAATGGCATTGCCACAGCTGGCCAGTTCAAAAGCTCAGGCAACGGCCAAACTCTCACAGGCGCCTCTTCAGTTGCAACCACACACCCAACAGCAGTCTGATGCTGTGGAATTGTCACAGATGCTGCTACCAATGCATATTTTGCCAGCTAAAATACCATTGTCACAGCATGGCAGTTCTAAACATTGGCCACCACCGCAAACTAAATGTGCTTTAATCAAATGCTATGGTTCAACGCAGGATGCACTGAGGGGTTTTCTTGATGCAGACACACCCTCCACTGTAGGAGAATCATCCATGGACTCCTACAAAGATGTTGAATTGTCGCAAGGCATTGACGACGATTTAGAGCTTCAACTTGAAAGCACATCCGAGCAATCTCAAAAATGCATGCAGGAGCCAGTGAGGGCACACAGCGACAACACCCGGGACCAATTGTGTACTTCAGCTGTCAAAGTGGAAGAAGGAGAGCACGCTCTGGAAAGCGAGCCAGGGGTGAGTGTGCATGACAACACCACTGTGCATGCCGCACATGTTTCTCATCATGACTGCGCCGACAACGATACTGATACTGATGATACCGTGGATGATTTGGAATTAACCGAAGATGTAGATGAAGACAATCTTCATGATCCATTGTGCACCCCTCATAATTCACAATCCTCAGGCTCCAGCCAACTGCGTAAAAGGCTACAGATGGATGAAAACCCCTTAAATGTTGAACGGGAAGTCCATTTGCCCTTGCAATATAGTACGGGTACTGACATAGCCCCAATTTTCAAAAAAGCTTCATCGAAACATCAAACGATGACTCCAAGCTCCAACCACACCACAACATCAAACAAGGCCAGCACTCCAACATCATTGGCTCTTACAAGGAAAAAAAATTCTACGCCGGTGTGTTCGCCTGTGGCATCCACATCAACAAATCATGAGGCTGTATTATCATCACAGCAAGGAACAATCAACAACACCCCTGATGGGAATGCAGACAAACAAAAAGAACTAAGGTCGGATGTCTGGGACCATTTCACTGCATGTGATGCAAAGAAACAAGTAGTGAAGTGCAAATACTGCTCAAGGAAAATAACAAGAGGGACCGAAGGAGGGAAGAGCAGCCTGGGACTAGTGGTATGCGCAGCCACATGATGCACCATCACCAGTCCATTCTCAATGGCTCTAGCATAACTACAACAAGCAACAACAACGATCCCTCTATAAACACCGCTAGTGATAGGACTGTGCAGACCAGATTGCGAGAATCTATGAAAAACCAAAACAAATGGCCAGCATCTCACCCTACTGCACAGTACTACCTAGCACTCGTGACCAAGATGCTGGCAGTTGACATGCTTCCGTTCTCATTTGTTGAGAATGAGGGATTCCGGAAAGTAATGGAAGGAATGGCCCCACGATGGAATGTACCTTTGAGATATTATTTCACAAAGAAGACCATTCCCAAACTTTTCTCCGAAACATGCAAAGCAGTATCAGCTGCTATGCGTGGGTGCGAGGGCAAGGTTGTGCACTTAACCACAGACATGTGGACAAGTGCACAGCGCATGGAGTACCTGTGCATTACTGCACACTGGATTCATCAAAACACCAATAACAGACTGGTAAGGAAGCAAGCAATACTTACATTGGAAAACTTTCAGGAACAACACACTGCTGAAAACATCCATGCTAAATTATCACAATTGACACATGAATGGTTGGCTCCACTTGATCTCTCCATTGGGTGCATTGGGTCAGACAATGGGGCAAATATCGTGAAAGGGATTTCTGAATGCAGGAGCCAAAATGTTTCCTGCATGGCTCATTCAATGCATCTGGTGGCAAAAAAAATTCTAGAATCGGACCCAACAGTTAAGGACACAGTAGAGCTTGCAAAGAAGTTGGTGACACACTTTCGTCGATCGGGAAAATCTCGCCGCGTGCTCAGGGAAATACAGGAGGTGAGACAAGTTGCACTTCAGTTCTTCCAAAACGATGTCTGCACGCGTTGGAACTCAACGTATGAGATGCTAAAAAGACTACATTCGCAACGACTTGTGAATGAGACTTTCTTTGCTGTGGCATCAAAGTCTGTAAAGGGTGCCCACGCTATGCAGCTAAATATAACACACTGGGATACAATAGAAGCTCTCCTTGCTCTGCGGCACCCTTTAAAGTCATGACGGAGTTTGTGAGCAGGGCCGATGCAATACTCAGCCAGAGCTTGGCCTCACTCATATTATTGAGGACACAAGTCAAAGACATCACCAACTCTCTAGCACTGCAGGATGATGGACAGAGGGATGTAAGCCTTGGAATTTCATTACAGAACATGATCGCGAACAGCACCCAGTTTAAGAAGATTGGTGAAGATAAGTTGTACAGGGTGGCGACTGCTCTGGACCCACGTTTCAAGAACATTACAAAGTTTTGGATGGTGAAGAAGCCGCTGCAGCAGCATGCTATGACATTGCCGGCCACATAATTAAAGGGGTTTGTGAAGAGAGTGATGATGATGCAGAGGAGAATGACACAGATAGATGTTCAGAAGATCACACCGTACAGCATGATGACTGTCAGCTGCCGCAGCCGCTTCATGGCGCGACGGCTGCCTTAGCAGCAAGGGACCCCAGCTCCCCCTACCCGCAGCTGCAAGCAGATGACGCTCCCGACTGAGTCGCCCCCGCCCGGAAGCCCCGAGGGCAGAAACAGCACAAAAGACAGCTCTGGGACCACTCGGGACGCTGTGGAGCCCTGCCCCCCGTTGTGGCGCTCTGCGCACCTCCAGGCACACACAGGGGGTGGAGCCAACACTATAACTGCCGGCGCTGCAGGAGTAGCAGTGCTGGTGAACAGAGCTTCAAACCCTGGAGGGACTGGCCCCCCTCCTGAGCTAAGTGTTGAATTGACTGCCTTCTTGCATTGAATTGTTGTGTTGAGTGTCTTGTTGCCCCCTCGCCCGGACCCCTTTTCCTGAACCTGGTTGCATTGAGTGTCTCTGTCCTTCCTCGTGTATTTGTGTGTGCTTGAACTCCCTGACCCCCGGATCCCTGGTGGTGAGTGGGTGACTGAGAGCCTGCGGGCTCGTGTGACTGGGTCCCCCCCTCCTGCCTGGTCCCATCCTTGCCTTCCCCCCTCTGAGTGTGCAAGTCCCGTGACCCACTCCTGTGGAACCTTGGCCCCCATCCCTGTGGACCCTGCACCTTCCTCACAGACCTTCCCCGCCTTTCCCTTACCGAGTGAGAGCCAAGCGACTGAGTCCCTTCCCCCCGCATCTAGCTCTGCACCCTATGATGATAGGGGTCCATGTTCAGCGTGCGTAAGCACATGAACAGACCCAAATCCTATCCTGACGGGCTTCTTTCCTTCTCAACCCGAAAGCAAAGTGCCTGGGTGTGTGAGAGAGATGTGTGTGTGGCGCTTCACCGGCCTGAGCGCCACTTCCACTAGGGCCAGTATGGACATTGCCCAAGAAATACGAAAATTGGTACATGCAGTGCAGACCTTGGCCATGCAGCTCAAGAATCTGCAGGACCAACATACTGAATTAGCAGTGGCCGTAGCCCAGCTGCAGGCTGCGCTTCCCCCCGTGGCCATTCTGATGGCACCCCAGGCACCCTCGCCTGGGGCGGTGGGAGCGGAGGAAGCAGCGGCGATGGCCCTGCCTCCCCCGCCGGCACAGGTTCTCCCAGTAACTTGGCGTGAACCCCAGGGACCCCAAATCAATACATTTCTGGGGGAACACAGAACCTGTCGATAATTTTTGGCCCTCTGTGAACTCACTTTCACCACCCAGCCCGCCACTTATGATACTCAAGCCCTTAAGGTGGCTTTTGTGATTGGGAACCTAGGGGGGGGTGGCCCTAGGGTGGGCCACCAATTTACTGACCAGAAAAAGCCCTCTTTTGACCGACCATGAGGGGTTCATACGAGAATTCCAGTTTCTCTTCGACCATCCTCATTGTCGTAGGGATGCGGAGGCCTCAATATTTTCCTTCCGACAAGGCCGTATGCCCCTCCTAGAGTATATTACAGGGTTCCAGCAGTTAGCGCTGGAGCTGCAATGGTCTGAGGGTGGCCTACGAGCCCACTTTCAGAAGGGGCTAGCAGAGGAATTAAAGGACCAATTGGCCTACATTGCCCTTCCAGACACCTGGGCTGGGGTAGTGACCCTGGCCCTCCAGATTGATGCACGGCTGGCAGAGAGATGAAAGGAGAGGTGACAGGATAGCAGGACCTTCCCGGGCTGGTCAGTACCCATCACGTTCCCTACTCCTACGGCAAGTGGACAGTCCCAACCAGACTCGGAACCTATGCAGCTAGGGGCTCCTCGGGGCCCCCTTACTCCCGAAGAATGGGATTGGCTCCATTGTTCCTGGGCGTGCTTTTATTGTGGCCAGCCGGGCCACTTTATCCATGAATGCCTCACGCTGCCGCCTTCCCGACATCAGCAGGGAAATGCCAAGGGCAGGGACGAGCAGGGGACTGCCCGACCATAAAGATCGCCCCTTCATTTACGTCGCGGAATCCTCAACAGTTACGGGTGCCCATCACCCTGTCCCTTGCCCCACGTCGTTCCCTAGTGGTCTGGGCCTTATTGGACTCCGGAGAATCTGCAAATTTTATAGATGCAATTCTAGTGCATCATCATGTCATGCCAACGTGCATTAAGGAACACCCCAAAGCAGTCCATACGATCGATGGGTCACCCCTCATCTCAGGCCCAGTGGTGCAATAGACCACGCCGTTGCCCTGCGCTATTAGGAACCATCAAGAGCTCCTCGCCTTTGATGTGGTTTGCACTCCTCTCTTCCATATCATGTTGGGTCTCCCGTGGCTGACACTGCATGAACCCCAGATTCAGTGGGGCGCAACGACAATGGTGCTTTTCCTCCCCCTATTGCACCCAGAACTGCTTAACTCCAGTTCCCTCAAGCCCGGCACCTAGGATAGTCGGTTTGGCCATGGAAAAACCCCGGCTGTCCCTTCCCAAGGAATATCAAGAATTTCAAGAGGTGTTCAGCAAAACTCAGGCAGCACAGCTACCCCTGCACCACCCGTATGACTGCCCTATCAATTTAATCCCGGGAACGGAGCCCCCCCTTTGGTCGCATCTACACCCTTTCGAAACCCGAACTTACTGAACTTCGGGCCTACCTTGAGGAAGCTCTCCACAATGGCTTTATCCGCCATTCAACCTCGCCAGCAGGGGCAACTAACTTTTTTGTGCCGAAAAAAGATGGGGGAACTGAGGCCCTGCATAGACTATCGGGGACTGAACAGTGTAACAGTCAAGAATTGCTAACCTCTACCCTTAATTCCTGAGTTGCTCAAATGGCTCCAAGGGGCCCGGTTGTTTATGAAACTGGATCTCCATGGAGCCTACAACTTACCTCGTGTGCACCACGGGGACGAGTGGAAGATGGCCTTTCGTACCCGCTATGGGCACTTTGAATATTTGGTAATGCCCTTCAGGTTGTCAAATGCTCCTGCCGCATTCCAGCACCTCATAAATGATATCCTACGAGATATTCTGGACACATTTGTAATAGCTTACCTGGACGATATTTTGATATATTCCTCTTCATACGAACAGCATGTAAGCCGTGTGTGACAAGTCTTGCAACAACTACAGAGGCACCACCTGTATTGCAAGCACGAGAAATGTGCATTCCATCTGACCACTATTGAATTCCTGGGGTTTGTGATTAGCCCAGCAGGAATCCAGATGGACCAGAAGAAAATTCTGGCCATTCAACAATGGCCCTCCCCGAAATCAGTCAAAGCCCTACAGCGATTTCTCGGTAGTATTAATTACTACCAACAATACGTTCCCTATTATTCTGAAGTAACAACTCCCTTAACCCAGCTCCTAAAGAAGAATCGCCCCTATGCGTAGGGACCAAAGCAGGACTATAGTTTTTAAAAGTGGACTTTACAAAGGCACCCCTTCTTCAGCACCCTGACTTCTCCAAGCCCTTCTACGTAGAGGCCAATGCCTCCAGTCTTGATATTGGGGTGGTTTTGCTGCAACAAGCAACCGAGGGGAAAAACCTAGCCTGTGCGTACTACTCTCGACTACTGTCCTCAGCCAAAAAGAATTACACCATTCTCGACTGAGAACTGCTGGCCATTAAGGCAGCCTTTGAAACGTGGCGGCATTTTCTAGAAGGGACATTGCACCCCATCACCGTCACCACGGATCACAATAATCTAACCTTCCTCCAAACTTCCCAGATCACCAATCATCAGCATGCCCGTTGGGCCTTGTTTTTTGCCCGGTTCTTATTCACCATTCAATACCGCCCCAGAAAAATTAATTTCCTGGCTGATGCTCTTTCCCCATACCATGAAGGAAGAGAAACAGGGAACCCCTTACATGGGCCGATCCTAGAACAGTGGGTGTTTGCCGCCACCATTCCATCCCTGGGCCAGCTGCGCCAAGCATCCACACAGGAACTGGCACCAGTTTCCGACTCGACATATATGCTGGAAGATGGGATACTAAAAAGGAAAAACCAGGTGGTGGTGCCCCTATCCTGTCAATCACAGATCTTATGGGCCCACCACGATGCACCACTGGCGGGACATCCTGGCGCCGCCCAAACCATAGCCCTCCTTCAGCGCCAATACTGGTGGCCATCCATGACCAAAGATGTTTACCAATATGTGCAATCTTGCGCAACTTGTGCATGAACAAAAGTACCCAGACAAGCTCCAGCAGACTTCCTCCAACTTTCCCCTACACCTTCAGGGCCCTGGAGAACTATCAGTCTTGACTTCATCGTGGAGTTACCCCCATCGCGAGGATACAATACGGTGTTCGTCATTGTAGACCACTTCTCAAAATTAGCCCACTTTGTTGCATGCAAGGGGCTACCAACGGCATATCGCACAGCACTCCTGTTTATAAGACATGTCATTAAACTCCACGGGTGGCCCACGGAAATTGTAAGTGACTGAGGAACGCAATTCGTATCGCACTTCTGGACCGCCCTATTCAAAACCCTCCAAATACAATTGAAACCCACAACCGCATACCATCTGCAAGTAAATGGGCAAGTGGAGAGAGTGAATCAAAATCTGGAGTAGTATCTTTGATGCTACATTGACTACCTTCAAGATGACTGGTACGCCTGGCTGCCATTAGCAGAGTTTGCATACAATAATGCCCCAAATGCATCCCTGGGGAACTCCCCTTTTTTTATTACGTATGGCTACCATCCCCAAATGACCTTTCCCGTCCTCCCCTTGCCTACAGTACCAGCAGCAGGAGTCCTAGTGCAACAATTGCAACAGCTACATTCCATTGCTAAGACCACATTAAAAAAAACCCGACAGCAATACAAAGTCTACACCGACCGCCACCGGAGAGCAGCACATCGCTTTCAGCCCGGGGAACTGGTATGGCTTAACCACCAACATTACCCCTCTAAGCGACCTTCCATGAAGCTTGACCACAAATACATCGGACCTTTTCCAATTCTCTGACAAGTTAATGCCGTTACCTATACCCTCCAATTACCTCCTTGACTGCATATACACCCCACTTTTCATGTATCCCTCCTGAAACCCGTAACTATGCCTATTGGGAATGGCCCATTGACTGACGATGTGGATCTTGACATAGGAACGACAGGACCTGACTATGAAGTACGTGCCATACTAGATGCAAAGATGTATCGGGACTGCTTGCACTATCTTATTGACTGGTTGGGATTCGGTTCTGAGGAGCAATCTTGGGAACTGGCGGCGAACCTTAATGCCCCCCACCTTGTCCGCCTTTTTCACCATCGACACCCCGACAAGCCCCATCCGGGTTTCTGCTGGGGGGACCTTCACAGGGGGGTACTGTCAGCTGCTGCAGCCACTTCATGGCACGACGGCTGCCTCAGCAGCAAGGGACCCCTGCTCCCCCTACCCGCAGCTGCAAACAGATGATGCTCCCGACTGAGTTGCCCCTGCCCAGAAGCCCCGAGGGCAGAAACAGCACGAAAGATAGCTCCGGGACCACTCGGGACGCTGTGGAGCCCTGCCCCCCGTTGTGACACTCTGTGCGCCTCCAGGCACACACAGGGGGTGGAGCCAACACTATAACTGCCAGCGCTGCAGGAGTAGCAGCGCCGGTGAACAGAGCTTCAAACCCTGGAGAGACTGGCCCCCCTCCTGAGCTAAGTGTTGAATTGACTGCCTTCTTGCATTGAATTATTATTATTATTATTATTATTATTATTATTATTATTAACAAACATTTATATAGCGCCAGCAGTGTACATGGCACTTTACAAAGTAATAAAATAGACACGGTCCCTGCCCCTAGGGCTTACAATCTGAGAGACAGGAGCTGGGGGAGAGACATAGGAAGGGGAACAGAGGGAGAGACAAGGGGTCTAACATTCATGAAGATGCGAGGTCTCAAGTGCACGTACTTGGCTTGGTTACGATGAGAATGGCCAGACGTTACTTTTCATTGGTCCCTGCCCGGGTACCTCTTCCAGCCTGCTGTACCCTCTGGCTTGGGCAACACCCTCCAACCAAGACTGAAGCTCTTTCCAGCTCTCACTGGGGCAGAGCTCTGCTCAGCTCTTGCCTCTTTACAGTCAACCCCCGTACTGAGCCTTCTTCAGGGTTTTACCCTTTGGGCTGGCTTAGCCAAGCCCAGACCCAGGTGTGAAGCATCAGGTGCTATCCTGCATCCCACACAGTGACTCTGCCTCAAATAGCACCTTCAGCCATGCACTGGAGCTAGTCTCTTAAATGATCAGCATCCCTATTAGGCTTCACCCTGCTACACTATCATTTCTTGGAAGAGGCCTATGAGGACTTCCATCTGGTGTATCAAACTATTCCCTAAACAAATAGCTTGATCCCTAAAGGATACACTGGGTGGAAGACCAGTGGGCCAGTATACCATCTCCTGGGCATGTGCAACAGCCAGTAACACCTGGGTAGATAGCAGGAAGATACAGAACCATAAATGGGTCCTAGTGATGCAAGTAATCAGGACTGGGATTCCTGTTTCTGACAGCATAAACAGTTAAAGGAATTGTTAGGAAAAGCATAAAAATTAAACAGAAAATATAATGTTACTATATACATCCATGGTGCATCCACAACTTAAATATAGTGTTTCATTCTGGTTGTTCCACCTCAAAAAGGACATACTGGAACTGGGAAAGGTACAAAGAAGGGCAACAAGGATGATCAGACTGAAAAAGATACCTGAAACAGCACAAATGGATATTGGTTATTGGTTATGGTCATTATCCAAACCACCAGTTTCAGTTTGAGTAGCGTAGATCTGATGAGTTTATTTACCCATTTTTCCTGGTATCTGTTTCAGCACTAATTTAAAACAAGCTAAAGGAAATGCCCTTGCATAGATCTCAGAACTATCCTGTGAAAATCATTGTCATGAAATTACAGATGTGTGAACACTGGGGGGTTCGGTGTTTGGCCCGTTCAGGGTTTGGCCCCCCCAAAACCATTCAGGTTCGGGCTGTTCAGCCCAAACCTGTTCAGTTTTACCAAACCCATTGGGGGGGTGGAGGGGGAACCCGGTTTTCCCTCTCCCTTCCGCCCTCCAGGTTGTGCGGGTGGAAGGGGTGCTGGGGCTCACCTCCCCCCCCGCCCAGCCTGGTAAAAAATAATTAAAAAACCACAACCCTACCCCCCACCCCAGGGACCAATCAACCTGGTGGTGCTGGTGCTCCGGCCCCGGGTCCGGCGGTGGCAGCGGCAGTGGGTCTGGCAGTGGGTCTGGCAGTGGGTCAGGCCTCTTCTAGGCTTTATGAGAACTGAAGGACAGGCTGGAAGCCCTCCTTCAGTTCCCAGAAGGCATAGAAGAGGCCTGAAGCACGCCGGAGTGCTGCCAGAGCTGCTATCACTGCCACCGCCGGACCCGTGGCCGGAGCCCCGGTAGCACCAGGTTGGTCGATCCCTGGATGGTTTTTTTTTTTTTAAATTAAAATATTTTTACCAGGCTGGGCAGGTGGGGGGGAGGTGAGCCCTGCTGCCCCTTCCACCTGTGCATCCTGGAGGGGGAAGAGGGAGGGAAAACTGGGTTCCCCCCAGGATCCCCCCTACCTCCACCCAAATGGGTTTAAAACCCGAACTTTGTTCAGCCGGTTTGGATATTTGGGGTGTTTGCAAACAGCCCAAACACCCCAAGTTCGGGCCGAACACTGACCCCCCGAACTCCCTACATGAAATGCTGTGAAGGCCAATAGAATAACTGAGTCCAATGCATGGACAATAGGTCTGTAAGTTAAGAAACTGGATTGAATGACAGAGGATGGACCACACTCTACATGACCAAGTTTTGAATGCTCGCTTTGAAGCATCCAGTGATGGCCACTGATGGAGACAGAATCCTGGGCTAGCTGGACCATTAGTAAGAGCCAGTATGACAAGGGAGGCCAAAATGTAGATCACTGTCCACTGGTGGATCATGGGTTAGTCTTCGGTAGATCCCAGTGTGTTGGTAGCCCCTTGAGATTGCCTCTGTGCAAGAGAATGGGACCAGCACCCAAGTGAGTGTCTCTGAGGAGGAGAGAGACTAGAAGAGCATCTCCAATATGGTGGGGAAGGTTCTCTCTAAGGCAAGTGTGCCTCTCCACTCCTGAGACCAGTTTCTGAGGTTTCCTCGAGCTGGGAGCCAGCAGAAGGGGTCCAGGCGAGGAACAGTGAGAGGAGTCCTGCTAGATCACCTGAGATTGAAACTTGGAGCAAGTGGATCACAGGCACCATAAGTCTGGTCATGCCTTCATTATGGTTATGTGATTTACCCAAGATGTGTAAAATGAGTAAAAATCTAAACAGGGACAGGGGGAAGTGCGGGGCAGAATACTTGGAACTGCACATCTGGACACCTTGGCTGTGAACCACAAACCACTTACTCATGGGACTCCTCTGAAGTAAGCAGTTTATGAATTATGATCTCCCTCCTCTAGATGTTTTTCATGTTGGCATTCAGATATTTCTACTATACTTGCTAGGGATGTGACTCTTGGTATTGCTGAGAACAGATAGTGGCAGATAATGGCGCTATCAGTCCGAATCTGATATATCTGATAATACTGGTTCTCGGCAATATCTGTTCTTTTTCATTAATAGCATTATCAGTTCTTTAATATTGTGACTTTTCCCATTGAAGTCAATGGAGAAAACTGCAATATTAAAGATCCGATACCACTGATACTGATAACTCCAAGAGAACCAATAAAGGGAGAACCAAGAACCAATAAAACTAAGAACTGAGATTTTGCCAAAAGTACCATCCCTAATACTTGCATGAAACGAACTAATTATTTATCTATGCCATTTAATTCTAGAATTATGAGCACACAACCCTCCAGGTAATGATTTTAAAATGACATGATTGAAAGGCATTTTTATTCCTGCTTGGATCATGTTTCACTGCGTAATGGAGGCTGCATTCCCACCTGCAGCGCGCAGTGGCGGCTGTGGGAGGGGCGAGGGAAGACGCGGCAGTGTGGAGGAGCCAGCAGATGGGAAAAGAGCCAGTGCAAATGGGGATCTGCCACAGCTTCTCTCATGCATGTCAGGGCAGGATTTTGCACCCTGACATGTGCGAGAGAAGCTGCGGCAGATCCCCATTTGCACCGGCTCTTTTCCCATCTGTCGGCTCCTCCTCGCTGCCATGTCTTCCCTCACCCCTCCCGCTGCTGCAGCTGCCACTGCCGCTGCAGTTGGGAATGCAGCCTCACATATGTGCAAATGCTGCCATCATTTAATTAGAAATCCATGGCTCATTCACACTTAAATACATGGTAAAATCCTACTGCATGGTAAAAGGCTTTTTAATGCAGCCATGGTTATTTTTTTCTAGTCAGACAAATAGTTATGTATTTTTAAGAAATGAACTCAGCTTTGGAGCATGCTGGAAGAAGGGGCAGAATATTAATCTTAGAAACTAACCCACACTAGGACACCAATCAAAGTTAATGAAGTGAGCGTACACTAAAGGGACACTATAGAAGTTGAACACATCTGCTTTAATGACACTTCTTCACTTCTTTTGACTGTGCTTCCAGGTAACTTGGAAATGATGAATGAGGCACTTACTACTCCTGGTCTTTAATCTATCATTAATTGAATTCAAATCAGTAGGACAGATATTGCTTACTGTGGAATAAAAATGGCAAGAAATATGACAGCCCGTATCTACACACTTGTAATTTGCCAATGAAGGGGCTCTAGGTGACAAATGTCACATCTAAATTCTCCCAGGTTGTTGTTGCAGGAGGCTTCAGATTAATTTAAAGTTTAAGAAACTTTCCTGATAGTTATTTAGTTGCTGGAATTTATGCTTTCCTTATACACAGGACAAAGAGAAAATATAGGGTGATTTCAGACGTTACAGGACCCTTTGGCCCCGTACCGAAACCACCGGCTTCATTCCCCCCCGGGGTCGCCCCGTCACGCCATATCAGACGTGCCGGGGGGATCCCGTAGGGGAACCCAGGAGGGGGCGGGGCCGCGCGGCGCAACGTGCAGCTGCATGGCCCCGCCCCCTCCACGCACCCCGCCGCCCGCCCTCCGAGGAGACGGGCGGGCGACGGGGCCATTGCGGCCGCCACGTCGGGCCGGCAGCGCCATGGCCCGGGATCCCGCCGGGGATCCTGGGCCGTGGCGCGTGGCCAGACGTTACTTTTCATTGGTCCCTGCCCGGGGTCCGTTTGACCACGCTTCCCAGGACATTCCCCCGGCTAGCCCGGGAAGCATGGTTCAAACTGACCCCATGTGGGGATTCACCGTGGCGAACATCTGGCGCCCGCCAAACAGACGTTCGAGACACGGTGACCACAGGTGGGTATTCACCGTGGTTCACCGTGATCTCGTAATGTCTGAAGACACCCATACAGAACTAGGAAACCCATCTGAATGCAAGGTAAGCAAGACTGTGGTCCTATAGGCTCAAAACTGTGTGCGGATAATACAACCCTTACCTCTTGGGTACAACCCTCTGCCATCAAAGCGAATGGAAGCTGGGCTACTCAATGGATTGAGAATCACACCCTTAATCATCCAGGAGTGCCTGGATAGTTAAGGTGTGTTGCATGTCCCATTATAAAGCCCAAACATTCTGTTCCTTATAAAATGGATATAAGTTATACTATCAGTGTGAAATTATGCATGGAGGATTGCTTTGGTGAGAGGTTTAAACTGTTCAAATTTCAGAGAAATTGGATTTTAAATGGGGGCAATAGAGGGGTTGAAAGAGAGGAGGCCGAGGAGCAGGTTTTGTGTTTTTTTCTTCCCTTTGCTTTATTTGAGACCATCTCAATTTGATTAGCCTCTGGGTTGTTTTTTTGCTGTGTGTCAGGGCTTGAAAATATATATATTTTAAATTCAAGCCTTTGGCCTAGGGGTGCCTTGGCTTTATTTTTAAAACACTGTCCAGGATTTTTAAAGTTATAAGATATTAAAACTCCCATTAATTGTATGGAAAGAATGCAAAGCTGCTCTTATGCAACACATGCACAGTTAGGATTCCATAGAGTTAAATGGGAGCTTAAAGTATACGACCCCCTTCACAAGCCCCCACAGCAGCAGTGTGGGCAGGGGAGTGGAAAGAAGAAACTACTGACACCCCCTGCCTGCCTGCCTCTCAGTCACTCACCCACCTGCCTACCTTTTGCCCACTACTCTCCTGATTCTGATGCTAATGCTGATGCCACTGCTGTGACTTTGAAAGGTAATGCACCACTGCTCATGTGTGCATGCTGGGGCCACCATGTTTTCTAGTCTGGCATGCTGTGAAATGTAGTCCCAGCATGCCAGACAGGAAGCCAGTGTGCACATGCACAGTGGTGTGGGGCCTTTAAACACCAGTGTAGTCCCATTAGCAGCAGAAGGAAAGCACATGGTGGCCTTGTGCTGGTGTTGGTGGCGGTGGTTGCAGCCTTGTGCTGTTGGCAGCAGCAACCTGGTGCTGTTGGCAGTGGCTCCTTTTTGTGGGAAATAGTGAGTGTGTGTGATGGGGAGGGGACAGTGTATGTGTGACTGAGTGTGTGCCTTGGGGGAGGGTGCACTGTGTGTGCATGTGTGTGTGTGCGTGACTTGGGGGAGAGTAAATACGTGTGGTTTGGGGGCATCTGTGTGTGCCTGGTTTGGGGGAGGGGGAAGTGAGTGAGTGAGTGAGTGAGTGTGAGGTTGGAGATGGGGGAGTGGGTGGGTGTGGGGTGGGGAAGAGGAGTAGGTGTGGTCCCCCACTGCCTCTTCCCACAAGGAAACCCCTTTGGCAAGCCCCGACCCTGGCCCAATGGAAACCGATGAGTCCCAGGGTGGGGAAACTGTCTCCCACTAAGTTCAGTGTTTTTCAGAGTGGGTCCAGACTGGCCACTTGCCAAAGCAGTTTCCCTGGTGGAGGGGTCCTGTGGGTCCCCCAAGACCATGTTCCCCAGGGAAACTCCTTGGCCAAGCCCCAGGCTCANGGGAAACTCCTTGGCCAAGCCCCAGGCTCACCCAACACAGCCCTGCTATGCAAGGTGCTGAGCCCAGGCCAAGGGCTATCTGTCCCCCAAGGTTCATCCCTTTGCACAGAGGGGTTGGGATGCCTGCTTTCCAAAGGGCTTTTCCTGGTGAGGGGGCAGTGGGGAAGCCCCACTCTGAATCCCAAGCTCAGCACTTTGCACAGTGGAGCTGGGCTGTGCACTTGCCAAAGGGATTTCCCTAGTGAGAGGGGGGTTGGAGGTATCCCCCCAAACCCTCTCCTCCAGTGAAACCCCTTTGCTAAGCCCCAAGTCTGGCTCAATCCAGCTCTGCTATGAAAAGCACTGAGTCCAGCCCATTCCTCACCCCCACACTGTACTCCTCAGCTACTAGCCCTCCCACCTCCATCTAGACTTCCCACTTGCACCCACATTCTCCATTATTTTACCCCAACTTCTAGCTGGCCTGACCCAACCCCCAGTCCCTGAACTGTCCCCCAATTTCTAGCCCTCCTACAAGCACCCCCATGCCCTGCACTGAGCCCTCCAGGTCCTAGTCCTCCCATTCACATGCCCATCCCCTGCAATTTTCCCTAAGCCTGTACCCTACAACCCCACTAGGAATTCCCTAGACACACTGCACTCCCTTCTGCACTCCTACATCCCACTAGGAACTCTTATCCTACCCTGCCCACACGACCCTGTCCCAGTCTTTCCATGTCCCTCACTCCTCTGTGTCTCGGAAAACCTTTCCACAGTATCTTCACTCTCCTTTGCCCATCCCTGCCACACCAACCCCTGACTTTCCCAACAACCTCCCTCTATCCTGGCCTCTTTAGTACCCCAAGACTCTCCCTTACCATATGAAATATCACTGTTATGCTGCTCAACATTGTAGCGCGCCAGCTGGAGATATTTTCTCCATTGTATCATGTTCCACAAAAAAACAGGGAAATTCAATATTTAAAAAAACTCTACGATTTAAGAAAAGAGTTAAGGCTCTTATTAATTCAGCCATGCACTAAAACGTATGTAAATTGTAAATTAAGGCTCTTGCCTTAAATTCCGTGCCATGTAAGCAGTAAAGATGATGTACAGTTTCACATATTGTGCTTGCTTACAACTTAGCCTCCATGCACCCACACTTTGCCTTAGTCTTTCATCCCCAATCCTCTTTCTCTTCAGGTTGGGGACAACACTGAAACTGTGCACAGGAGAGGGTGAGTGGTCAGCTTTCTTCCCCCTCACTCCCTTCTTTTCCTATATCATTTCATTTGGGTTTGGGAGAATGAGACAGCTGAGTACTGGGAAAGAAGATTGAGGAATTTGTGATCTGTACACACAGACAAAGGTGGAGGCAGTTGGCAAAGTGTTTTCATAGGGACAGGGAAGCCAGTTGTTGGGGGACTGTTTATTGTGTGACAATGCAGACAAATGGGTGATGTCTATGTATAGACAAGACTAGGGAGGAAGGAAGGATAGGGGGAATTGTATGGGGTATGGCCTCCCTATACCTCCCTCACCTCCTCGCCCTCTCTCACC
>QEPC01003981.1:1133572-1157394 GCA_003113815.1 Sphenodon punctatus
TGCTACGTATATGCGGGGTCAGGCGGGGTTATCAGCTTTGCTCGCTCCTAATGATATGGAAACAGTGAAGGTGGTGGCACACTTTACTTTATTAGCTATGAGAGAGAGAGAGAACTGGATAGAATGAATCCTCCCAGTATTGATGTTCTTCCTTGCTGTCATATATATATGTTTTTGGATAAGGGGGGATTTGTATCAACTGATATGTGCCTCTCTTTTTATTGACCGGATAATGTTCCCTGTTAGGCTTTCTGCTCAGCAGCGGAAGAAAGTGCCAGATTAACTGTAGTTTAAATGATGTGTGTATTAGTTTTGTTGTTTGTTGTTTATTGTTTTGGTTTGGTTTGTCTTGTTAATTGTTTTTTAAGGCGATGGCGAAAGCTTAAAGCCATAATAAAAATAAAAATTAAAAAATTAAAAAGCCATAGTCATGACATTTCTCCAGACATTTCAGTTTCTTGCTGCTGCACCTCATCCTTGTCCCTCCTTGTAATTTCAATCATGCCACTTTTCCCAGGTGCATATCACATTATTTGACACGCTTTCTCACCCCCTTCCAAAGATGCAGCTTCATTGTATTCTTTCACAGGCACTTAGTGGGATCTGCAAATGATGAAATCATTTATTTCAAGATTGGCATTCCTCGTGCTTCCAACCCTTCCAATGCTCATTCCTTTTTGTTAATTAGAATATGTTTCCAACTTTAAATTCTTATTAAACATTTATACAGCACTGTCTGCAGCTTCAGTGTTGCCCCCAACCTGCAGAGGAAGAGGACCATGGATGAAAGACCAAGGTAAAGTGTAGGAGCATTGAGCCTAAGTTGTAAGAGAGCCACAATATGTGAAACTGTACATCTCCACTGCTTATATGGCACGGACGTTAAGGCAGGAGTCTTAACTTATGATTTCCATGCTTTTCTGTGCATGATTGATTGACTCTGTAAGAGCCCAACTGTAAAATCCAGAGTGCCTCCTCCTCAGTTCTGTTAAACCAAACTCCCATCTGACTGCTCAATGAGAGAGTGTTTATTTTTAGGGCTTGGTGCTGCCCTTTTCAATTCAATGTGAATTTTATCATTTTTATGGTGAATATTGAATTGGACCAAACTTAAGGGTATGGACTGACAAATAATTGATACCTGCCTACCTGGGAGCAATTAACCAGGCTCCTGAGATTATAGCCTAACAGTATTTTTCTCATTTGCCTATCAAAACCTGCCATTATTGATGGTATATTTAATTTCAGAGGACAGGAGAACATCTGTTTCTCTAACTCACTTTTTCATTCTCGTTTCACAGTTTCCCCAGGTGCTGACAGCCATCTAAGTATTACAAAAAGCTGTCAGAGAAGTTCCAGACACCAAAGGGAGCTGACAGTAGAAATTCTGGTACAGAGATGTACCCAAACATTATCTAGTTTAGTAAGCGATTTAGACTGTAGCTCAGCAGCCTCGTTAATCATAGAATTTATTATTTTGTGTAGTGTCTTTCATAAATTGTAACATATATTGGCTGTGTTAGATACAGAGTTGTTTTGTTTTTTGCTGTGTTTCATATTTTCATAAACATGACTGAAAATCATAGTTATTGGCTAGAGATGTCTTTGACAGCAGTTCCCATACATTTATAGTAGCTTTCTTTCTTTGTGTTCCTTTTGGTAATTGTGCTCTGGTTTGACCCTCTTTTGTTGTTGCGGGGTTCAAATCCCATCTTAGCTATAAGCTCACTGTGTGGTGGCCTTGGGCAAGTCACTTTTTCTCCAGCTCAGTTCACCATCTTTAAAATGGGATAATAATGACTCACCACACAGAATTGTTGTTATGGTGAATTAGATAAGAATTGTAAAGCTCACTGAGAATTTAGACTGCTATAAAATGGCAAAAACTATAAAACTACCAAAAACAGGTGTCTGTGTGGATCAGCATAGAAGCTGGCCAGTTCCGCGGGTTTCTGGAGCTGGAAGCTTATTTCTTTGCAGGCTTTCTGGCACTCTCAGTCTGTTTGGCTTAGTGGCTGACTCTTAGCAATCTTTCTCCTTGAACTCCTCTTCTCCACTTCTGTGCTGCCAGTTATCAGCTTCTTACTTCCTCTTCCACTCTCCAAGGATTGGCTAGAGTTAATTGCAGGCTTCCTCCCAGCTCACTACAGCTGCATGCTAATAGCTGTCAGTCTAACTGCTAGCTACAGAGTTACATGGTCAGTTGCTTTTAATTACAGTTGTAGCTTTCTTTCTAATGTAACATTGTTTTATAAGGACTGCTTTGGCTTTTAGCAGCCAACCTGTTACAGTTTATTATTGTTTATTATTTAGGAACCCTCTACCAAATGGAAGTTGGGGCACTTCACAACATTAGTACAATAAAATATAATTTAAAAAAAATTAAGATTAATGAAAGATCCATTTTTAAATGGTTTTAAAAGAGAAGGGGAAAGGTGAAGGAAAAATAGATCAAGGGGAACTGACATACATGTAACATTAAGCATCAAGTCACCAAGCTAGAAAGCTTTTGTACAGCTAAAATCTGCCTCCCAGGAAAATGTAGTCAGAACCAAGCCCATGTAGATGTTTAGTGTCATGTAAGAATCAGGAGGAGCAGGATTTTATGTAATCGTATGTCATTAATTTATTTATTTATTTAATTTATGTTAAAGCATTTATATCATTAAAATTCATGAACCAGGTAATTTAAGCCAAACTCCATGTGGCCATAGCGACTTCCACAGCTGTCAGCCCACCGCCAGGACCCGGACCCCCCAGAGACCCACAGTTGGGGGCTGGGAGTCAGGTAGGCTCACCCCAATAGGGGAGGGAGATGAACCCCCTGGGACAGTTCATTGTTTCCCACCCCCTCCATTGCAGGAGGGGTGAGGATGGGGTCAGGGGCTCTTTGACAGATTAAAGGAGATAAAGGAGAGTGGAACATAGGGAGAGACAGAGATTCATTCATTAGGTGAGAAGCTGCAGGTGAACATTTAGCTTAGGCCCTTTTCACACATCGCCCATGCCACCCGTGGTGGATGTGTGGTGATAGGGCATCCATAGGAATGGCACCTGTCATGGGTGGGGGTGCATGCACGCTCCCGCGCTCCACCCATCTTACAATGATGAGTGGGTAAGCCACCCACCTTTTGACTCCAGTGCCAGTTGCTCTGTGCATGGAGATGGGTGGAGATGGGTGTGTGCCTCTGGGAATGACCACACACCCACCTCCACCCACTGCAGGCACACACCCATCCCCTCACCTACTGCAGCCCATTTGAAAAGGGTCTTAGTCTCAATGGGATGAAGGAGATCCTTTCAACAAGGTAAGTATGAAATATGTCCCTAGACAAACATGACATGATGGGCATTTAGGGAAATAGGTACATTCTTGAGGTGTGTATGCAGTTTAGTTAAAAGGGAAGAGGGGGCATCCTGAGGAAGAAGACAATATAAGGAGAAGTATCATTAAACAATCTGTGGGGGCAAGGAGCTAAGGGAAGCCTGACAGAAGAGGTAGGCTTTTAGGAGGGATTTACAGGTTAAGAGGGAGGAAAGTTGGTGTGAAAATTCTCATTCCCTGAAGAATGTTTCGAGATTTAAGCCTGACAAACCCAGATCCACAAGTCTGGATACTACAGAATGCCAGACTTCTACAAAATGTCTCACTGGTGGGCCATAGTTGGGGAGGATTGCCCAAATGTCCAGACCTGCAGAGTCTAGCATCTATTTGGGATCAGTGCAGGCAGGTGGAAAGGCAGCTGCTGCTGACACTGCCACCCATTAGCCATCAGAAGCATGGGTGTTTTGCCTTTGGATTAACTACTGCTGTCTTCACATCACAACAGTAACAATACCTGATATGTGGCAAAATCCTGTCACTATTTAGCAGGTGATAGAGGGAAATACCAGCCCTCTCCTCATTGTCTGCTTGCAGCAGCCATATCCAGGGATAAACTGCAGCTCTGGAAGCTGCTCCAGGAAGTAGATAGGCAGCCTCTCTTCCTTCCCCTCTGTGCCATTCTTTCTTCAGCTCTGTGAACAGGTGGGAGAGAGAGCCAGCTTGTGATGAAGCAGGCAGTGATCCCTTTAAGGGTTTAAGTGATCCCTTTAAGGGTTTAAAAGCAGAAGACTCCATGACTCTGGCAGTCTTATGCAGGAATCCAAGCTGGCTAGAGATAAAACCTTGGCTTGTTGCTGGTGCAGTGTGTTTTCCAGGGTCCTGAACATAAGGCTGGATGAGTGGACAAACAGCCAAGATGGAGGCCAGGATGCTGGGGATCAAGTCAGGAGGTCTGCCCCACGCCCAATAAGGGAAGTGTGAAGCCTGAAGACAGCTGGAGGAGATAAGGGCATTAGGAGTCTGACTAGTGCTCACCCCAAACACAGATGAAAGGACTAAGAGTAGGACTGAAACGAGCAGCAAAAATATTTACTTGTGAGGAATTTTGCCATCTCAGGAACTGGGATCAATTTGCCAACCATTTCCCAATACTGATATGATTTCTCAATTCTCACAATACCATCCCGATTTCCTGACTTTTCATTTACCACAAACTGCATACTGTCCATTTACCACTTACTGCATTACTGGGGTACCACTTTACTTCAGGGTTTCTGTCTGTTCATTGTTTCTGCATTGCTGAGCCAATCACTGTGCAAATGGCTCACTTCTTACCCCCTCCACAGCTGACCAAACACAGGGTTTTTTAAAAAGCACCTCCATTCCAGTGCCTCCAATCAGAATTGTTGTTGTATGTTGTTCCCTTGAATGACAAGGAAGTACAAAGGAAAATGGAGTGCAGAGAAGATAGAAAAAATGCAGTATTGCATTGGTGTTACCTTTTGGGATTTGGAATTGATGGTAAAATGATAAATGGGATCCTGGTAAGCAATTTATCAGTAAATCAAGAAAAAAAATGTCAGTTGAGACATTACCAAGTACCAAGAGTTTCGTGATTTGACTGAGATGGTATTGGTAATCAAGATTTTGATGGGAATCCCCATTTTATGAAATCTCATTTCAGCCTTAGCTCGGAGGGTGAAGCCAAAGAACCTGGGTCTCAAAGAAGCCAAGGAAGGGAACCGAATCTCCAAACCAAGCATAGATAATAGTCTGGAGAAGGTGCTTGGATTTTTTTGTTTGGTTACATTTTTTATGTTCATTGGTGATATTATTTATTTATTTATTTATTTATTATTAAGGGTGGGACTTGAGGCAAAAAATCGGATCTGGTTACCGGTTTCCTAAAAAACGGTTTACCGGATTAAAACTGGTATATACCAGTACCGGTATTTTTCCATTGCTTTCAGTGGGGAACTGTCCCCATTGAAATCAATGAAAAAAAACACCCAATACGTCCCCCCTTCCCCTCTCAGGCTGTGTGGGTGGAAGGGGGGACACCCCACCCACCCACCCTGCCCAGCCTGGATGTTTTTTAAAAAACTTTTTACTCAAAGTCCTTGCTAGTGCAGGTTCCAGGACACCGCCGTACTGGTGGCGGCAACCCGGAGCCCGCACCAGCAGGTACTAGGGCGATCCCTGGGGTGGGGGTAGTTTAACACCCCCCACCCCAGGGATCATCCTACCCCCCCGCCCAGGGGTCACCTACCTTATTTGCACTCTGGGCGGCGGTGGCTGCAGCATGGCGGTCTGGTGACTTCAGTGCTGGCTGGCTTCAGCGCTTCACTAGACCTTCTGGGGCCTTCCGTCATGGCAGCGTCCCAGAGCCCACACTAGCAGGGACTTTGGGTAAAAAAATGTTTTAAAAAATCCAGGTTGGGCAGGGTGTGTGGGGGGTGTTCCCCCTTCCACCTGCGCAGCCTGGATAGGGGAGGGAACGGGTGTGTGTGTTTTGGCTTCTTTTACATTGCAGCCATTCATTTCAATGGTCGCAATGTAAAAAAATCCGGCATGGGGAACCGGTACCCCAATTACTGGATTAATCCGATACTGCCGGTACAGCAAAATACCAGCAGTATCGGATACTGGGTGAACCAAAATTCCCACCCCTATTTATTATATTTGTATTTATGTTACAAAAGACTTCTATTCTGCACCCTCCTGCACCTCAGCAGCTCGGGGCAGTGAACAACATAAAATCATCATAATAAAACCATCTAATCACATTACCTAAAATATATAAAATAGACCTATAAAATTGACATATAAAAATGGTAGCTAGAAAATAAAACCCCTCCCACCCACCCCACCCCCTCCCCAGAGGTCCGGCGGAACAACCAGGTCTTATAACATCTACAGAAAGAGGGGAGGTCAGGGGACAGATGGGCCTCCAATGGGAGGGAATTCTACAGCCAACGTGTGGCCACTGAGAATGACCTCTCTGCCATTGCCACCCGGCATACCTGGGGAACTTTGAGTTGGGCGCCCCCCGCCAATCGGAGCACCGGTGTAATGTCTCATGGCAGCCCATCCCCATTAGGAGGCCAGGAAGGGCCTCTGGACTATCATCAAGGGTAGTCCCACGTAGAGCGCATTGCAGTAGTCCAGTCGAGAGGTAACAAAAGCATGGATGATAGTGGCCAGGTCCGAGTCCAAGACATATGGCCGCAGCTGTCGTACCAGATGTAATTGGCAAAATGCTCCTCTCGCCACAGCCTCCACCTGACAACCCAGGTGGATCTACAGGTCGAGGAGCACCCCCAGACTATGAACCTGAGCAGCCAGAGGGGTACAGACACCGTCAATGTTGGGCACCACCATCGTCTCAGCCCTATCCACCAACATTACCTCTGTCTTGTCATTCTCAGACGGCTCGTCCTCATCCAGTCCCCCACAACTGCCAAGCACCAGATAAGCACCGAGACTGCCGGGCCTGGGTCTCCAGAAAATGAGAGGTAACGTTGTGTATCATCGTCATACTGATGACATTGTACACCGAACCCTCTCATGACCTCATCCAAAGGTTGCCTATACACGTTGAACAGGAGAGGGAACAGATTAGAACCCTGAGAGACTCCACACTTGAGATTCCAGAGAGACGATGTACATTCCCCAAGAACCACCCACTGAATTCTCCCTGCCAGGAATGAGCAGAACCATTCAAGAACAATTCCACTCACCCCAGCCAGGTCCTGCAGCCTCGCCACCCACATCTCATGGTCAGTGGTATCAAAAGCTACTGACAGATCCAATAAGATCAAAATTGAGGATCTGCATTGATCCAATTCACGGCGCAGGTCATCAACCAAGGCCACAAGTGCAGTCTCCGTGTCAAACCGAGGGCAAAAACCAAACTGCGAGGGATCTAGAAAACCAACCCAGTCCAGATGCCCATGTAACTGCTGGGCCACCACCCACTCAATAACCTTCCATAAAAAAGGAAGGTTAGAGACAGACCGATAGCTGATTAGGAAGTCAACATCCAGAGATGACTTTTTGAGCAGAGGCTGTACCACCACCTCTTTGAGATGGCTCAGCACCCTGCCCTCCCTAAGGGAGGTGTTGACTACCTCAGTCAGAAATGACCCTAACGTCTCCCAGCTGTCCTCTTCACCAGCCAGGACAGGCACAGATCTAATTCACAACAGGTGTCCCAAACAGTCCCAAGGACATCCACCACATCTATGAATGACACCCACTGAAACTGATCCCACAACAACAGACATGGCAGGGCTTCCTGTACCTGATACATCCACTGTCATAAATGCAGCATCGAGATCATGGTGAATATGGGCAATTTTATTCATTAAAAAAATCAGCAAACATGTCACAGCAGGCACTGGAAAATTCCAGTTCCAGGTGGAGAGAGGCTGAACTGACTTGTGGTCCCCTTACTGTCACAAATGCAGCATCGAAGTCGTGATGAATCTGAGTGATTTTATCTGAAAAATAGTAAGCAAACATGTCACAGAGGGCACTGGAAAATTCCAGTTCCAGGCAGAGAGAGGTCGGACTGAACAGTCTCTGCACCACCCAGAAAAGCTCCGCTGGATGTGATTTTGCAGACACAATGAGGGCAGCAAAGAACTTCTTTGCTGCCTATACTGCAACAGCATAAGCTCTTAAACTAGCTTTATGCTGCAATCCGTAAGCTTCAGCAGGAGTCCAGTGCCACCAGCGCTCCAATCGCCATCCATCCTGCTTCATCTGGTGCAGGTCCTCCATAAACCGTGGTGACCGCCACCATTGGCTCTCCGGACGTCGATGCTTGGGAGCCGTTCGGTCAATGGCCTCAGTCAACAAGCTGTCCCAGAAGGCAATGAGGTCACTGAGTGAACGATCATCAAGATTGGAAGGAATTTCCCCTAGAGCATTCTGGAACCTCTCTGGTTCCATACCAGGGGCGGATCCAGCGAACCGGTCCTGCACCTCTCCGGAGACAGACATGCACCAGGAGACTGGTCTAGAGGAGGTAATGATCTGTCCATGACAAGTAAAGCCATTACATCCCCCACCACCAAATCCCTCGCCTCAAGGTCGGTGCAGAACATCAGGTCAAGGGTATGTCCCCCCTCATGGGTCAGGCCTTTAACCCTCTGAGACAGTCCCATGGTTGTCATGGCATCCATGAACTCACAGTCTGCTCCCCCTAAACTGACATCAGCATGGATATTGAAATCCCCCAGGACCAAAGTCCTCGGGGATCGCAAGACCACTTCCGAAACCAATTCAGCTAGAGTGTGTAGGAATGCTGCCGTACAGGTAGGTGCGTGGTATACCAAAAGCAGCCCCAATCTGTCTCCCACCAAATTGATCACAAGGTGGACCCCCGCCATGCCCAAGATCATCTGCACAGGATACTGCCTCACAAACCAAGTGTCCTTAAAAACAACAGCTACACCATCTCCCTACCCCTCTGATCTAGGCTGGTGTTGCACAGAGTACCCAGCTGGAACAAGGTCAGCCAATATTGGCCTCGATTCATTGTCCAGCCAGGTCTCTGTAATATATAGACGAGGTCAGCTGAGTGATCCAGGATCAATTTCCAGATCACTGTTGATTTATTGCCAACTGACCTTGCATTCAACAGCAACAGTTCCAGACCAGGGGCTCCTCCGATCCTGATCCCTGTATCACCTGCCTGGGGGCTTATGCAGGGAACTGGAACTAGATACCTGTTCCTCCCCGCAGTTGGTCTCTTCTGCCTCCCAGAGAGTAAATGGTTATGAGTGGTTATAAGCGTGTGATGCCTGCAAACCAATTCAAGGAAGGGGAGATGGCTGAATTTAGTCCTCATTTTCTGATTGGGGAACTCCAGAAGGGCCAATGGGCCATCTCTTGTAGCTACTTACCCCAACAGGGCAGGAGCTCAGTTACACACTTCAAATCCAGAAACTCATAATGCTGGATATTTTGTGGGACCCAAGATGTCAGGACTGGGCATCTTTGTTATTCCATCCCAGTGCTTAGCAGCCATGCTCTTCAAACTTGCTCTCATTGAGACTGGATCCTGCAAGCCTGGCCATTCTTCTAGCTCCTCTGTATCCTCCCTCCCCCATGCAAAAAATTACATGTGCATTAGGGATGAGCAAAGGGGGCAAATTTTGTATTTTTGATTTATGGATTCAGTGCCAATTTTTGTGAGGTTTCTATGAACTTTTTGTGTCCAAATTTTGAAACTTTAAGAGGAAAAATTTGGTAGCTGCTACAGTTGGTTGGGAAGCAAGCAAGCAAGCAAGAAGGGCAGTGGGGGACAGTGTCTATCCTGCATGTGTAAGTAAGTAAGTAAGTAAGTAATAAATTTATTGTGTAGCCAATGGCTATTACATCAAAACCAAAACAAACAAAACATGCATCTATATAACTGGAATATTTTACAATGAATCATTGCAATTGGAAGTTATTTGAACTCTAATTATTTACAAACTGAGCAGTTCCCTCATCACTCAGAGCTAAACCAACAAAACACTCAGACTACGTTTACAATTAGTCTTGAGTTGACCCCCTAAGGTAAGTAAGAAATTTTCATCTACAGGCTACCGCTAGACCAAAATAAGCCACCTGTCGAGAGACAAGAGAATCTACTGGCTTAAGTAATAGCCTTAGAATAGTAGAGGGATTATTGGCAGAGAGTTGAAAAGGGAGAAAGTCCTGCAATTTCCCCCTTAGATCAGTCAAAGCAGGACAATGGAAGAAAACATGGACTAGTGAATCTGAAATAGAAATGAAAGGGGTTCACTGCTTTTCTGCACCTTGGGTGAAGCATATTCCTGTCCAAGAGAGGTTCAGCTGCTTTTATGCACCTAGGTGAAGCCCATCCCTGTCCAAGAGGGATTCAGCTGTCCCTGTCCAAGAGGGATTCAGCTGCCTTTCTGCACCTTGGTGAAGCCAGTCCCTGTCCAAGAGGGATTCAGCTGTCCCTGTCCAAGAGGGATTCAGCTGCCTTTTCTGCACCTTGGTGAAGCAGGTCCCTTTCAATTCCCAGGATCAAGTGGAAGTACTACTGTTTGAGAGGGTGGGGAATTACTCCTCTTCTATTTCTAGTTATGACTCTTTTGTTCAATCAAATAGGCATTTATTCAATAATAGCAGAACAATTAGCATACCAATTGTCAAAGAGACACTTGCATCCAAAATTTGCTCTCACCTACTCCAAATACATACAAAAGCACATATTCTTATGTGATCAGAGGTCAATGGTCTGGTTCCAAAAGGAAGGCAGGCAGGGGGCCCAATGATGCTGACAGAGAGAGAGCCTAGCTGTGGCACATTGCAGGACTTCCTAAGGAGAAGTCCCAGAGGGGGCCAATCACAGAAACTCATCGGCTCCCTGATAAGGGATAGCAACAGAGAACCATGAAGGGCAAATTCTCTATCTAGGGACTGGCCTTTTATGCTGTGTCTGCCTTATGATTATCCAAAGTGCGTGGTTGCCAGTACTAAGCCTGTGGAGTACTCCCATTGGTTGCTCAGATCTGGGGTACCTTCTGCTTAGTCATGGTGTGGGGGCTTGCCCTGACCGGTAGAGTCTGGTCCACCCCTCCCTCCAGAGGTGGGGGCTTGACTCTTTGGCCCTGGATTAGCCCACATCCTTCTCAGAGGCATCTAGTTGTCTCATAAGGCCATTTTCCCTTGCTTGTTCAGTTTAACTCTGTTATCAGTTCCTGACCTTCCACTTTGTCCCTCCATTATAAAATTATAAATTATAAATTATAAACTATTACGTTGTTTGGGGAACACGAGATTTTCTGCTCTATCCCTCAGCATCATTGCCTCCTCTGACCAATTTTTGACCATCTTTCCTAACACTTTCTGTTCTTTCTTAATCAATGAATGAATACATGTACTAAAACAGTGTCTCACCTAATTTCTAACTTTCTACATAGCCCTAAATAACAGCCACAATGGCCTACACAAAAGTTACATTCAAAGTGTTCATACTTATTAACTAAGTGTATACTTTTGGTTACATTTTAACACAAAGCGCGTTACAATAACATTCAATGTATGCTCTGACACATTTGTGTCAGAGAAGCACTTCTGATTTGGTTACATTGTAGCAAGGAGATTAACATCTCTGTTAGGACCAAGCCATATCACAACAAATCGGGCTCACAAGAATCACAGAGTTTACAGTAACGGTTTCCTCTGGGGATGCCCGCATAATGGCCCTCAAGGATGTTGGATGAAAAAGCTCCGCATCGAAGGCAGGAGAAGGCCTATTTAGATTGAACATCCATCCATACAGTTAAATAATTAGGTTTTGGGTGTTGAAAAATCAGGGGAAAGTAGGCCGGAGCTATTCTCTGTGCACCTATTAGGGTATCCTTGAGCTGAATCTCTTCATCAGCTAACCTCTTGCATATAAGAGATTCAGCTGCATTGTGACCTACCTCCAGAAAGAAGTCACATGAGGACCCTAACTTTTGAATTTCATTCCCCAGTTCAGAGTCCCATGCACTCAGAAGATTGTAAGACACTGCTAGTGAAAGCAGGGACATATCCTGAGCTGGGAATAAATAAATCCAAAGCCAATACCTAAACATACAACGTAGGGCAATGTGCCTAAGTGTATAAAAACAAGATTAGGCTCTTAATAACACCTGAGGCATACCCCTAGGGAGACCCAGAACTGTCCTCAAGAAGCCATTTTGGATCACTTCAAGTTTGTGCACGAAGGTGAAACCCCAGACCAGAATGGCATACATAATCTGGGGAATCACCTTAGCCCTAAATAATCAAATAGCAGGCTCAACCAGATTACCACCCGGGCCCAGGAAAAATCCTACTATTGCTACTGTTGTATGATTTGCCTGGGTCCTTATGGCCTCAAAATGGGCCCTCCAGGAACCTGAGGCCAAAAAAATCACCCCCAGGTATTTATAGTAGGGGACCTGCTCAACTATGATCCCCCTCATAAACCAGCGATGACCTCTGTGGCGTCTGGGATTCCCCAGAACCATCAACTTGGTCTTTTCGTGGTTAATGGAGAGAGCCTTGTTATGGCAATAAACTCCAAACTGGTCTATTACCCACCACAAACCCACTGAAGAGTGGGAAACCAGAATGGCGTCATCTGCATACAGAAGGGCCGAAATGGCCCTGCCTCTGAATATCAGAGCATGAAGATCCCTAGAACTTAAAAATGGAATGACGTCATTTAGAAAAAGATTAAACAATGTCGGGGCCAGTATACATCCCTGTCTAACACCTGACTCAACCTGGACTTTTGGCATTAGGCCAGTGTTATTACTACAACAGACCTGGAGAGAGTTACCCGTATGTAATTTCACCATTAAAAACAGAAGGTGAGGGTCTATTGTGGTCTTACTTAATTTGCACCATAACCATGCCCTCGACATGGAGTCAAACGCCGCATGGAGATCAACAAAGCAAAGAAAAAGGTCCTTCTGTTGAGCATGGAATCTTTTTGCTAAAGCTGTCAGGAGCAAAACATGGTCCAATGTGGACTTTCCCTTCTGGAAACCCATCTGTTCAGGTTCCATTATAAGGGCAGAGTCCATCCATTGTTGTAGCTTTGTTAGCAAAAAACGAGCATATAACTTTCCCACTATGCTTAGCAAACTGATAGGATGGTAATTCCCTGGGAGGGCAGGATTCTCCTTCTTGAAAATAGGAAGTACGATACTATTGAGCCATGAACAGGGAATCTCTCCTGTCTCATTAATGTTGGTGTCAGGAGTCGCAGAGGGGCACGGCGGCGGGGAGCCCGACAGCAAACAGCCGCTGTGGCCAGGGGGCTTTCTGGGAGTGTCGGGGAGGCTGCTGTGGGGGCGGAGCTACACCACGCTCCCTGAACGCTACTGGCCCTGCCCCACAATAGGCAGAGAGCAACGGCAAGCTTAACGACGGATGGGGGCCCTGCCCTAGATTCACCTGCTGGCAATAAGGAGAGGCCTATAAAGGAAACCGGCAGAGGTAGTATCCCCGCCGGTAATCATTTGTAAGAGGCTGGCCCTAGAGCGATTGTGTTTCACTGTGTCCTTAAACTTGAGAGTGTCTATTGGAGAGTGCCTGATCCCTGTGTATCCCCTTCCTGGAGTGACGAGTGTGGAGTGAGTGAGTACGTGTGGTTGTCCTGTCGTGTTAAGTTCCTGTGTAATTAGTGTCTAGTGAGTTTGGGTGGTGGTTACCAAGTCCTTGTATATTCTTTCCTTATTTAAGACCTGCACCATCTACCCTTGCGTGTAAGCCCTTACCCTACGCACTTACCTGTCCCCTAACTCCCATCCCTTTCCCCATCTCCCTTTCCCCTGTGGGACTCCCTACCCTGTTCCCGTGACCTGCACCTCCCCCCCCCACACCAGGTGCCCTGGGCCCGAGAAAGTCCCCGAGCATGTGGTTCCCTCCTTTGTCTGTCCTTGTCTATAGGGGCAATTGGCTCTCTCTCTGTCCCTATGATGAAAAGAGGGAAAGCCTACCCAACACCCTGAGGGATGTTACTTCCCAGATACAGATCTCTCCGAGAGAGAGAGCCGCCTCTAGTGTGTGTGCCTTCCCTGACCCCTTAGGGGAAGCCCTTCTGGGGATCCCTCCTCGTTCATTCCCTCCCCTCCAGGGGGGACCTTCCTCAACCCCTGTATTCCCTACCCTTTCCTCAGTTTCACCCTTCCCCCGTGACAGTTGGTAAATAAGGGGGCCAATATACCAGCCCACCGCTCCGGTACACTTTTTAGACATTCGGGAGAGATAAAATCTTCCCCTGATGCCTTGCCCACTTTGAGATTTGTAATTAGCTCTAAAATTTCACCCGGGGATACCGGGTGCCACAAAGGAAAACAATCCTTTGAGTGGGTCGGCACACTAAAACAACTAGGGGAAGAATTGGAAAAAAGTCCTGAGTAATGTTGTACCCACTGATCAGGAGAAATCGGAGAGCACATAGAGGAATTACCCCTTAGCCCAGCTTGATGGATTAGTTCCCAAAATGTCCGGGAGTCACCAGAGTCAACTGTGCTCTGGATAATTCCCCAGCTTTTATGCTGAAATACTGACTTCTTATATAACAAAAGCTTCCGATACTTAGATCTGGAAGATTGAAGCTGAATCCATAAGTCCCTAGAGGGGTTAGAACTTATTGCTCTCACTACTTTCCTGAGTGCAATTCTTACGGACCAACACTCTTTATCAAACCATGCATAGTTAAACTTGCTGGGATTTGGAGCTTTTGTTTCTGACACAATAGGAGCTAGCATCCTGATTAGATTTCCATAATGGCATAAAATGTCATCGCCCATCACTTGGATGCCCGCATAACAAGACTTCACCTCGGGAGAGACAATAAAGTTTACCATTCTCTTCTCAACATCTCCTGACCAGTTAACGCGAACCAGATGCGGTGCAGCTGGATAAACAACCGATCTTACCGGGGGAACCCTCGAAAAGAGGGGCTCAGTATGGGCCAAGACTGATAACACTAGAGGGGAATAGTCAGACTCCACTCTGGGAAAAACTTGCAGCGAAAAAATATTTTGCAAAAAAACCATAGATGACAAAAAGTAGACAATAAAGCTGGATCCCAAATGAGAATGGTGTGTAAATTTCCCCGTCAAGTCACCCCTCAGACATCCATTTAATAAGGCTAAATCAAAGCTATCACAAAAGTCATATATGTATTTAGCCTCTGGGCTAGTCACCCTGTTGCACGAGCTCATAGGAGCCAGATTTATTGGCTCTGGAGAATCATCCAACAGGATACACACTGGTGAGGCCACAGAATTACCAGTTCTAATATTAAAATCTCCTCCGATGATAATAGGAGACTGAGGAAAATACCTTTTAACTTGGAAAAACATCAGTGTCACTATCTCCCAGAAATCATTGGGAAAATAGACGGAGGAGGATGGGGTAAGATAAACAATTCCAATAAATAAATGTTGCCCAAGAGCAGAAATACAGTGAAAGATTGCTAGATTTGATCTATAGTAGGCAACTTGTTCAACTTTAATCATGCGCTTTTTAGAAACTAAAAGTGCCAGCCCACCACTTGATCTGCCAGAAGCAGCCGAGGGAGTAGCCTGGACACAGTACACTTCAAACCTCCTGCAAGAAAAATCATACAAACACCATGTTTCTTGCAAGAGTAACATATTAAAACCTTCGATAAAATCATAAAAATCCCTATCCATCTGACTTGACTTCCAACCAGCAATGTTCCAGGAAACGATCTTAAACCCAGGAGATTCAACTGGTGACAGTCACGGACCAGCACCAGGAGCAACTGGAGGTGCCAACTGCCTACCCTCTGATAAGCCAGACTGAGACGTTAGGGGAGGACAGGTCATAATCTCAGTATTCTGAGAGCGAAGAAAGGCCTGGGCATGACCATTTGAACTACCATTTGAACTCTCCCCGCTTAAAGGGCCCCCTACTTGTCTATCGGGAGTGAAGGAAGGTCCACCCTGTGCCCCACCTTCAGCCACACAAGGCCACGAGCCCTCGCCCCCGCAAGCTATCAATCCCAAGGCATCCCCCAGATCGGTGACACCTCAGGAGAAAAGGAGGGAGAAGGCAAAATAGGACATTGGGGCAATGGAGATGGGGTAACTCCCTGGTGCTTCAAGTTCATATAGGGGGCCTTATATTGTCTTAACTCCTTCAACTGGCCATACAAGCGCTCTAGCCGGGTCATTAAATTCCCTTGAGAAGGAGATACATGGGAAGACCCATTTACTCCAAGGAGTAATACTATTCCTCCTGGGTCTGGGAGGGGTTGGGGCGAGTGACAGAGCAGATCTACTTCCATCCCTGTGGAGACCAGCGCCTTCCCACAAATAGTTTGCCTTAAATCTCCCTCAACAATTTTATGCCCAGGGGAATTCATATGACCACCGAGTGGACACAACTCAGGATTTAAAGGACATGAGGAGGCATTACGAAGGGGAACCGCTTCCTCTTGACAAACTAGACCAGCTTGAGTGCCATAAGCTCTAGAGGGAAAAACTGCAGATTTATTCAAGCGAAGCCGATTATCCAATATTAATTTGACCCAAACTACTGAAGTGAACTTAATGTTAACCAAATGTCTGAGTTTGGACTTAACCATGACATCCACTGAGGAGATGGCATGGTGAGTAATTGGCTCATTTAAAAGAACCCTAAGGTGTTCTGCAGCATTCAATGGAGTATCCCAATGAGGGACTCGTCCACCATCAAAAGGGAAGACAACAAAAAAAAGATTTAACTGAAGTAGCTCAAAAACCTCCGGCCTATGAAATTCGGGATTAGGCTGGGGCAAAGCTGCAACTGGAAAAGCAACACTGATCATAATTTTAGAGTGTGTTATCTGTCCACACATGGAACCCCCAGTCAGTCTCGAACCATGAGGGGCCCTAGGTAAAGGAGGACCTAAGTCTAAGGGACCCTTCTGGAAAATCAAGGTGTCCATTTTCCCATTTAACTGATTTAACTGGTGGAACATAAAACGTAACATCTCCATTGTAAGGGAGACATGATCAGTCAAAAAAATCAGTGAGACGCTCACTGGGCGAAAGCACTGAATCAGCTTTTGATGCCACATCAACTCGACATATATTACGAGGTGGTGAAACCTGCGGAACTTCGGTTGCTGTTGCAGCCAATGCCAGGGGATTTGTCAAGGGTTGAGTTCCCGGTAGTAATAAATGACTTCTTAACTGAGAAGAAGAAAAGTGCCTACCGGATCCACCAGGGGGAGCCGGTGCTTGCCGCAGATACCTGTCGATCTTTCTTTGTTTAGCAAATGCTAATGTTGAAAGAGACAGGTCAGCTGTATTTGTGCGAGATTTCTTATTACTTGCTGTAGTCATTTCAGGCAGGAAAGAATACACCCCAGCACCTCCGGCCTGCTTCTAAGGCCACGTGCAGAAGGGCGCGCCCTTGCGCGCGCAGCCCTTAGGCATGCCCGCAGTGCACACGCTAGGGAAGCTCCGGATTTTAACTCTCCACACCTAGCGTCGGGATCAATCAGAAACGACTAGGTGTTGCAGCTGTCAATCTTTATTCAGCGGGGCTCTGTTCAAAGGCGTGGGCTTGTCTTTCACAGTCCCTCCAAGGGACTGACAATAAGGCAGCAATATTTCAGGGGTCTTGCCTCCGCCGCAGCTCTCCCTCTGCAGTGCTCCCTGGTATGCCCACAATCTCCTGCATGTGTAAAGCAGTGCTGCCCTGTTTCCGTGTGTGACATACACACATGTGCAGGTGGTGGCCCTACAACAAACAGCAAAGGGTATCAGTGAGTTCTAGGGCATCAGGATAGAGGATCCCATGACCTCACCATATGGGATGGGAATCTCACTTGGTAGTGTCTTTCACACAACCCAAGAATCTGGTTCTCTGGGCACAGTTCTGTTTCCAGCTGCCTGTGCAAGTAGGCTAAACCCCCAAAACACAAAGCACTCAGGGATAAAAATCAAAACACATTCCACTCCTATCAATTATTCTTGTTGGGGATAAACTCCCCCCTGACCAGCACAACATACCATGAAACTTGAAAAATGCTCGAACTGCAAGACCAATAATTTTAAAACATCAAACTGGAATTTGAAATTGAGAAGCACAAAGCAGACAAAAACATCTCTGAAAAATGCAGGACAATATTTGTGTTTTGAATACAGAAGTCTAAAAAATCTTTTGAGGGTTTGTTGCTCAGTTAAATAAGGCTGCATTCAGATGTGCGTTTAAATCGCACAGCAGCGGTGGTGGCATTGTGCAATTTAAAGCAACGCGCACTTCCAGGTTGGTGTGAATACACCGAGTGCGCACATTTCAGCGTAACGCAAACTGTTGGAGTGCAGTTTTAAAAGCTTCTCCAAGCAGCTTTGAAAACCACACTCCAACAGTTCGCGTTATGCTGAATTGGTGCATTCACACCAACCCGGAAGTGCGCATCGCTTTAAATCGCACGATACCGCCGCCGTTGCTGTGCGATTTAAACACACATCTGAATGCAGCCTTCGAATGGGAGTGAGCTATAGGTGTAGTGAGTACTTCAATTTATACTCATGGGTAATACCCACATTTTGGGGCATCCCATCAGGCATCTGATGGATTACCTGGGCCCCCATCTGGAGCCCAGTTGCCTGGGAAAAAAATCTGTCCCAGAAGTGGACTTCACTGGATTTCCAAAGACTTTCTAAGATGCCTATTCTGGCTCCTGCCCAGCACCCACACACTCTCAGGGCTGACTCCCTTGCCAGGCCACTCTGCCCAACCACTGCTCTGAGTCCCAGCCCCACTACTCAGCTGAGCTTGGTTCTTCTCATTCTGCTTTTCTGAGTGGGGTGGGGAGTGAGGAGGCATCTTCCAGTGTGCCACGCCCTGGCTTCCAGCCAGAAAATCAGTGGATGCATGGCACACCACAGTCCCCATGGAGGGGATGCATGTGAGTCATGCGCGCATTGTGTTATGCGTGCAACCCACGTGCACCCCCCACTTTGGGGACTGTGACACGTTGCATGCCCATTTATTTTTCCAGCCAGAAGCCAAGACTTGAGGCACCAACCTAGTTTAGCTGAACAGCAGCAGCGGCTGGAAGGAACAGTGGCCACAGAGAGCAGCTGGGTGCGTGAGTCAGCCCAGAGAATACGCAGGTGCTGGTAGCCCATTGGGTCATGTTTTGACAGCAATTGTTGCCCTAATGTGGCCAAGTCAAGTCAGGGATCCCAGATTTGATGAGGTACCCGCCTTTGCAGGAGGGCCGACACTCAGTCTTAATTCTTTCTCAATTCTAATCAAGAATCCTAGTTCTCAACTTGTTTTTTTTCCCAAGAATCAAGAAAATCTTGGTTCTCAGCACTCTCAGATGAGAATTTTCATTGAGATACCATTTATACCATTAATGTTTACCATTACCATTTACTATTACCTTTTTCCTGTTACTGTTTGCTGCTAAAAGTCTTCTTTTACTTTTATTCATCCAGGTAATGTGCATGTGCCACAGCAGTGGTGACCATTTTGCACATGCACATTACTAGGAAAAATGCAGTACATGGTAAACAGTAACGGTAAATGGCATATTGAGAAAAATTCTTGACCAAGATATCAAACCATTATTGAGATCGTCCTGAGATCTCAATAACAGTTCTTGATTCTTGTGAGATTTTCACGAGAAAGAAATTGATTCTCATTTCAACCCTATTTTACAGGTACCCAATTGCAGCTCTAGAGTAGGCCAACTATCTCTGATCGGAAGGAAACAAAAAAATAATAATTCAGTTGAAATAGCTACATCATGTGAAGGATAAGATACACTGATTAACCTCTGTTAACTAATGCAGAAATTCCCCTGAACTTTGGAGAGGTTTTAGCGTCAAACCAGAGTGCTTTACTCTCCTGTGTATAGAAAATGTCAAACATCTGTCAGCAGCGGATTGATGCATTTTTAAAACCTTCTTGGGACCAAATAATCTTGTACATCACATGTCTCTCACACCCCTTCTCCTCTGTTCCTAGTAGCATTTAATAAGGCAGGGATCTTGGTTTTGCAAAGGGTTGATCTGCAAATCTGTAAAACAAAAGTCAGATGACTTTAGAATTTGTTCAAAACCGTGCCTCCAAATGGCAAAGTTTGAATCCCTGTTCAAGACCCAACTATTTCTAATAAAAAATGGTGTGACCAGATTAAATATTAGTTGCTGGTGCAGAAAAGTTATGAGTTACAAGTGAAGTGTTAAATTGCTTAGGTACTTCTGAAAAAGTTTGAGCGCACATCCTGACCTGAGCTAAGTTGCTACATTAGCAGAAGAATCTAGCTTCCTTGAGTAGATGCAGTTACACCAGCACATAAAGGATGTATGCCTATATAGCATATACATCTATATTTGCCCCTGCTTGGGGGGAGAGGGAGCTTACAATCTAGGATGGGCAAGGGAGTGGAGGCAAGGAGAGGGAGGGGCACATAAGGAGGTATAGGGATACATACATAAAGCTGAGATGTTGCAGTTGCACATTCTTAGCTTCCTTCTTGCTGATACATACACTGGGTAAACCCTGGGCAGACCACCTTCTGAACAATGTGGACATTTGTCCAAGGCAGAGGTTATGGGGGTGGCTTTCTCCCCTCCTCCCCCCAGCATTTTACTGAACTCACAGCCATTTTCCCAGTGACCCAGGACACTCAAATGCTTCCTATTTGCTGAAACCAGCTGGTGCACAGATCCATTTCAGGGTGTGGCCTGGCAGAGGGCCAGGATGTGAAGAGTGGTCAGAATAAGGAACAGGTGAGGACCAGAGCTGACCAGAAGAGGACAGAGGAAAGCAGAATTCTGTAGTTGAAACTGGAGAGGGAGAGGAAGAGGGAGAGTTTGGGGCCAGGCAGGGAGTAGTGAGGGAGAAATAGTCAAGTGTAGTTCCTGGATTGGGAATGAGAGAAGATGTGTTTGTGTGTGTAAGAATCACAAGCATGTTCAGGCACTGATTTAAATTGGGCATGTGATTTCATTTGGGCATTGTCAAGTATGCGATAGCACTGATCTTGGGCATTTGATAGCCTGTGACTTAGGAGGGAAGGGAGTACAGCATGTGATGGCATGTGAGTAAGGAAAGTTGGGAGGGGGAACAGTAAGGCTCAAACTGAATAGTTGTGTCCTGAACTTCAGCTTTAGGAGCTGTGTGCCAATTGAAATTAATAGAGTTGTACATATATTTGGTTAAATTAAATCAAAGCTGAAGATTTGTGAAATGAATCTCCAAATTAGTGAAGCCTGACTTGTTTCAGCTCTACTAAGATCACTGACATTGGGTGGTGAGCATCCACCCGAGGAAGTGACCTTTACTGAGATTTTTGTTCTCAGACTTCAGTTGCATCAATTACCTTTGCATTTCTGCCTGACTCCTCCCAACTTGCCACAGACCACGCACCTCTTTAAGTTTGCAAAAACACGACTTTATGTGCTATCCCTTCCTGGTGTTTTAAATTGATCAGGAGTCATCACACCATGTAGACAGCATTTTCGGTCAATGGAATTTGCATGGTGTTTTTAGTTTGCCACTAGCTTTTCACTTCACTGCCCATGCGAGCATATGGTTAGGAGTGAGTTAGCAGAATTATCATTCATGTGCATTTTGTTCTAATCTCTTATTTCTTACTTAATTTTTAAAATGCCTCTGAGATTAATCAGAGTGACCATCAGCTGCTCTCACCCTTTGCAACCTGATGAGCTGAAGCAATATATTCTAATGAAACCATTCATGTAAATTAAGGAGAGTTGCTAAGGCTAATATCCATTTGGTTTTCAGTTAGCAATCATGAATACAATTTGGAAATCCATGCAGAGAATGATCAAAAGGAGCATCTGCTTTTTTGAAAATGGCAATTTAAATTTCAAAGAAACTATTTACATTTTAACAGCCTTGTTCTCTTAAAGTTCCTGGAGTCTGATAATTCTGATTAGGAAAAAGATCTCAGGGCCCATGTTTTTGCATTTGGTATTCATTACAATAACAACCCTAATGAACTTATCTAGTATTAATGTGGATGCATGCAATATGCAATTCTGGAGGAATTCCACTGTCATTTAGCAATGAATTAATACAGCATTACTCTGAAGTACTAGAGATCTCACCAAGGAACTTAGACAGAAGAGAACCACTAAAATAATTCTCAAGACAAAGGAACTAGCTGGAAAGGAGAAATGGCTGTTGCTTTCAGACTAGCAACAAATATAACATGCCATAAGCCATTTTTCATGAATCAGGATTCACCAGACTCCAATGGGACCTATATGCTGCCACCACCTACATATTTTTTATGGTTATTAAAGAAGGAAGGGGATCAAAGGGAGAGACTGGGATACATTCAAGAAATTGAGAAGTTACAGATGCAGCTACTTAGTTTAGTTAGAAGGGGATAACAAGGATCCCATAAACATGGTATATAGAAAACTTATGTGTCAGGACTCTGGCCTCAAACCAGCAACTTTGGGGCACCGGCTAATTCACAAGCACCATTGCTATTCCTCCTCAGCTTTGCCCCTGGTGATGTATAGGCCATCCTCGTGCTCATCAACCCACACTCCTTCCCAGGTCTGCTCTCTGTGTCCCCAGCTTCCTGGTTGACTGCTCCCATGTATATAAAGTCCCATCATCCATGCATTTGTCACTTTGAGACTGGACTACTGTAATGCACTCTACGTGGGGCTGCCCATGGTGATGGTCTGGAAGCTGCAGCTGATGGAGAATGTGGTGGCCTGTCTGCTAACTGGAATGGGTCTCTAGGAGCACATTAAACCAGTGCTCCGGGCTCTGTACAGGCTGCCTAGAATCTTCCAGGCCCAATTCAGGGTGCTGATTTTGACCTATAAAGTCCTAAATGACCTGGGCCCTAGATATCTGAAGAACCATCTCACTTCTTGGGCCCCTGGGTGGCTCCTGCAGTTGTCAGGGGGGTGGTACCCTTCTGGAGGCTTCATGCTATAGACAAGTGGTGACTGACAGGTGGCCATTCTCGGCTGCCACACCAGCGCTGTGGAACTCACTCCCACTGGGGAGTCGTTCTCAGTCCGGATCTCCTAGCATTCCACCGTCAATGCAAAATGTGACTCTTCCACCAGGCATTTGGTGTAGAGGAACGGGTAATGGGCATGGCCTCGAGTCTTCTGCGCACCCGCGATTTGCGGGATTTGCGCAGAATCCTGCCCTAGGCAGGATTCTCGCAGAAACTGGGGAAATCCCCGCGGGATTTCCCTTCCTTGGTGGTGAGCCAATCAAGGACCAGCTTTATTCAGGCCACAAGCCAATCAGGGGCTTACACGGCCTTTATAAAGCTGGTCGCATCAGCACATGGCACCTACTTCAATTGACGTGAGACCGCGCTCCAGGATCACCGCTGCCACCAACTCCAGCCGCTTCCAGCTGCTCATCTCCAGCTGCCGCCACTGGGATCGCCGCCGCTGCTGCCTCTGCCTCCACCGGAATCACCGCCACCGCTGCTGCCTCTGCCTCTGCCGCCGCTGCTGCTGCCTCTGCCTTCGCCGCCGCCGCTGCTGCCTCTGCCTCTGCCGGGATCGCCGCTGCTGCCTCTGCCTCCGCCACTGCTGCTGCTGCCTCTGCCTCTGATGGGATCACCGCTGCTGCCTCTGCCTCTGGGATCGCCGCTGCTGCCTCTGCCTCTGCCGCCGCTGCTGCTGCCTCTGCCTCCACTGCCGCCGCTGCCTCCACCGTTCAGGGATTGCCGCTCCAGCAGGTAAGTAGGTGATTGGGGGGGTGTTCTGCTGCACGCTCTGCAATGTATTAGTTTGGGGGGGGTTCCCGCTGCCGCTCTGCAATTTATTAGTTTGGGGAGGGTTCCCACTGCTGCGCTGCAATTTATTAGTTTGGGGGGGTTTCCAACTGCTGCTCTCCAATTTATTAGTTTGGGGGGCTTCCCGCTGCCGCTCTGCAATGTATTAGTTTGGTGGGGGTTCCTGATACCGCTCTGCAATTTATTAGTTTGGGGGGG
>QEPC01003981.1:1157494-1180063 GCA_003113815.1 Sphenodon punctatus
TTTTAATTATAAAGATGTCATTACTGCTATTAAAGAACTCATTTTTAATTTTACTAGACTGGTTTTGTAACTTTATTGGGTCGCAGAATTTTCCATTTTGGGTCGCAGAATTTTCCATTTTGGGTCGCAGAATTTCAGAATTTTTTTTGCAGAAGAATCGGGGCCCTGGTAATGGGATGGTTCTGGGGTGGGGTTTGCTTTTTTTCCACACTCCTTGGTTGTTTTATTGAATTTACTGTTCTATGCTGTTTTTAAATATTGTATTTTGTTGTATTTATTTTGTTGATGTTCGCCACCCTGAGTTGCCTGATACAGGAGGGGCAAGGTAAAAATAAACAAATTAAATAAATAAATAAATAAATAAACAAAATAAAATAAGGTGGCCTGAAGCCACAGGAAGCTATATGGATCATCTTCTCTTTCTGCTCTTGCCTCTTCTTGTTCCCTACCAATAATAAGGCCCTGAGGCAGTGGTGTATCTCTGTTCAGTCTAATCTCCAAACAGTCCTTTCACAGTCCAATAAAGGAATTAATTGCTGGGTGTCTACTACATGGGTGTGCAATTTTTGAAAACAAAATTCTCATTTCCTAAAAAACGAAAACAAAAAAATAATAATGAACAAATAACATTCCCTCCCCCACCCCATTTTTGTTATTATTTTTGTTATTGACAGATCCCATTTTGTAGGAAAAACCTGGTAAACAAATTCTGGGAAGGGGAGGAGGAAGCAGACACCACAGAGCCAAGAGATATGATTAACATCTCTGCTGGGCATTGGAAACACATCCCAGACAGTGACATGGTGCTCTTTGATTGCTCAGTGCTTTCAGCCTCCCAGAAACAATCATGGGGGCTCTGGGAGGAGACTTGTAAAGCTTTATATTGTCACAGCCAGCCTGCTTGCCCTTGTTCTGGATTAGTCTCTTGCTTGTCAGGTGCCATCTGCAGAACACTGTTGCCCTCTAGCAAAAATTTTCACCACCCCTCACAGTATCCTCTTCCCTTCCTCAAACCAATTACTTCACAACACCCATCCTCACACTACCCTTGTGTTTCAAATCTAAAGGATAGATAAGGATATAGAAGATAAGCTATAGAGGTAGACAGAAAGAACAGATATAGATATTGCGGCCACTGGGGTGCCCACAGGTGCCCCTACTAGAGCTTTGAAAAATTTGTTTTGGATCTTATTCAAATTGTAATCAGGGAAGAAGGCCCAGAGCTCAGTGTCATAGAGGAATGGGGCCCTAACTTTACTGTCAAAGACTTTGAGGGACACCTCTAGATCGGAGCTCCCTGTGGACCTAAAGAGTATTTGGATAGCTAGCGCTGGGCTCTTGTCTGCCAGCACCGATCTTAAATAGTGTTCCTTCCATAGGCCAAATGAATGAAAGTAAAGGCCAAGATATTTTAACCGGCAGAAGAGCTTGGGTAGAAGAGTTGGCGAGCAGCTGCTCACACACAAGCACTTATTTTTTGGATCATGCTTATTAGGCTTCCTGGTTCTGACCTACTCAGACACCTTATAAAGGATTCATACAAGAGTCCCTGGGCCAAGGCAGTTGAGGATTTGTTATACAAGATGGGCTTCTCTCCACTCTACCTAGATAATAAGGACTTAAGGTCCGTGGAGGTCTTTTAGATTGTAAGCCACAGGTAGGGACCGCAGTTGATTATATGTTCTGTACAGCGCCAGGTTGTTACTGGCGCTTTATAAATGTTTAATAATAANAGGTAGGGACCGCAGTTGATTATATGTTCTGTACAGCGCCAGGTTGTTACTGGCGCTTTATAAATGTTTAATAATAATAATAATAATAGTGGAGGCGGAAATTCTTCTGTGATCAAGGGATATTGATAGGCAACATGAGCTGGCTAACATAGGTCTCTCTCCGCATATGGCAGGTTACCTAGATTGGATTCCAGATCTGGGGACCCTGACTTGTTACCTCAAATCCCAAATCTCATTTAGAGGTAAACACCTTATTTTGTGCACCTGTTTCAATGCGCTTCCATCTAAGATCTTAGAAGGATGCACTAATGGCACTCCATTTGCTGACCGTCTGTGTTCTTTTGACCAGCTCTCTGTTGAGACAACAGACCATATCATTTTCAGCTGCCATCTTTATGACCAGTTTAGGGTGAAGTACTTGAACTACTTTCTTATTAAACACCCCAGCTGTTCTGACAAATATATACTGAGTTTGCTATGGTCCAGCTCTTGTCTCCAGCTGAATAGGGCTCTGGCATATTTTTTAATTGAAGCTTTTAGCCTGCAGAAATGTTTCTTGGAATTTAAATTGACGGATGTATCTTGAACCAATTTTGGGTTATGATTCTGGATAAGTCTACTATGTTTTTCACTGATAGGTTTACCCTCCAGAGTATTTTATTTTGTTTCTTTTTCTATGTATTGTTGTCTTTTTGTTAGTTTGTATGTGACAATGGCCTTTGGCTATGTCTAATAAATATTTGATTTGATTTGATATAGATATTAGGACAATAGATATAGAGATATATTTCATATAGAATAGACATATAGGTATAGTATACACCATGAGGAAGGGAAGGAGGGTGAGCTCTGGACGTTGGACAGTCAAGGCAGAGGCAGGCAGCCCCTCAGGCACTGGAAGAGGGCATGGATATGGAGGAGTTGGCACTCCTGCCACTGGCAGTCCCCGCCCCCCAAGATTAAATGCCTTTCCCTCCCTTCAGCCACAACACTTCTCAGAGGAAGAAGCGGCTGAGATGCTGGGCTTGATGGTAGGTGGTGATGGTCAAGGCAGGGACCTCCCAGCCTTCCAGCAGTGGCACTGGTGGTGGGGGGAATGCACCATTCTTGAAGTACTCAGTGGCACTGGAAGCACCTATTTGGAGGCAGATTGTCATGTATCCCATATAAAAAGCAAATATTGTATTGAAAATCTGTGTTCCAACATTTAGGACCAGTTTGTTATAATGTCCTTTTAGCTGTAATTAGGGATATGTGAACAGAACGGGGTTTGGATGTTCGGCCGTTCAGTCGTTCTGTTCAAAAACTGAGTTTGGGTTCGGTCATTTGGTTTGAAAACCGAGTTCGGGTTTGGTCATTCGGTTCAGCGGAGTTCAGTCCCGCCAAACATTTGGAGGAGTTTAGACCTGCCCTGAGGCTTGGGGCACTCCAGGGACCCCCAAGGGTGCCTGTGATGGCATGGCAGGCTGTCAGAGACCCAGCAGCAGAAGCAGCAGACACCGGGAAAGCTTGGCGCTTGGCACCCCAGGTTGCCCGGGCATTGCAGGCTGGCAGGCCTCCAGTTCTGCTTGCTCTACGCTGGCTGGATTCTCCATTTCTAGTTTCCATCATGGCAGGTGGTGGCTGGCTGTCTGGCCACATGAATCACCACAGGGCAAGGCTACGTGACCAATTTGCAGAAGAGTTGGTTGAGATCTGGCAAGTTGGATACCAGCCTGCAATGCCTGGCCCTGTATGGGTGCTGTGCCAGCCACCAAGCCCTGTATGGGCCTCTTCCCTGCCTGGAACATAGGCCCCAGAACCCTGAGGGTGGGACCTGGGGCTGGAGTGGCTGGCTGTGATGCAGTGGAATGACAGCTCCCTGTGAGTGGAATGATGTCCCCAGAACCCTGATGGTGGGTCTTGGGACAGGAGTGGCAGCTTCTGGATGAAGTGGAAAGACAGCCCTCCCTGCCTGGAACGTAGGCCCCAGAACCTTAACAGTGGGTCCTGGGGCTGGAGTGGCTGGCTGTTTCTTGATGACATGGAATAACAGCTCCCCATGAGTGGAATGATGGCCCCAGAAACCTGATGTTGGGTCCTGGGGCTGGAGTGGAAGCTTCTGGATGACATAGATGGACAGCCCTCCTTGCCTGGAACGTTGTCCCCAGAACCCTGAGGGTGGGTCCTGGGGCTGGAGTGGCTGGCTGTTTCTTGATGTGGTGGAATGATGGCTCTACATGAGTGGAATGATGGCCCCATAACCCTGATGGTGGGTCGCAGGACAGGAGTGGCAGCTTCTGGATGAAGTGGAATGACAGTTCGCATGTGGAGTGTCCTTATTTGCTTACAGCATGGCCCAGGGACAGCCGTCGCTGCTCCTGTTGGACACAGACAGCTATTTGAACTTAGAGGAGGTATCCAGTATCATCACTGAGGCATGTGAGGAAATAGCCAAGAGGAGATTGCAGGCTGGCTGGCATGGGTGGAGCAGTGGCAGAGGCCCGGCCAGGGCTTGGTGGCTGGCACCACCCCCACTCGGCTGGGTGTTTCAGGCTTGGCTCGTACACAACAGAACTCAAGAAGCTCCACTGCCAATTGGTCAAGCCTTGCCTGGTGGTGAATCACATGGACACCCAGTAGCAGACATTGGATTGCCCAGTCTCAGAACATGTGGCACAGCAAAGGCAGCATTGGCAGAAGCAGCAGACATTGGATTGCCTGGTAGCAGAACCCGTGGTGCCACAGCCGAGGCGGCATTGGCATCAGTGGTAGACATTTGACTGCCAGAGCACAGTACCTGTGGCACAGAAGACAGCAGCAGCAGGATTGCTTGGGCACATTTGGATTGTCCAGGGCAGAGCATCCATGGACCAGCAGACAGCAGCAGCAGGATTACCAGGCCAATGGGGCACATCACCCACGGTTGCCAGGGCAGGCAGAAATCAACCTAGGTATAAGAGGTAGGCAGGCTTTGGCAGGGTTCGAGATTTGCCCACAGGACAGGCAGACAGGCAGTGTGGCATGAGCAGAAGACAGGCAGACTTAGGCAGGCTTTGAGCTTTGCCCACAGGACAGGCAGACAGGCAGCGTGGCATGTGCAGAAGGCAGGCAGACTGAGGCAGGCTTTGAGCTTTGCAACGTGGGGGGGCAGACAGGCAGCGTGGCATGAGAGTCAGTAGGGAAGGCAGGCTGGGACCTTGGCAGGGCACTCAGACAGGCTGGCAAAGACTGTGCAATGTCATTTTCGTTACTGTCAATATTGATACCGATACCAATTTCAAAGTTTTTATTTTCGTTATCGGTATCAATATTTAGTCCCGTGATCCTGCCAAAAACTGGAAAAAGGAAACGGTATTTCGTCTGTGTGTGGTGTCTGTCTGGGTTGTGTGAAAAGTGTTAAAAATTGGTTGTGAGCTTGTGTGTGTGTGTTGTGGCTGTGTGATGTGGTTTGGTTTGATTTGGTTGAGGTGGTGAAATGGAGGGTGAGAAAAAAAGAAAAATGAAGATGAGGAAGGTGGAGGAGGAAGAGGCCCAGCCTGGAACATTTGAGTTGGTGGGGGTTGGCTCCTTGCCAGAGGAGGAAGAGGGCAGAGGAGGTGCCACTGCTGCCAGGTTTGTAAAATTGATTTTTGTTTATTGTTCCATATAACTTTGAGGACAAGAAGAATACTATCCTCTAGAGTGAGCCCACTGGCTTGCGGGTGGGTGGGTGGTGGGCAGTCAGGCACAAACAGTGGGCATCAGCACGTGGCAGCGGATGGGCAGGATTTGTATGTCTCTTATTTCTGGGTCTACCAGAGAGAGAGAGAGAGAGAGAGAGAGAGAGAGAGAGTGAGGGAGGGCTCTTCCAGCAGTCAGGCATGAGCTGCAGCACCCACCCAGACACGTGCCAGCCAGGGTCTCAACTTGCCAACCCTAGGACGCCAAGAAGGGCAGGATTTGTATGAGTCTTATTTATGAGTCTGCCAGAGAGAGGGGGGTGGGGCTCTTTTAGCAGCAACAGCAGCCAGAGTCTCAACTTGCAGATACTACAGTACCACAGGTGGTGGTGGTGTATGTGGGAGAAAGGGAAAGAGGCGAGTAGGCAGCACTGCAGCAACATCCATCCACTTGGTCTGAGAGAATGGGTATTGGTCTGGGAAGGACTAGAACCATTACCATGAATGCATGATATTATGTAGGTGTTTATGTGTCCCTGTTTCAGAGACGGTGCCAAAAGTCCATCAAAGGGGACGTTGGTGGATCAAACCACCAGGCCGACAAGGTCCACAGTATGGAAGTATTTCCATACCATGAAAGGCGGATTTGCAGAATGCAAGGTAAGGCATGGGGGCTGGAACAATAGGGAATGTATTGCCCTATGACTTGTTAGGAAGTACCCCGCAGAGAGAGGTTGGCCAGTCACCCACTTGTGGAGACAGAATGCAGGCAGGGCTTGATAGACCATTAGTCTGACACAGTATGGCACTTCTTATATTCCTATCTTTTTATGTTCTTTAGATCTGCAACAAAAAACAAACAAACCATGGCACACAGGGGACCACATCGGGACTGATAGCCAATGTGGAGAACGTCCACCAAATTGAGGTGGCATGGTGGGATGTGTCTCGGTCAGGCCGCACGGACTCCATGGAGGAATATCACCCAAAGCAAGCGGGGAAGGCATGGCAGAAGCGCCGCCAGCACACCCTTCCCCCTCCAGCTCCGCTGATGAGCCTCCAGCCCCCCGTGAGGAGACACAAGAGGCAAGGGCATTATAGGTGGAAATTGAGAGGCCCACCAAAAAATACATGGATGGGCTAAGGGTCCACACCCACAACATGGAGGACCGGCCGGTGGAAATGTTCTAGGAGCTCCAAGTAAGGGACTGAAAGGCATAGGTATACCGGGAGTACCTCCGCACTGAGAAGGATGCCCTCGAACTGTTCCACCAGTTGGTTGTCAAATGGAAGTCATCCCTGGACAGGACCCTGGACTTTGCCCAGCTACATGGGTACGAAGTGGAGGAGATGCCCACCCCTCATTCCCACACACCACTTTCTCCTTTCCCCCACATTCCATGGGACAGGCTCACAGACCCCTAAGTTAGTTTCATTTCTTTGTATATATATTTTTTGTTTTATAAAGTTGTAATGTATCATGTTGTTTAAAAAGTTTTTATAAAAGTTATATTTGTTACCAGTTGAGTTTCACCAGTCCAATCTTTTATCCCTCTGTGCTACTTCTGGCAGGTGGCAGAATCTCGCTGTCTATACAGCTTGTCACATTTCTATGTGACAGCAGCAGCACATGGAGCGAATTAGTCCCAAGATGTGCCACATGCCCCATTGCCCACCTTAGGGGCAGCAGACCAGTCTCTCCTGCTTCCCTTCTCCATGTCTTCCAACTCAAGGAATGCACTTGTAAATTTTATTTATTTATTTATTTATTTATTTATTTATTCAAAATTTTTATCTAATATTATATATATCTAATATTATATATATATATATATATATATATATATATATATATATATATATACAGTAACTCTAACTACTATTAACAATTCTAAAATCTATCAAACTAAATGGACTATTGACCTAGTCCTACAAACACACTCTAAAATATTAAAACTGAATAACTACTACACACTAACACTATCTCTGTCTATCTCTATAACTAAACTAACTCCTACATCTATCTATCTATCTATCTATCTATCTATCTATCTACACAATACTACACAGGGATGGGGGGAACACACAGCTCACAACAAACAACATGGGGAGGGGTACAAAACTGAAATGAAACCTAAATCAATCTAATTCTACTCTAAATAAATCCAAAAACGTGGAAGGGAATCAGAGAGGGAATATATAGTGGGAGGAGGGGAGGATTCAATGGAGAGTAGGGAGAAAGAACACAGGGAGGGTTAAAAAAATAAAATAACACCTAAATCTATGTAAAAAAACTAATCAATTCTAAATAAATGAAACTAGGGAGGTAAATGTGTGGGATGGGTGAAATAGGAGGAGGATGGCAATGGAATAGGAATAGGAAGGAACACAAACTGCTTGGAGAGGGAGACTTCTGAAAATGCCTGCTGTCAGGAACAGTGGCTAGCTCAGAAGGTGTTGGAAGGGGGGAGGGCAATGACTTTTCTTACTTGCTGTGCCCGCCTTGCCACAAGCCCCATTGACTCTGGGCAGCATTGCCCCATGTCCCCCATGTCCAAACGCAGACTGAAAAGCCAGTGGTCTGAGGAAAAAAGGGATGGTGATTGGGCAGGCTGGCTGCTACTCTAAGCCTCTCCACTCCTGGTACCAAGAAGTCTGCTCCTCAGCTGCCCCCCCTCCCAGTCATGTTTTTGCTACCCGAACTCATCCGAATGATACCAAACTGTTTGGTTCCTTCCAAGTTTGGATCAAGTTAAATTCAGTCGGTTTGGGTTTGGTTTGGCTGTTTGGTTCAGTTGTCTGAAAGGACTGAGTTCGGTCCAAACTCCAAACTCCCAAAATGCATTTGCACATCCCTAGCTGTAATCTTGGAGAGAGAGATGATCAGTCTGTCTCTTAAGGACTGCATAGTTAGGCTTGCACAAACATTTCCTGTTGACCGGTTCCACGTGATTCCCTATACAAGGGCCGAGAAAGGTTTTGTTTATTTAAAGAAACCTGACATCTTCATCATTGTTAAATCTTATCTCAGATGATAGCTGCCTTTTTACTATGTATCAGCAGATTTTTTAAAGAAACCTGACTGCATCAACTACTTATTTTGAGAAACCCCATTGTAAGATTTCTTGACCTGATGTCATTTAAAATGACTTCTAAGCAGAAACTTATAAAGAGTGAGAGGAAAAATTAATTCTTCAGAAAGCTCTCCATTCCCTGGAGTTTTCTCACCTTCATTATGGCAGTATGGGACACAGGCCTGGGTGAATATGATAGAATATTCTTTTGAAACATTTGAGCCAATAATTAAAGCACATGTTATTTCTTATAGATGTTAAGATCTTTTGACATATAATAGAACTGTTTCTTTGAACAGAAATGTCTTTTTTAATCATATATTTATCACTGACATGGTTTCTATTTTGTACTATGTTGATATATTTATTTCAAATTAAGTAAACTTATGCTTTATATTTATAAATTCTTTGTCTCATGAACTTACTTACAAATTATTGTCATTGCTATACCATGCTGGTCTGGTCTAGTTCTTAAGCATGGTGCAATCTCAAGGTTTATACATAAAGGAAAATAGTTGCCCTATATCCAGACCAGATTATGTCAGGCCTGGACCACTAAGCGCATTTTCCTGTTGAGGAAACTGAGGCACAACGCAACAATATGTGGGCAGCAGTGATGTGGGTGATGCTGAAGTACCCACCTGTTCTGTTGGGCAGTCCCCACCCCCCCATGGGACCACCTTCCAGGGGACAACTTCAGTTAGGCAGTGGCACAATCTGGGGATGAGATATTTGGGCTCATCACCCCATATTAGCAGCACCCCAAGAAGCCCATCATTTACTCCCTCTTCATCCCATAGCAGCAGGGCAGCCGGCAGCAGCAGGAGCAACACTAGCTGCCACAGCAGCAGCATGGGGTCGGGTTCCCACTATAACCCTTCAGTGGAGGATCTCGGCAGTGAGGAGGAGAACACCCCTGTAGTTCCTCCTGAGGAGGACACCCCCACTGTTCCTGTTGACGCCCCTCCATTTCCTCCTCCTGTGGCCCCCACAGGAACAAAAGTAGCAGTCCCCAGAAGTGGCAGGAAGATGGGAGCAACCTGCAGGTTAACTATGTGGATTCACTTTAGACAGGTGGAGGGACGGGTCATGCAGGAGAGGTGGAGTGCAAGCTTTGTGGGAAGTGCATCACACGTGGCAAGCAACAGGGGCACTTCACCTACAGTGGGATGAACTCTTACATGAAAACCCACCACTGAGCTCTGCTGCTGCAAGAGTAGGCAGACACAGTGGGAAGCAGTGTGTTCCCTGCTCCAGTAGTCAGACCTTCCTCTTCCACTCAGGGAAGAGGAAGGAGAGGGATCATGCAGAGGAAGCCCCATATCCTTCCTCCCCCTCTATGTGCAGCATTGGCAGTATTGGCAGGCCATCATGGAGAAGCTGGGGTGGGGGCAGGTGCCAGTGCACTGGGGAGGGTGTCATCCAGTGGCAATTGAGTTCACCAGGCAGGTGGCTGAGATGATTTTACTGGATGACCAGCCCTTCACCATCAGGGAGAGTATGGGCTTCTGCAATGAGATGGTACTGCTGGTGCCCAGCTACCAGATGTCCTCGCACCCATCCCTTCTGCAGGCGGGTGGTGCTTTCCCTGTACTAGGCAAGCAGGGAGAGGGTGAGGGATCATCTGGCCAGGGGAGGTGGGCCTGTTGTTCATTTTACAACTGACATATGGAGTAGGAGAAATGCACAGTATTTCTACCTAGCCCTGACCTTGCATTGTTGGGAGGTGTGGGTGGCAAGAAGAGGAGCAGTACATGGCAGCAGTGAGTGGACAAGGTACAGGTGTTCCCTGCTTCATACCCAGGTCATAGTCCAGATCTACACTGCCATGAGCATTCTTGAAGACTTGAATGCCATGGTGGAAGGGTGGCTAATGGCAAGAGCATTGTTCACCATGGGCTTCAAGGTGACAGACAATGGGGTGAATATGCAGAATGCAGTGTAGGACAGCGGGTTTTGGGGCATCCTCTGTGCTGCCCACATGTTTCCCCTGTTGATGAGGGATGCCCTGGGCCTGGGGGGAGAAGGGATCTGGCGGACCTGTTCCCTCATTGATTGGAAAGGGCAGGAATTTCACAGACTACTTTAACAAGAGCGTGAAGAGAAGTCACCTCTTGAGAGAGAAGTAGGTGGAGCTGGGGTGCAGGAGCACTGCCTAATGCAGGATGTGAGCACAAGGTGGAACTCCACTTACCTAATGCTGGAACGTCTGATGGAGCAGCAGTGTGTCCTGCATGCCATGTCCCTAGCCCCATACAGTCCTTGTGGGCGAGATAGGGGTGGTGTCACTGTTACGGCAGGAAGACTGGGTCATGATGGCCCAGGTCATGCATGTCCTTAAGCCATTTAAGGATGTGACAGAGACCCTGAGTGTTTCGACAGCCACCCTGAGCCAGGTCATCCCTGTGGTCCGGCTTCCTGAGGCTTCCTGAGGGAACATGACCAGGGAATGAAGAAGTGGCACCTCATACCAGAAGTGGTGGCCCAGATATGACGGTTGCAGGAGGGGCTGAGGAATCACTTCAACCTGCTGGTTGGGAAGGAGGAATACATTCTCGTCTCCATGCTGGATCCCTGGGTGAAGGGGAATGTGGCAGGTGGCAGCTCACTCCGGGGACTTCACCTTGAGGAGGCATGCGCTGATGGAGAGGTTTCCAAGGACAGATAGGGCCATATGGAAAGAGCAGGGCCCTGAGGAGGGGCAAGCAGCATGGAGAATGGATGTAGAGCAACACCAGCAGCAATACTAGCAGTAGGGCCAGCAGCAGCTCTTTGGCCACCACTCACTGCAGTACTTCAGGGCAGGCATTATGGACACAGGCCATTGGGAAGAAGGTTGGCAACAGCAGCAACCACATCCACAAGGAACTGAATGAATACTACTGAGAGGGTGGTGGTCAAGTATCTGAAAGAGCCTGTTGTGGACTCCGGCAGCAACCTCTTCTAGTACTTGCAGAGAAGGGTCAAGTATGGCAGGACCTGGGCAAGGTGGTCCAGGATCTGCTCTCCTGTCCACCAACCAGCATGCCCAGATAAAGGGTGTTTTCTCAGGCAGGGGACATTGTAAGACCCCTCCCCACCACCACCACCACGATTGGAGGCTGGGTGCTGAGTTGGTGGAGCAGTTGCTGTCCCTAAAAGGCAATCTGCTGCTGCTGGGATTCCCCAAGCTGCCATTTGAGTTGAAGTAAGAGAGCATACTGTCAATTCCAGGGGCAGCCTTGCTGCTCCTCCTTCCTGCTGGGTCTCTCTTGATGCTTCCCTTACCTCCTGCAAAAATGCTGGCTGCCCCCTGTTCCCCCTCTCATCTCATATTATTATGCCCATGCACTTCGCTCCTCCTCTGTCCCCTCTCTCGCCCTTCCACGTCTTCCCTGCTCCCCTAAGCGCCTTCGTCTCTTCTCACTTGCTGCCCCCCATGCCTGGAACTCCCTCCTGTCCACATCCGCCTTGCCCCCTCCCTTCATACCTTCAAATCTCTCCTTAAAACTCACCTCTTTCGCTCTGCTCTGTCTGACTCTTTATCCTGCTGAGCCACTATTCCTATACCTACGATCGGTTTACCCTTTTCCTTGCAACATGGACCTGCCTGCTGTCATTCTCATTGTAACCAAGCCAAGCACGTGCACTTGAGACCTCGCATCTTCATGAATGTTAGACCCCTTGTCTCTCCCTCTGTTCCCCTTCCTAAGTCTCTCCCCCAGCTCCTGTCTCTCAGATTGTAAGCCCTAGGGGCAGGGACCATGTCTATTTTATTACTTTGTAAAGTGCCAGGTACACTGCTGGCGCTATATAAATGTTTGTTAATAATAATAATAATAATTCTGCCCCCTGGGGCAATCTCGACAAGTTGACACCCTGTAACAACTAGGATAGTGCCTGATTTCCAGTTCCTGCCTACCATTTTATCTACCAATTATTTGTTTGTGTATTTATTTATGATTGTTTATTATAAAACCTTCTACCGCAGCCCTCTCACTCAAGGCAACTTGGGATGACTCACAACCAAATTAACCATCATAAATACAATAAAAATACAAAAATAAATACAAAAATAAAACCATAATAAGAGTACCAGCATAAAGCACAATATCCATGCACAGGAAAAACTCCCTTAACCCATTCTACCCTCCCCCTTCTCCCTACCATGGGGCCACTCAGGGAGACCCCGCACTCGGGGGCCCCAGCTCCCAGACTGATAGTGGCCAAGAGCTGGGGACCCTGATCGCAAGGGCCCCGGCCAACTGTGACTGACAGGCAGCAGAGGGGGCCAGCAGGAGTGAGGGAGAGGAAGAAGCCCCGCCTCTCCCACACTCCATGCCCACCCCCCTCTGTTTCCTCTCAGTCTCGGCCAGGGGAAATGAGGGAGAGGTGGGGCCTCTCCCTCATTTCCCCTGACTGAAACAGTCAGGCAGCAGAGGGGGCCAGCAGCATGAGGGAGTGGCAGGGCCTCTGCTTCTCCCTCACTTCCATCGGTTCCCCCCTCCGCCTGTCAGTCTCTTGGCCAGGGGAAATGTGGGAGAGGCAGTGCCTCTACCTCTCCCTCATTTCCCCTGGCCGATGTGGGGGGGAGCAGAACGTCCGGTGGCAGCAGGCAGTGTGGCAGCAGATTTAATCTACTGCCACGGTGCCCACCCCACCTGAGGCTCCGAGTCTGGCGCGGGGTCCAGGCCGGCAGAGGCTGTGGATCAGGTAAGTGATCTGATGGCTGGATATGGGGATGGGCGGAGAGGAGTGTCCCTCTGTCTATCCCCAATCCCAGACCCGGGTAGCGCACCATCCCCAGACTGGGCTGGGGAGTGTCCCCTGAGCCAGGGAGTTCCCCTAGGCCTGCCGGCCACCAGTGACAAAGTCATCAGTGGAAGAATAGGGCCCCGCCTTTGTTCCCCACCCTGGACCCCACATATGCTTAGGTCGGCCCTGCTGGCTCCTCCCCGCCAAATGCCTGGTGGAAGAGCCAGGTTTTACAGCTTCATTGGAAGGTGAGGCGATTTGGGCTGAGGTGAACCTCTGCTGGGAGGGCATTCCAAAGCGATCATGCGCCCTTGTGCACTCTCTGCAATTTGAAGCCTTATGCTAGGGTTCTGGAAAGCTAAATGAGGGAGACACACACAGTGGCAAGTCTGGTCATGTCATCCATCAGAACCAGAGAGAGACACACACCCTGCTGCTAGAACAAAAGAGCAAGGCACACACCCTGCCCACACAAGAATCAGAGAGACACACAAAAACCTGCTGCGCACTGCCCCCTGGGGCAATCTCTGCTAGATGAAGACACCCTGCCAGTCTCGTGGGTTTCCAATGCTGCCCCCTGGGTTGATCTGTGTGAGCTGAAGACATTCTGCTAGTGTAGGAGGGTTCCAATGCTGCCCCCCTGGGGCGAGCTGTGTGACCTGAAGATGGCCTGCCAGTCTGTGGGGTTCCAGACTCTGCAAACTGAAGATGTCCTGCTGGTTTGGGGGAGGGATTTCCAATGCTGCCCCTCTGGGGCAGTCTCTGCAAGCTGAAGCCACCGGCATGAAAATCAGGGGGGTTCCAATTCTGCTCCACTAGGGTGATCCGTGTGAGTTGAAGACCCCTTGCCAGTCTGGTGTGTTCCAATGCTGCCCCCTGGGGCGCTCTTTGCAAGCTGATACCCTGCCATTGGGCTGTCAATGCCAACATCAGTGCCAATGCCTTCTCTGCTCCTCCACCGCCGCTGCCACCAGTATCTTCTCCCTGCCAGCACATGTTTCTCTCTCACACACACAAGTCCTGCCATCCTGGGGTGCTCTCTGCAAGCTGATACTCTGCCAAAGTCTGGGGTGCCAATGCCAGTTCCAGTACCTGCTGCCTCTGCTCCTTCTCTGTCTGCCTGCCTGTCACTGTCCCCTGCTGCTGCTCCTCCTGCTAGTGCACCTCTATCTCACACAAGTCCTGCCTCCCTGGGATGCTTTCTGCAAGTTGATAACCTGTCAGCTTTCAGGGTGCCAATGCCAGTGCCCCTACCTGCTTCCTCTGCTCCTCCTCCGCATATCTGCCTTACACTGCCTGATGCTACTGCTCCTCCTGCCAGTGCACCTCTATCTCACAGAAGTCCTGCTCACCCGAGGAACTCCCTGCAGGTTGATACCGTGACAAACTTTGCGGTGCCAACACCAGTACCACTACCTGCTGCTTCTCCTTCACCACTGCCTGCTTGCCTGGCACTGCCTGCTCTTGCTGCACCTGGCAGTACATATCTATCTCTCTCTCTCTCTCTCTCTCTCTCAAACACACACACACACACACAAATCCTGCCTCCTGGGGCACTCTCCACAACTTGATTCCCTGCCACACTTTGGGTGCCAAATGCCAGCTGCCTTTCCTCCTCTGCTGACAGCCACCACTAGTACCTACTACTGCCAGTGTGTGTTTGTCTCACACAAGTCCTGCTCCCTGGGGAAATCGCTGCAAGTTGATGCCCCAACACACCTTGGGGTGCCAAGGACAGTACCAAATGCCTAGAAGCAAGCATGATTGCTGTTCATCTGGAAAACTGCTGCTACTACTTCTGTATTCTCTCTTTCTCTCATTAGTCCTGCCCCCCTGGGGCAATCTCTGTTACTTTAAGCCCAACAGACTTGGGAAAGAATGTGTCTTTTGCCAGTCCCTGGTGCTTCTTAGTGCCAGCCTGCCCACTACCTGTCCATGCCCCAGATGCTTCATCTTTTGCCTCTCTGCTGTCTGCCTGTCTCCTACCTTAAATTCTGCTTCCAAGAAGTTGAAGCCTTGCTGGTGCATGTGGGCATCTGTCCCCAAAAACTTTTTCGCTGGCTGAGGAGTTCCAGACATCAAAACCAGAAACCTGTGACCACCCCATGGTTAACTCGCAGGTTGGAGTAAAGCAACCTCATGCTTTGCCCCATATTAGGACGCTGGAACAGCAACAAGCATTATGTGTCCACTGTATGTAATCCTCTTGAGGGTGCAAGACAGTGGGTGTTTTTAGATGGACACCTGCTCTGCTCCTGCTCCGTCCCACCTCCAGGTGGCCCATCCATGTAAAGGCATTATACATAATTCTGTCACTGTTCCGGCCTCCTAACATCATCATTACATGGGTTTCTGAAAGAGCACTCGGCATTCAAAGTGTTTTACAATCCTAATCTAGTTTGCCCTCACAACAGCCATGTGAGATAGTTCATTATTATTCCCATTTTACAAATGGGGAACTGTACCACTGGATCCAAGGAAGATGGATCCCTGTGTGAAATGGTCATGTGGGTGTCCTCCTAACATAGGAATTGACAAATGTGCACTGACTCAATTATTAGAAAAAGGAAAATGTTATCATGGCACATTTTTAAATAGGTAATCCCCTTCAGAGGCTATGGGTGTGCACGGGTCCCCATGTCATTTTGTTTTTCATTATTGTTTTCATTATTAAAAATGTTGCTTTCATTATTGTTATTAACGACAATGTAGTTTTCATTATCATTGTTGTTAATGTATCGGTATAATTTCAAACAAAGATTTTATTTTTGGTATTGGTATCGTTATCAGTATCGATTCTGATAACATAATATATTATGTATGTAATATATTATATATTATTACATTATTTATATCATAAAACAGACTAGCATAAATACTTACATAATATCTAATCTCTCTAGATATTACACAAGTAATATCTATGTAAATCTAAGGGAGACAGCGGAAAGGAAAAGGAAAATTATCTATCTATCTATCTATCTATCTATCTATCTATCTATCATGTATAGGGGGGAGAAGGGCAGGGAAAGGGAGAAGGTAAAATGTAGGGTATAAGGAAGGACAGCTATTGGTAATACAATAGGGGCTAGGGGGAAATTTTTGTGTGCAAGCACCACAGTTCTGTAAATGCAACCTGACAAGCAGGTGAGGAAGACCTGTGAGTTTCTCAGTAAATGCGTTAATTACCTGATCGTGTAAATGTCTTTCATGTGAGCTGTCTGGAAAAACTCCCAGATTAATAAAAACCTCAATATAGAAGTTTCACTAATCTGCATTTTAAATCTCCTGTGAGACCCATGCAATTATCACAGCATTCATGTCTGAATGACAAGTTGTGCAAGATCAGTGCCATATTGGCCATGCTCTCCCTGGTGGCTCCAACAAGCAGCTGATGGGGGGGCGGGGGGAGCTAGAGAGCACTCCTCCAGCCCTCTTCCCCCATCATCTGTTTTTAGGGGTGGCTGGGGAGAATGCATGTACTCCTCCAGAGCCTCCTTCCCCCATCATTGTTACACAAGTGGGCTGCTCATTTAAAGGCATTCCGGCTACTTTTCAGGTCCGGGGAATCATGGGAGTCTTTTGAACCTATGAATTTCCCCCACTCATCTAAAACACCTTGAGTGTCACATCAGTGCTCCTTGCACTCGTGTTGTCATTTTCAAGTTTATTCATATAGGGAGCTCCTCCAACATGTAGGCCCCCATGCAGTTGCACAGTCTACACTGTTTGGATCTGGGGTTGACAGATACTGACTTGAACAAGGCCACCCAGTGACTTCATGGCTAAGACATGATTTGAACCCTTGTCTCCCAGAACCAACTCCAGCACCTTATTCCTGAATCCCTAAATGTCTAGGCTAACAGGGTCAAGAGTCTCCCTGGAGCTAAAGCCAGTTAAGGCAGGTGGGGGAATGTACATCAACAGAACAAACCCTCATCTCACTCTGGCCAGAGCTGGTGATGCTGAAAGACTCTGCTGCAGAAAAAAAACTCATATAGCTAACTGTTAAGTTTAACGTCTGCTCCCTAAGAAAGTGAGGGGCTCAGTTATTGTTAAAAGTCTTTAGGGGTCTTTGAAACTTCCAGCCTACATTATTAGATGTGCAGTGACATACGCAGACTGATCCTTCAGTCACTGCCCCATACTTGACCCTGAACTGTTCCAGGCCATGGCCTCAAACTTGGCTTTGATCAGCACCTGGCACCCTGTTTTATGCAGACCTTTCCATGCCTTGAACAGCAAGGAGGCTTAGCCACTGCCATTTCACTTTCTGCAGTAGATCCCTGCATATAAAAATGAGCTGACAGGAGCTAAACAGCAGCATGGGGTTTGGTTCAGGAGTCTTCCCAACCTAGTCCCTTAGATTCATGCCAGGCTGTGCATCCCACGAGTGAGAGGCCCTATGCAAACAACAGGTGCAAAGGGGTGTGTGTGTGGGGGGGGGTGAGTAAGAGCCAAAAATGGCCACCTAAGATTGCCTCTCACTGGCCAATTGGCGGCTCAGACAGATCACAGACCCCTGCAATAGACATGAGATATTGGTCTTTGCTTGCACATGATTGCAACTTCCTTGTACCAATTAGGGGACCTTGGGGGAGGGCACAGGGAGCTTATACAAGCTAAGGTCACACAGGGCTCTGCATCTGTGGCTAGTTGGTTGTTGCTCTGTGTACATCCAGTGTTTCGCAGGCTTGGCACTTGTGCTTCCTTGTGTGAGCTGTTCAGTGTGCCTTGTGCTACTTTTCAGCCACAAAAATATAGACCTATCCCCTCTTCCCATTCTTACACTCCCAGTCCCCTCCAATTACACATTCCTAGCCCTGTCTGTTCCTGAAAGCTGACAAGACGGGATTTGATGAGATGCTGCCGCGAGTCACGCACACGGGAGGGGGACGCGCGTTCTTTTCCGGCCGCGATTTGACCGCCTCTATCGCCGACCCAGTCAAATCACGGCTGGAAAAGAATGCGCGTCCCCCTCCCGTGCGAGTGACTCACGGCAGTGTCTCGTCTAATCCCGTCTCGTGGCATTTTGGAAACCACGTGCGAGCACACCATGCGCTCGTCTAAAAATGGCCTAAATCTTCTCCTCTCCTTTTATCTCCCCTACCCTATTTATTGTTTTTGTGAGTTCCTGGGCCCTGTTTTTAATATTTGGAACTGCATTTTTTATATGTTTCAAATTGTTTTATATATATTTTATATGTATTATTTTATTGTTGGAAGCCGTCCCAAGCTGTTTTTAGGACAGGCGGGGTAAAAATCTAGAAAATAAATAAATAAATATTTTAATGGAGGTGCTCTTCCTGTGTTGTAGTGTCAACAGAATTATTATCAGATTTGGGCAGCATGGTTGTCTAACAAGATAATGTGGACACTAGTATTAAACTCAAGCATGAGTGCAATTCACTATAGTGAAACTTACATCTGCACTGTTAGCCCATACTACCCCATCAGACTATCATGCCTTAAATGTGTGCTACACACACATACACAGACAGATACTTGCTATTATTTACATCTTTGTGTATTTTAAACTAAGAAATAAGCACTCTGTTTCTGAATCACTGGCTGTACAAGAGATAAACTGTTGCAATAGTGTTACTGTAGTAAATAGCACCATCTAGGGATCAGGATAGCTTAAAAGGCATCGTTTAAATGTTGTGTGGCAGGGCTGAAAAAAATAGCTCATATCCAATTTGTGAGTATTATTTGCATTTTTGAACAGCACTCTGAATATTTGTGCCAAAAAGAATATTCACATATTAATTAAATTCCCTTGTTTGGTTATTTGATCTGATATCTGGTCAAATAACTAGATATGTGAGAAAAAAAATGAGAATCCCCCTCCCCCCGCTAAAACCCAGAAAAAATATCTTCATGGAATTAATCTGCATTTTCAGAATGGACTATGGAGATCCAGTGTGTGCTTTTGACCATTCTGGATTTCCTCAGTCCATTTCAATTGCTCCCCCTCCCCAAATGCAGTGGCATTTTGTGTATGTGGACTAAAAAAAAGGCTGTTTCACGCATTCACAAAGCAGTGCTTTTCAGAGTGTACATGGACGAACTGGTGCTGCACTGGGGGCTGCAGAGAGCAGGAGCTGCTTTTCCAGATCTCCAGGGAAATGCAGACCAGATCGTCGCCCGTCTCCTTTTCGTTTGGCCCACATAAGGCAAGGCAGATCTGTCGGTGATGGAATCCTTCTGGACATTCCAATTCAGCTCTAGTTCATATTGGACGTGCAAAGAGAGAGCACATAACATATGTATAAAAGTGCAGATCTGAGACTTAGGCCTACTTATTTGCAAACTGGAAATGTGTTTAGTTGAGTTTCAGACTCTGAGCTATCGAATTGTTGGAAAGAGCAGGCATTATTGCAGATAAACGACACACAATAGCTTTGTATTTTGTGATATTTTCTATATACAACATCAAATAATCACCAAGGCACCTGTCAGGGACATACTGTTTCCTGAGGCTGCAGCTCCTTTCCCCATGCCAGCTGTGTGGCATTATCAGCAGCAAGCCAGCCCAGCTGAGTCTCTTAGGGTTCTCTGGCTATCTGCCCTCTCATTGGCCACTGTTGTTCCCAGCTGCCTACAAGAGTCTGCCTGAGTCTCAGGCCTCCTCAGAGCAGCTCAATGTTCCCAGTGGCTCCACAATCTTCTCCTCAGCTCCAATGCCTCTTCTTTGTGTCTCCTTCTCCCCAGCCTGGCTTTCTTCTGTCCGTTTCCCATCTCAGCACCTGCTCCAACCTCCCCAATCCTCTTGAATGGACTTCCTAGCTTGACCTCTTCTTCACTCCAGACCTTAGATGGCTTCTCCCTAGAACAGTTCATTCTCTTGGGATGGACTTCCTGACTTGACCACTACTTGTCCCTAGAAGGGATCACTCTAGGAAGTGATGTCTCTAGGCACTCTAAGGAGTGGCTTCTCCCTAGAATGGCATGGTGGCAGGCCAGAGTGCTTAAGCACCACTGGGCCTTTAAGGAGGGTAGTGCCAGCATAGAGGTGGTGCAAGCAGGTCTGCAGGTGCTCCAATAGAGCAAAGACAAATCCTAATTGAGAGTTCACCTGTACAAGGGTGTGGCATAAGCCAGCCCAGGAAGAATAAAGCTGGAGGAAGCTCAGTAAGGGAAGAAGCTGCTGAAGTGAGATTATTTTTGCAAGAGATCCTGCTGAAAAGTGATAGTCAGAGGTGTACAGGCTGCCTGGACTTATGGATGGCTCAGAGGTAGTTTTTCTGAGCTGTAGAACTGTGGGTAAGGAAGAAGCTGGGGTTGAGCTCTGCCAGATAGGGAACTGGCAAGGAAGCAGCTAGGAATCAAAGGGCTAGAGACGGCTGGGGAAGCAGAGCCCAGGCAGGGAGCCTGGAACGGGTTGACACTAAGCCCTAAGGGGTTGCATGGACTGGAGGCCAGAGGTTGTGTACCTGGATAAGATGTGTGGGTATTGAGGAACTGTATGTAAGTGACTGTGAATAACAAAGACTTTGCAAATTCCCATGAAGAGACTGAGATTTGGGCCCTAATCCTGCAGGGACTCATCCCAGGGAGCAACCCCCTGCTACAGGCACATCTTCTTGGATGGATTTCCTGGCTCAACCCCTGCTTTGCACCCAACCTTAGTTAGTTAGTTAGTTTAGTTTTAGTTTAGTTTAGTTAGGTGTTCGTTTGTTTGTTTACAGTGTAAGCCAAAAAGTTTACCAAAATCAGAAGTATGATACAAACAGGCATTATGCTATATAAAAGTACATCATGAAAATATACACATTGTGCATTTTAAAATATGCACCTTACTCTTACCAGAGCAAGTGTTTTGGTGGGGCTTGGCTCCTAAGCAATTGGTAGAGTCTGTACTTCCCAACAGATACCTAACGTTTATCAGAACATGCCATGCCAAGGCCTAACTCCTGAACAACACATAACAATCATCTAGTTAAAAATTATACTCTCTCCAAATTCAATATTCTATTAATTAAATCCATGGAACTGAATGTCCTTTCGTTCTAGATTTTTCTGGACAAGTTAAATTCCAAATGCTGGTTCATTGATCTGAAAGGATAATTACAAAGGATGCCCCTCAACATCAGCAATAATCAAACCTTTTCTCCAAACTTGCTTGATTTTCAAGTTTCACAAAGGTATTTAGCCAATGCTGTAAGATTATTATTATTATTATTATAAACATTTACATAGCGCCAGTCATGAGCTTGGTGCTGTACAGAAACATACAATATATGCGGTCCCTGCCTGTGGATTACAATCTAAAAGACAAGGAGGGGGAGACAGGTAGGGGGGACAGTGGGAGAGACAGGGGAGAAGACAAACAAACATTCAAGCAGATGCAAAATCTCAGGTGCGTGTGCTTGGCTTGGTTACAATCAGGATGGTTGCAGCAGTCTGCAGAGGAGGGCAGACAGTAAGTATATGGGGAATGACTAGCAGGCATTGGGAAAGGCAGTGAGGAAAAGGTGGGTCTTGAGGAGGGAATTGAAGGAGCGGAGGGAGGGGACAAGGCGGATGTGGGTAGGGAGGGAGTTCCAGCCATGGGGGGCAGCAAGGGAGAAGGGTCGAAGGAGGTTAGGTGAGCAGGAGAAATGAGGGAGAGTGAGGGAGGGGACAGCGGAAGAGCAGAGAGCATGTGCAGGAGTGCGTAGGGAGATTAGGTCTGAGAGGTAAGGGGGAGCTTGGTTCTGCAGTGTTTTGAACATGAAAACCAGGATTTTAAACAGGATATGTTCAGGAATGGGAAGCCAATGGAGAGAGAAAAGGAGAGGCTGCACATGGTCGAAGCGACGGGCAGAGTGAATGACCTTAGCAGTGGATTGTGATAAGGGAGGAGAGGTGAGAGCGAGGGAGGCCAGCGAGGAGGAGGTTGCAGTAGTTGAGGTGAGAGATAACCATGGCATGAACAAGGGTTTTGGTCGAGGAGGTAGAGAGAAAGGGGCGGATCCGAGCAATGTTATGAAGGGTGAATCGGCAGGATTTGGCAACAGAGTCAATGTAAGGTTTAAAAGAGAGGTGCGTGTCAAAGATGAAGCCCAAGCTACAGGCTTAGATAACAGAATGGATGGTGACTCCATCGATGCAGATGGGCAGGTTAGAGGGAGAGGAAGGGGAGGGAGGAAAAATGAGGAGTTCAGTCTTGGCCATGTTGAGCTTGAGTTGACGTCGGGACATCCAGGCAGAGATGTCGGAGAGGCAGTTGATGAGGCGTGAGTGGACAGAGGAGGAGGGGGGGTAGAAAAATAGAGTTGAGTGTCATCAGCATAGAGATGATATTGGAACCCATGGGAGGTAATAATTTTGCCATGGGACAGGGTGTAAATAGAGAAGAGGAGAGGGCCAAGGACAGAGCCTTGGGGGACCCCAACCGAGAGG
>QEPC01003981.1:1180422-1203630 GCA_003113815.1 Sphenodon punctatus
AAGGAGGGAGACTGGCCGGTAACTAGAGGGGTCAGATGGGTCCAGGGTGGGCTTTTTGAGGATGGGGGAGACAGTGGCATGCTTAAAGGCAGAGGGGAAGGAGTCTGTGGAAAGGGAGAGATTGATGACATGTAGAAGTGGGGGGGGGGCGACAGTGGAAGTAATAGAGGTCAGGAGGCAGGAGGGGATGGGGTTGAGGGAGCAGGTGGAGGGGTTGGATGAAGAGAGCAGAGCAGAGATTTCCTCAAGAGAGGCAGGAGGGAAGGATGTGAGGAGAGAGGGAGGAGGGGGAGGTACGGGAGCAGGAGGAGGAGGTGGGTGGGAGGCAATGTCCTGACAGATCTTGTCAATCTTTGAGGTGAAGAATGATGCAAGATCCTGAGCAGCAAGGGAAGTGGGCGGAGGAGGGCAGGGGGGGTTAAAGAGGGAGTCGAAAGTAGAGAAGAGGCGGCGAGGGTCGTGAGAGAAAGATTCGATCCTGAAGGCATAATAGCATTGTCTAGATAGGGAGATAGCCGAGGAGAGGGAGGAGAGGGAGAATTTTTAGTGGAGGAAGTCAGGGAGGGACTTTGGTTACTGTAGATTAATTTTGCAGTAACCAAATAGTTCTTTCAAATAAATTGAATACAGAGATCCTTTTTATGATTGGCAAAAAAAACTTCTCCCTAGGAATCTGATGCAAGGGGCACTCCTGTAAGTAATGCATCGTATCCTTCACATTCCCCATGGTCCATGGAGCATGCGCACAATCTAAACGCATAAGGGATTCTATTCCTATCTCCCTTCCTGAACTTTGGTATCTAGCTGATTTAACCGAAGTTTGGTCAGGACTTCTCCTATGGGAGAACTGAATAATAGATGAGAGATATTTTGGTTGGATATTAACAAAACAAATATACTGGTAGAATGGTATATGTCCAAAAGACCTTGCTAAAGCAAAATAATTCTGGGTAGAAATGTCTATAAAATGCTCAATAATAAGGGGGTTTTCGTTAGCCAAGGGAATTACTTGCTGCTCAATCACAAGAAAACCCAGCCCTGAACTCTTCAAAGATGTAACTACACTCTGAATCCATGTGTCTGAAAGGGGTACCTGAGGCAGTCGTTTCAATTAAAGCCTGTTTCTATAGTCTACTCGGTAGAAGTGGTCTAAGCTTTAGCCAGTATAAAACTGGTCTTAGCTTAGCCCTAGTGGTGATGTTTGTAGTACCTGTTTCCACCCTAACCACTAGAGACGGGACTACCGGTTTTTCTGGTATCCAATAATTCCGGTACTGGGCGTACCGGCATTATCGGATTCAACCTGGTAATCCGGCCCGGTTACCAGATTCCAGGTACCGGATTTTTTTTTTACATTGCGGCCATTTAAATGAATGGCTGCAATGTAAAAAAAACCCCACCAAAACCCCACATTTCCCTCCCTGAGTCGGGGGACACCCCCCACCCACCCTGCCCAGCCTGGATTTTTTTTAAAAAATTCCCCTAAGTGACTCTCCGCCGGCAACCCAGATCCCCCCAGAATCAGCGGCCGTCCCAGCAGCAGCCAGTAAGTATTAGACCTGATCCCTGGGGTTAACCCCCCCCAGGGATCACCTTACTTCCAACAAGTTCCCACCCAGGATCCTACCTTCCAGTTCAGCTCCGGGTGGCGGCAGCGGTCCGGGGGCCTCAGCGCCAGCTGTGGCTGCCGGCTTCAGATGCTGGTAGGCCTTCCGGGGAAACCCGGAAGTTCCCCGGAAGGCCTACAGAATCTGAAGCCGGCAGCCACAGCCGGCACTGAAGGCCCCGGACCGCCGCCGCCACCCGGAGCTGAACTGGAAGGTAGGATCCTGGGAACTTGTTGGAAGTAGGGTGATCCCTGGGGTGTGTGTGTTAAATCCCCCCCCCAGGGATCAGGTCTAATACTTACTGGCTGCTGCTGGGACGGCCGCTGGTGCTGGGGAGCTCTGGGTTGCCGGCGGAGAGTCACTTAGGGGAAAAAAATGTTTTAAAATCCAGGCTGGGCAGGGTGGGTGGGGGGTGTCCCCCCTTTCACCCACGCAGCCTGGGAGGGGGAGGGGGGAGGAATTTTTTTATTCCATTGATTTCAATGGGGACAGTGCCCCATTGAAATCAATGGAATAAATCTGGTACCGGTATACCAGATTTAATCCGGGAATCCAGTTTTTTGGAAACCGGAATCCGGTAAATCTGGTAGCATGTAATTGCCCTGGGGTCCCACCTCTACTAACCACTGAACGTGGTATACTTTTTTGTACTGCTAATATTCTCCTCAGAAATTTTGCTTGTACTTTTTCTATGATTTCAAGTGCATTTGGGTCCATACCCCATATCTCAACTCCATAAAGAAACATCGCTTCCAGTTTTGCTCTTGCTACCTTAAGTGCCTCTACACAGGCTATTTTTGCTGTCTTATGGTAGAAGGTCAGTATACCACCCATTGCCTGCCCAGATTTAGTAGCCATCTTTTGAGCATGGGGAACCCATGACTTTGAAGTAGCAAAAGTTAACCCTAAATATGAGATGGTCTTGACTGTTTATAACCTTCCTCTTTTTATGTGCCATTTCACCAGCTTCCTGTCCCCAAAGGCCATTACTTTGGATTTTTGCACATTTATTTCTAGAGCATTTTGCATGGAATAATCTGCAAAGCAGTTGAGAAGTCTCTGTAGACCCACCTTCATTAGGAAGAAAAGAGTCATGTCATCTGTGTAGAGAAGGCAGGCCAGTACCCCTCCCCCCCCAACAAGTTGGGCAGATGAAAATTCATTTTTGTTAATTGTTCACGTAAACCATTCAAATAAAGATTGAAACGGACATGTGATAACACACAACCTTGGCAGACACCATGGTTTGAGGCAAAAAATTCTGTCATTTTTCCTCTGACTCTGTACCTTACACATGTCCTTGTTTCCTCATAATATGCCTTGATCAAACTTAGCGGTGTAGGATCCATCCCCATCGTGCTCAGCTTATTCCAGAGAAGGACTCTCTCAATTGAGTCAAAAGCCCAAGAGAGATCCATAAATGCAATATATAGTTTTTGATTCTTTTTAGTATACTTGAAGATAATGTGATTTACCGTGAAACACTGATTCATACAAGAATATCCTGAACGGAATCCTGCTTGCTCCTCCTCCATTATATTGGCTTCCTTAATCCATTTTTCAGTATGTTCCAGCAAGTGTCTGCCAAATATTTGCACTGGGATATTTATTAAACTTATAGGTCTGTAGGACAATGGGTCTAGTTTGTTGCCCTTCTTGTAAACAGGAACCAGAACATTGTCTATCCAAGTAAAAAGATAAATATTAGTTGTCAATATACCATTCATTAAAGATCTTAAAATTGGAGTTCAGAATTCCTTGTTTGCCTTAAATAATTCGGTTGGCAGCATATCAGGACATGGAGATTTCCCATTTTTCATTTCCCCAATATATTTATCAACCTGAGAATCGTGGATCAAGTAGTCTTGTATAGGTTTTCCACTCCACAGAGTGCCATGAGACTGCTGGGGTTTGCTTGTGCTGCTCATTGGCCAGTGATACACCCATCAGATACTGCTGAGGTGCTCGCCCCTCCCAACACAGGCAAAGTTCAAGAGTTCAACCCTGTTCAGGGCTCCGAGATGTCTGCTCCCTCCTCCCCTGTCCATTTCCATCCAAAACAAAACCGCAACTGTGTCACTAATAATGACAACAATAACGACATTATTGGTTTTGTTATTGTTGTAATTATTCTCTATTGTCATTTTCATTATTGCAATAACAATAATGAAAACAAACTTTTTCATTATCTTTATTGTAATAATGAAAATGACATGCACACCCCTATGACCTTTCTTCCTTTTCCAGCGTAAATTCTCCGCTCTGTAGCTGTCTACAGTAAATAACCCAGACTCTGGAGTGGAAACTTCGGTTAGGGAGAGTAAGTTACCACTGGGCACTCTAGTAATCTCATTCCCCAAACTTAATACTTGGGGGGAAATGGTTTGGATCAGTGTTTCTTTGGTCCGATGTGTCCAAAATTCTTATTTTTGTGCCTACGTTTTATTTCTGAGATAACGGTTGAGTTCAGTGATTTCAATTTTAAAAGAATATAGTCCAGTAGGCCCTTGAGCTGCCCACAAACACAGTCCTCATACATTGGTGGGGACAATATTTTCTTTGACTGTATAGAATCCACCGTTGGTGATACAAAATTATAAAAAAATTCCCTAAAACTGTTCCCTGGATTTGATTTCGTTGTTAATAAACTGTGATCTCTACCTGGCACAAAATCCAGAGTGAGGGGAGTTTTAAGTTCATTAATTAAAGGTTGAGTTGTTACGTCTCCATAAAATTCTGTAATATCGGGTTGGTTACTCTTTCCCTTATTCTTCTGAAATAAAGTACTATTACTGTGAATCATCCCTTTCTGGCTACTGATAGGGGAAGCAGTAACAAAGTTTGTTATTTTAGTTTGAGTAATATGAACTCTAGCTGTGTCCAACAACCCCTTAGCACCTTTCCTATCCATTGTATATGATTATAATCGACTTACCATGTGAAAATTGACAATAGACAAGTTACAAGCTCTTTTCAAATAAGTCCTTGTTATTTAATACATTTGGTTTTTGGTCCTTAAGTCTCTGTATGGTGTCTTACACTACCCTGGGTCTGCTGATAGCACAGTTGAACCCCCAAAATCACTTAGAAATGCCTTGCACTTCCTGGGGCTTAGCCCGTGAGTCTCTTAAAGATGCCTTGCCCTTCCCAGGGCTTGCTGGCAGCACAATTTGACCCCTGAGTCTCTTGGAGATGCATTGCCCTTCCTAGAACTTGCTGGTGGCACAGCTTGTCCCATAGTCTCTTAGAGATGCTTTGCCCTTCCTGGGGCTTGTTGGCAGCACAGCTTGACCCCTAGGTCTCCTGGAGGTGCCTTACCCTTCCCGGGGCTTGACGGTGACACAGCTTGGCCCCTGAATCTCTAGAGAGCACCTTACCCACCCCCCACTCCCAGGGTTTCTGACAGCACAGTTTAGCCCCTGTCCCAAAAAACTTCTTTTGTTCCTCAGGGGGCTTCTGTTAGGACTATATGGCTCCCTAAGGAGACAACATGATAGCTGGTTTATTTTGGACCTCAGTCCCATTCGTTTTCACCCCTGATTGGGCACCCTGCTCTAACATTTGCAGCTAAACTGCTCAGATCTCATAAAATATTCAATGTTGTCACAATATAAAAATGCCTGAACCATAGAAGAAAAACAGGACAGTCCAGCTGTAACCTTACAAACTTAAACTAAAATGGGGCCCCCTGTCATAGGTCACAGGGTTCTCCCAAAGCAAAGTCAATAGCAACAACATAAGGATAAAACGGATACAAAATCAACAAAATAAACCAATAGTTTCCCTTCCCAAACAGCTACAAGCTAGTCCATCAATTTAACCCAGTAACAACAAAGGTTACTGGGCCCAAAATTACTTACAATGCTGATTCAAAGTTGCAAGATGACAGGCCTGTCTTCTCCAGCCCCCTCAAGGGCCACGGCCCTTCAGCACATGTCCTACAGTGCGTGCCTATGACTACGCCTGCCTCTGCTTGTCTTTTAAGTTTCACAAGAGGAGTGGTTCCTAGTCAGTATGAAGCCGCAGGCTCCACTCCCGCTGGTACAAACACAGGTGTTCTCCCTATACAATGACCTCCACTGATGGTGTAGGGAGGAAGGGGTGAGCACTCACTGGTTCCCGCTCCCTGGTGATATCCGCCTGGGCCCAGACATGGATGCAGACACCCCGATTCACTGCCTCTGTTCCAGCACTGCTCTCTGCTGTGGGACCCTGAATCACAACATCCCCTCCTCCACACTCCTCTCAGGTCACCCTCCGGGAGCCCAGGTGTGTGGGCAAGTGAGTGACACTATTGCTCTCTCCTGGCTCAGTGACTGCGTGTATCATCACTTCCGGCCAGGCTTGTTAGGGATGACTCATCAAAGGCAGGATACTCGAGAAGTGAATGGGGCAGTTTGTTGCACTCTGGACAAGTTGCCTTGTTAGTAATCTTGTTGGATTTTTTAGCCACCCCATCCTGCCACAGCAGCTTAGGGCAGCTCACAACATATTAAAAAAAATAAAAAACATAAGAATATAACAATACAATAAATACAAAAAAAAGATATTATAAAACCAGAATAATAATAATAATAATAATTAATACTTTATTGTGTATAGCCAACAAACTGTTACACCAGTAAAAAAAATTCAAAATGCAACAATTACATTCCATATTATAAGTTCTTAACAAAAGTCACAATAACCCGTGATTTACTTCCAACATCAAAAGTTTTAGCCATACAGCAAAACAATCACAATACCAAGTCCTTGAACATAGTTCCATTAAGGTAACTCCTAGCACCAGAGATCCCCCCCAGCCACTACCAAACTAACCTATTCCCAGTCCTCAGGCCGATATTATCAATTAAAATTAGAGGACAGATATCCCTGCTGCTTAAGGATAGGTCCTCTTATAATCAGCACAGCCCAGGAGAAATCAGCCACAGCCCTCATAACAACATTATCATTGGGACTCAGCATTCTCCAAAGCACCCAGACATTGGCTCTGGATTGAAGGTCTGCCAGAATTTCCCCCAGGTATTTTATCCAAAAACCCGTCAGAGTAGGGCATTTCAGCAAGATATGGGGCACGGTATCAACTTCACCCAGATCACAAAGTTGGCAAACCCTCAAAACTTTGGGGATGCCCCTATATCTCCCCTCCACTAATGCTGAGGGAAATGAATTACAGCGTAATTTAGTAAATTCCATATGCCTATCCGGGTCCATTCAAGTAAAAAGATAGTTGGAACTCACCAACTGGGGCCTGTATATCTCAAGCTCAGGGGTAACCTGTTGGGAGGCCAGCAGTGACTGTTCGGTCTGCTGAGCTTGATCTTGCAGTCTCTGCTGGGCTAGATTCTTAAAAGCCTTAAGCCCAATCCTTCCAAGAGTCCCTAGCTCCAGCCCCAGCCATTGGATTATCAATTTAACTTGGTCTACCCACGAGTCCAGCAGGCCACTCATCAGAGCCATATTTATGAGAGATTTATCCGTCCTAGGAGCTATGGTTAACTTGACCCAGTAATTTATCACCTGTTGCATCACTAGGATCTCCACTGGAACTGAGGCCGTCTCGAGACGAGAAACTGCCTGGGGGGAACTCCTCGGTATGCCCAACACTGAGGCCAAAAACCCATTTTGAACCCCTTCTATTTCATCAGAATATGCCAAACCCCATACTGGGGCAACATACAAAGCCTGTGCCAATATCTTAGCCCTAAACAGGGCAATTGCGGCAGCTATCACACGACCTCCTTGACCATAATAGAATTTCAGAATAGCCACAACAGACTTCCTTGCCTGGTTCCTAACTTGCTCATAATGTTTTTTCCAAGTTACAATCTCAGAAAAAATGACCCCAAATATTTAAAACAGGGAACTTGTTCTATAGACTTCCCCTTGGTTGTCCAAGACCGGCACTTCCCCTTCTTCCCATCTCCTACCACCAGAATCTTGGATTTAGAATAATTTACAATCAGTGACTCCCTACTGCAATAATCCCCAAACAATTCCAGTTGCCTCTTTAGGCCGATGGCCGTCTGGGACATCAGTACCGAATCATCTGCATAGAGAATAATTGGGAGGCGCCTTTGAGCCACCAGTGGGGCGTGAGTGTCTTTAGTGTTCATATACTGGACCACATCATTCAGGTAAAGATTGAACAAAACCGGGGCCAATTGGCACCCCTGCCTAACACCTCTCTGTACCAGAATTGGGGTGGATAAAGACCCTCTAGCATCCAATCTCACCTGAAGCAAGTTGTCCAAATGCAGTTGAATTTTCAAATAAAGGAGTCTAGGCTCCCTAGCTAGTCCTCTCAACTTCACCCACATGCGTTCTCTACTAATGGAATCAAACGCCTTTTCCAAAACCATAAATCCCAGGTACAACCTGCCCTTCTGGGCCGTGTACTTCTGAACCAGAGAAGACAACAGTAAGATATGATCCACCGCTGCCCTCCCTGCACAGAAGCCTGCCTGCTCAGGAGCTATCTGTTCTGTTTCCTCTGCCCATGCTCTTACTTTCCCTAATAGAAAACAGGCATAAAGCTTTCCTACTATACAGAGCAGGCTGATTGGCCAGTAATTTACAGGGAGACTAGAATCCCCCCTTTTAAAGATGGGAACTAAGATACTTCAGAGAATTTATTACAGTTTCCCGACCCTTACTCAAAGAGCAAATTAAGGACCAAAATTGTACTGAGTCCTTCCTCTGTGCTACCCTGTGCAATGCCTGCCACTGGGTCTTGCTATGGACTATTCTCTTATGTTTAAGCAAGTCTCTATAATACCGTCTCACGGTTTGCACCTGTTCTCGAAGGTAAGCCGAAAGGGCCTTCCCAAGTTTCATCACTAAACCTCTAAGCTTAGCTCTTGCACTCCTACAGGAACCATCGAACCAGGAGGGAGTTCTTATTGACCAACCATGGGCCCCTTCCATTGGGGCCTCCCAGAAGATCAGCAGAGTCAGCAACTGCAGGAGCCTATCATACCTTGGAAGGTTATTACCCTTACCCCTCCCAACTAACATATGCAATTCCTTAACTCCCTCCTGTTTAATTAGAACTTTAAAGGCTTCAACCAGCTCCCCTGAGCGCCTCCTATAAATTCTTGGCCTATTCTCCTGGGCCTCCTCAGTAGATCTATTTACGCCCAGCTGGTTCCTCCAATTCCCTGCCCATTCCAACATCAACAGGATCAGGAGATGGACAGTGTCTGATCTCAAGATCACCTCCATCTTTCGGATGGTGTCAAAACTGTTACTAGGGGCCAAAAGGTAGTCCACCACACTCGACCCATTCGGTGCATGGAGAGTAAAATTTCTCTCCCTATCTCCTGTAACTCGTCCATTGACCACCCTAAGGTCAAATTCAGCCATCAGGGATTCCATAAGGTCCTTCCTGATGCTCACAGATTAATCCCTCGAGATTCGAGGAGGGAATAGTAGATCACAGCCATAATTTTCCAAATGTATTGAGCCCCTAAGGTTTGCAGGATTCCCCAGCCACACATGAAAGTCTCCAGCCATATAAAGAGGAGTCTCTGGAAATTTCCACAGAGCCCTCTTCAATATGACAGATATTTCCTACCATATAACTATCGAGTAGTAACTAGATCCCAGCGGGGATACATAAACGTTCCTCAATAGAAATGTCATACCACGGGACATTGTACAGGACTATAACACAAAAATTGACTTATATGCACCAATTTCTTTCATTTGAATATGTAAATCCTCTGCCATCAGTAGAATTAAACCCCCACTAGGCCTACCTCCCACTAACAAGGGGGTAGCCCCCAGACTAAAAGTCATAAAACCGCTTAAATAAGCATCACTGGTATCCCCAACCAACCAAGTCTCCTGGAGTAAAATTAAATCGAACTGCCCTAAAAATAGTAAAAAGTCAAAATCCAGGCATTGTGCCCTCCAGCCTGCTACGTTCCAGGACAGAATAATAAGCTCATCCCGGGAGTCTCCTCCCAGTCAGTCAGTTCTAGAAGGAGCCTAGGTAGTTAATAATTGCTGAGTTTGATTCCTATTAGGGCTTGAAATTGCCAGCGGAGCACCTACAAAGGATATCTGTTGCTGTGACTGTCGCTGCTCTGGGGAATCAACTTCCTTATGCAAGGGGGACCTACCCCATCCCTGGGGATCTTGTTCCAGTGCATAGGGGTAATCCCGGCTTCCGGGTATTATTGACTCCTGACAACTAGCCTGGGGAATCAGAACAAACTGGCCTCCCCCCTTCCTATATTTTCCTTCCAAACCCTCACGCTGGGGGTCCAGGTGTATTGGTGAGACCAGGATGTTTTTCCCTATTCCCTGTAGGGGGGGGTCCCATTGAGGTGTGGTCCCCCCACCTTGTGGGTCCAGGTGTTAGTGCCAGGACCCCTCCATGGATAGATACTTTGTCCCTAGGGCTTTTACCTCCCAAATTGGGGTCAGTACCCTTAAATTCCAGGGACAATATTTGTCTCTGCACTACTTCCAGCCTCTCAATCAGCTTAACTGGAGTTATTAAAGAAGGTTGTACCCCTAAAAGGTGTGAATCCTTGGACATTTGAATCTCCAACATGACTTTCCTTTCCCTCACAAACTCCACTTCATACTATATGAACCCTGCACTATACTACCCTGATGGTCTGAAATCACAGGGTGATCCTCAAGGTGGTCCCCTCCTCGCAAAAACTCCCAAATGGAGGGTGCCGGCAGGGTCTGCTCCTCACCTTGCCCCCCCCAGGGAGCCCCTCCCAAGGTGTGGATCCACCTGGGTTTGTACTTCATCCTGCCCCTCCCCCCTGGGGTTGAAACAATCGGGATATAGAAATACCCCTACTTTCCAATTTAGTTCACTGTGCCAGAATTCCTTTAATCAATGGAGTTGTTAAAAAGGTAACCAGGATAGTTTGTCTACCCCTAACTACTGGAAAATGATCCACTGAAGCAAGGTCACATTTTGTAATTCTTAGATGTAAAAGGAATCACAGATGTTCTGTGACATCAAGCGATGTATTCCATTTGGGCTTAGGCCACCTCCCCTCAGGGTACACAGTGAACAATAATACATTAAATATTGGTCCAAGAGTCCCTTCCCCCTCCAAATAGATTAATGGGAGCACTCGGTTAATACAATCCTGTGGCTCAGAGTGGAATTGAGCCTGTGGAGAGGGTATTGACCCTTAAAATGCATTCCTACTCCTTTCCTCTCAAGCCCCTGGCTTGAGCCTCCCAGATTAATTTCTGCCAGCCGGTCATTTACTGTGCTCATAGCCTCCTGCAGGTTAGTTATCCATGTCAAGACAAAGTTCATGGTGTCTGCAGTTAATAAGAGATGATCCATCAAAAAGGTTCCTAACCTGTCCCTCGCCAAAGAGTCAGTAATTATTGGCAGATCTGCTGGGGGCGAGTGTATCCAGGGCTCACACCCTGAACCTAGAGCAGAAAAAAGCTGCCTAGGAAACTTCTGAAGCGAATCTTGCCTACTTGTTCCCGATTCCAAGATTTCCACAGACAACTGGGACTGATCTGCCACCGATAACCAGGAATAAGATGCTGAAGCCCTAGAGCCATCCAACACTTCCGAATAAAAAAGTTATCTATTTTTTGTTGCTTTGCCAGATTTACCTTTGTGGTAGCAGTCTCAAAAGAATCACTTCTCCCACGTTTAATATTAGTCATTGGCAGCATCCCAGCACACACACACCCCAGCAGCTACCTCATAAGGTAAATTTAATGGGCCAGGTCCACTCTCCTGGGCTCTCCAAAGGGCGCTTCAAAGGGCTTGCACCCTTTTGCGCGTGACCCTTCGGCATACAACCGAGGCATGCACCTATGGTGCTGCCGTAGGCTCATCAGTCCTTTTACTCTTATGTAGGTTGAGGTTCTGCCCCCTGCACCGGCTCCAGACCCCGACAAGCCTCAGCTGACAGATAAGTATGAAGGTTGCTGCCGCACTGGTAAAGTCCGTTCTGGGCAGACTCGGACTTCAGGCACGCCACTGTAGGCTCACCAGTCCTTTTAATCTTATTCAGGTTGAGGCTCTGGACCCTGACAAGCCTCAGCTGACAGATCAGTATGAAGGTTGCTGCCACACTGGTAAAGTCCGTTCTGGGCAGACTCGGGCTCCAGGCATGCCACTGTAGGCTCACCAGTCCTTTTAAGCTTATGCAGGTTGAGGCTCCACCCCCTGCGCCGGCTCCAGATTCTGACAAGCCTCAGCTACCAGGTAAGTATGAAGGTTGTTGCCGCACTGATAAAGTCCATTCTGGGCAGACTTGGGCTCCAGGCACCATAAAACCAGAATAAAACATAAACCAGGCAGATCTTAAAAACCCTCTCCCCTTCCCAATCCCCCACCCTTCACCAGTCTCCCCCATCAAAAGCCTGGCTGAACATTGTCTTTGGAAAGAGGGGAGGTCCGGGGCCAGGAAGACCTGTTAGGGGGGAGTTTTACAGCTGCAGTGCAACCACCGAGAATGCCCCCCTAATTGTCACCACCTGGGAAACCTGGGGGACGTCAAGGAAGGTGCTCCTGGCCAACTGCAGGAGCCGATCCAGGACCTGGGGGGTGAGGCAATCCTGCAGATAAGCAGGGCCCAGGCTGTTATGGGTTTTATAGGTCAAAACCAACACCTTGAATCAGGCCTGGAAGACTATATACAGTCAGTGCAAAGAATGGAGCACTGGTGTAATGTGCTCACAGTCACCTCTCCTGTAAGGAGACAGGCCACCATGTTCTGCATCAGCTGCAGTCTCTGAACCATCACCAGGAGTAGACCCATGTAGAAAATTTTGCAATAGTCTAATCTTGAAGTGATGAAGGCATGGATGATGGTGGACTGTAGGGATGGGACTATCGGTATCAGATTAATCTGATAATGCCGATAATTGTTTGTATCGAATTAATCCAATAATACCAATAATATTGGTATCGGCATATCAGTTTTTTAACATTGCCAATTTTTCAGATCTTTAACATTGCGGCCATTTTTTAAATGGCCACAAAGTTAAAGATTAAAAAAATCAGCAATGTTAAAAAACTGATATGCCAATACTGATAAATCCAATATCGGATTAATCCAATACCGATAATACTGGTAACTGATAATTCACTGATAGTCCCATCCCTAGTGGACAGATCAGTGTCCGAGACTTATGACCAAAGCTGTTGCACCAGATGTAATTGGTGAAATTACATCTTTGCCACAGTCGCCACCTGAACATCCAGGCAGAACCGTGAGTCAAGGAGCACCTCCAGACTACAGACCTGGGAGACCAATGGAGGCCAGACCCCATCAATGATGGGTGCCACCACTCGCTCGGCCCCACCCACTAGAATCACCTCCATCTTGTCAGGACTCAGCTTCATACAGCTCACCTTCATCCAGTCCCCCACAGCCATCAAACACCGGTAAGCATCAAGACTGCAGGGCCTGAGTCAGTTGAAAAGGAGAGGTAGAGTTGTGTGTTATCATTATACTGATGACACCACACTCAAAACTCTCTGATGATCTTACCCAAAGGCTGCACGTACACGACACATTGAACAGGAGAGGGGACAAAATAGAACCTTGTGGAACTCCACACATGAGGTTCCAGGGAGAAGATGAACAGTAACCCAGTACCAGGCATTGAGTTCTTCCAGCCAGGAAGGAATGGAAACATTCAAGAACAGTTCTGCCCACACCAGCTTGGTGAGTCACCAACACCTCGTGGTCAACAGTATCAAATGCAGCCGAGAGATCTAACAGGATCAACAGAGTTGATCCACCCTGGTCCAACTCACAGTGAAGGTTATCGAGCAAGGCCACAAGTGCATTCTCAGTGCCAAAATCCGGGCAGAAGCCAGACTGCGAGGGATCCAGAAAACTGATACGGCCCATATGCCCCTGAACTGCTGTGTCACTGCCCATTCCATAACCTTCCCTAAAATGGGAAGGTTAGAGATGGGCCAATAGCTGGCCAGGGAGTCAATGTCCAAAGATGGTTTCTTAAGTAGAGGCTGCACTACTCACTCCTTGAGGCAGCCCAACACTCTGCCCTCCCTAAGGGAGGCATTGACCACCTCAACCAACAGCGGCTCCAACTTCTCCCAGCTGGCCTTAACCAGCCAGGAGATTCTCAGATCTAATTGACAACAGGTGGCCCTAATGACATCCTTCGCATCAGCAGGTGACAGCCACTGAAACTGATTCCATAAAACAGGAAGAGGCAGGGCTTCCATTACCTCTAATTCTCCTATATTTCCATAAGTACGGCATCAAAATTGTGGTGAAATGGAGCGATTTTATCAAAAAGTCAACAAAAGTATTACAGCAAGCATTAGAAAATTCCAATTCCAGATGGAGGGAGTCCAGAATGACCACCTGGAAAAGCTCAGCTGGACATGACTTTGTGGATGCTACAAGCACAGCAAGAACCTCTTCTTTTCTGCCCGCACAGCCACGACATAGGTTCATAAACTAACTCTATGCTGCAATCGGTCAGCTTCAGCATGAGAATGAAGCCACGATCACTCCAACCTCTGCCCTTCTCACTTTATCCGAAGCATATCCTTCATAAACCAGAGGGACCTGCGTTGTTGTTGGTCAGGTCCTCGCAAAATCAAATACCAACTTATGACTTCTAGATGCTTCTTCTCGTATACTAGGGATGGGAATTGGGGCAAAAAAACGGTTACCGGTTTTACCGGTTACCAGTTTCCAAAAAATCGGTTTACCAGATTAAAGCCAGTATACCTGTACTGTTTTTCACCCCATTGATTTGAATGGGGAACTGTCCCCATTGAAATCAATGGTAAAAAAAACACCAATAGCTCCCCCCTCCCCCTCCCAGGCTGTGCGGGTAAAAGGGGGGACACCTCCCTCCCACCCCGCCCAGCCTGGTTTTTATTATTATTATTATTATTATGTTATAGAAAAAACCAACCGGCTCGGTGGCAGCGAGCCAGGGCTATGGAGGCAGGCAGCTGAGCTCTCCTCCAGGAGCCCAGGCTGGCTGGCTGCTGGCACTCCAGTAGGTAACCTAACCCCCCCCGATCGCCTTTTTTACCTCTGTGCTGTTGTGCTCCCTCTGGGCGGCAGCGGCGGCAGTGTGGCACAGACCTGGCTGCAGCGCTGGCTTTAGCGTTTCACCAGGCCTTCCACCCATGCAGCCTGAGAGGGGGAGGGAAAGTGGGTTTTTTTTGTTTTTTGTTTTTTGTTTATTCCATTGCGGCCATTGATTTCAATGGCCGCAATGTAAAAAAAATCCAGTACAGGAACTGGCACTGGTATGGGGAATTATCGGATCTATCCGGTATCCCCGATACTGCCAAATACCGGCAGTACTGGAAACCGGGAGATCTGAAATTCCCACCCCTACCATCTACCCAATAGAGGTGGTATGGTCAAGACAATGACTTGGAACTTTGCAGGGTGGAAAGGTTGGATGAAAAGCAATCTTATAGAACTTACCACTGAGTTCCATATTTTGTGCCTGCAAGAAACCTGGGTAGTTGAGAGTGAGCCACTTCAGTTCCCAAGATCTGAGGTTTGAACAAACCCGGTGATAAGAGAAGCCAAATTTGGCAGAGCCGTCGGAAGCCTAGCCATTTTGGTTAACCAAAATTTCAAGATCCACTCATGCTTAATACCTAATACTCCTAGGCACTGTTTAGGGATAAGGGTAGCCTGGGAGCAATTACCATCCTTGATAATAATTAACATCTATCTACCCCCGGCCAGGGGTATTTATGAAAGGGTTGGATTTTAGTTCCAGATGGAGGGGTTCCTTGCTGATTTGGAGGAGGAATTCCCTGATGCAACTATTATACTTATGGGACTTTCAACTCCAGAATTGGCAATTTGTACGCAACTATTATAAATTTATTGTCTCTTCTAGAAGACGATGATTTCCTTTTTCCGTCTAGGTCTTCCAGAGACTCAGTGCTGAACTCTTTCAGTCTCCAATTTTTGCAGTTTTTATACAGGACAAACTACAAAGTATTAAATGGCAGAACTGCTTCGGATCCTTGGGGTGACTGGACTTTTGTGTCTCCCAGGGGCACTAGTGTAGTTGACTATGTATGTGCCCCTGGGTATGCTTGGATCTTAATCTGGACTGCCAAATACTGCCATATGGTTCCAGTGACCATCAACCTCTCTTGCTTGAGGTGGACTACAATGTTAGTCCCCCCACTAGGAGAGTGGTGAATCAGGCAGTGGACCATTTAGCATTGCAGGGCTACCTAGCCCCCCAATGGAATAATACCATTAAGGATAAAGCTAGAGAGGTCTTAGCATCAGAAGAAATGAGGGGGTATAGGGAAGAAATTATGGGGTTAGATCCAGCCAATGACAACTTACTCCCCATTTTTTCTACTATTACTACGCAGTTAAAAAACTAACTTTGTACTCTGCAAAGAGTTAAGTCCAACCCCTTTCTGCACCATGGTTCGATAAAGAGTGCAGAGAACATAAGCGTGAATTAAATGGGAAGATGAGATGCACAAAGGTTACCCCTTCCCCCTTGCGGCTTTTACTATTGGTTCTAGCCAAAGCTAAGTATAAAAAGCTGATTAGGAAAAATATATATATAAACACCAGCTCCAGTTATGGAGACAACTGGAGGAGGCCATCTCTAATAAGGATTTTACTGTGTTTTGGCGGCTGGCAAAAAATGGTTTTTGTAATTACAATCTTAATTATGATCCCAACATCCCAAGTACAGTGTGGCAGCAACACTTCAAAACTATTTTTAATAGGTATCCAGAAGATAGGATCATCCATGGAATAGTTTTGGATAGCTGCCCCAGGTGGGTTTCAGTATCAGACGCAGAAATTAGGAAATCGGCTTTGTGATATTGCTAGCAATAAAGCCCCTGGGGAAGGTGCACTACCAGGGGAACTCTTACACCACCATGTTGACTGGTGGGCTCTGTTCCTTTGTAAATTATTTTCTTATATCAACCAGACAGGCATAATTCTGCAGGGGTGGAATGCTAGTATTATAATCCCGATCTTTAAGCAAGGGGATAGATCATTACCAACCAATTACAGGCCAATTAGTCTGATTGATATATTAGCTAAAGTATACGCCAAGACCTTGTTGAACAGACTCAGAGCTTGGGCAGAATTTAATTCTTTAGTGACAGAAAAGCAGGTAGGTTTTTGGGCAGGACACTCCACTATCGATCAATGTTTCGTCCTGTCCCACCTGATTACCAAGTATGTGCTGGGTAAGAAGTCCAAATTATATGCAGTCTTTATTGATTTAAGGGCTGCATTTGACCTGGCTGACAGAAAATTGTTATGGGAAAAACTTGGGAAATTAGAAATTGAGGATAGATTACTGTGGTTAATTCAACAGTTTTACTCCCATACTGAAATCAGAGATCGGCTGGGCAACAACGGGCAGCTTTCGGACAGTATCCCCACTACCAATGAGGTAAAGCAGGGATGCGTATTGACCCCATCTCTATTTTACCTGTTTATTAATGATATTATGGGGGTTCTGTCTGGGCCCTGCTTTCTTCCCCTTCAATACGGCAGAGGCATTTATCTATGCTACTGTACACGGATGACATGATCCTTCTATCATGTACAAAATTAGGCATGAGGAGATTGTTAAAGGCCTTGGGGGATTATTGTGTGCTCAATCACTTGGAAATCAACTATGCCACGTCAAAAGTAATGGTTTTTACTAATTATTTTTCAGCCAGTCAGTGGAAGATTGGGGCTCATTCGATTGAGCAAGTTAAGACATATAAATATTTAGGACTTCAGTTCCATTACTCTGGCAGATGGACATCTCATCTCGATATGGTGAAACTGAGGGCAACTAGAAACTCCAAAGGAATTTTGAGATTCTGGGCTTCGGTGGGAGGTAGACTGGTTAGGTCGGCCATAAAATTGTTATCCCAGAAATTATTGCCTCAGATGTTATATGGGGCGGAGATTTGGGGACACTCACATTCTCAGGGGCTAGAGTAGGCCAAAATGAGGATATGTAAAAGGGTTCTGGGAGTCCCCCTATCCACTCCATCCGGCCTAGTAAGAATAGAACTTGGGGTCCTACCCATTTAATATAAGGCTAAGCAAGTTCTATTTGGATATTGGTGCCGGTTGCAGAAGATGAAGGATACCAGATTGCCCAGATTGTGTTTAATTGAACAAAAATGTTTTAAATCTAAAATCACATGGTCCTATAGAACAGAAAGCCTCATGTAGGCCTACGGGATTCCACTTATGGTTCCACTAAGGCTTTCATCCAGGAGGGTGCGGGTGCAGCTGGACTCTAGACTCAAAGATGTTTTCACCCAAACAGAGCTGATGCGAGTTGAAGCCTCGTCATTGGCCCCTGGTTATGCCAAGTTTAAAACTACTTTCCAGCTTGAAAATTATCTGGTGCAGTTACTGGATTCAAGATTCAGAGCGGCTTTTGCACGACTGCGGCTTCAGCAGTTCCTCTCGGCAGTCCTAACAGGCAGATACAATGGAACTGCGTCCAGAGCTGCGTCTGGAGCGGCAGGTGGAGGCGGTCACTAATGCTGCCTTCTGCCAGCTATATCTAGTACGTAGGCTGTGTCCGTTTGTCTTCGGCCCGGACCTGGCCTCCCTCATCCATGCCTTCGTCACCTCGAGGCTAGACTACTGTAACATACTCTACGTGGGGCTTCCCTTGTTCCTGGTCCAGAGGCTGCAGCTAGTGCAGAATGCGGCGGCTCCTCTCCTTACAGGGACGGGCCATCGGGAGCATATTATACCTGTGCTACGAGTTCTGCACTGGTTGCCAATAGCGTGCCGAGTCAGGTTCAAGCTTTTGGTGTTGATCTATAAAGCCCTTTACAGTCTGGGCCCCTCATACCTCAGGGATCGCCTCGCCCTCGCGCCCCAGAGCAGCTCCTTCGGTCTGCCNCACGATGGAGAGGGCATTCTCGGTGGTAGGGCCGCGGCTTTGGAACTCCCTTCCGGAGGAAGCTCGCCTGGCTCCTAGCCTATTAGCATTCCGGCGTAGTTGTAAGACCTGGCTGTTCGCCCAGGCCTTTGGGAGGGAGGGGTAGGGGGAATATTTCAGTTCCCCCACCTATTTATATTTATACTGGGGTTTTTTTGCCCTGTTTAATACTTTAATATGATGTGAATTTAAAAAAAATAAAAATAAATTATGGTATGTTTTAACGTTGTAAGCTGCCCCGAGCTGCATGGCAGGAGGGGCGGGGTAGAAATTTATAAATAAATAAATAAAACTCCCTATAAACTGAGACTTTGTAGGTGTACCCAATTGAAGGTGGAGGACTTTGAACACTACTTGTTGGACTGTCCGATTAATGAATCACTGAGAAGAATATCCATCCACCCGCTACTAAAAGGCAAAGAGCACTGGTGTGCCAACTGGAAAATAGCTTATTTAGTGGCCAATTCTAACAAAAAAGTCATGAGAATTGTGGCTGAATTTGCCTGGCAGGCAGAGATGGGTAGAAAGAAATGTCCCTTGTTGTCGGAATAAGGATAAGTACTTTTGGGTTACCTTTGTCCGATCTTATTGGGGGCTTTCTTGTGCTGGATCCATTTTTTGGGCCTGCAGATGGTTTCCAGTCTAGGATTTGATTTTACTGGACCAGGCTAATATTGTTCAATTTTGACTAATCCTCGTCGATAATGCCTGGTATATTTGAATCTTTACAGTCCTCATAATTGAAGAAATTACCTAGTAGGGTGTTCTTTGTGTATATTTTTTATTATAAACTTATCACCAGGGGTTAAGTGCTGTCGATATAAGCCCCGAGAAGGAAAAGGCATGTTCTATTTATTATTCGTCCACTTGTAGGGGTTAAGTGCCGCCGTCACAAACCCTGGGAAGGGCAAGGCATGCCCAAATTTACATACCTGCTTACCTTCAGGGGTTAAGTGGCAAGTGCTGCCAACATAAGCCCCAGGAAGGGCACGGCTAGTTTTAGAGTTTTTAATATTGGTTAATTGTGCTTAAGCAATGGGTTCAATTTATTCAACCCTGCTTATATACTTTATGTTAACCTCCTATAGTAAGTAAATTATTCATTTTAAGGGGCAATGGCTACATCAAATATGATAGCTTATTATTATTTGTGTTTTCTATTTTGTATTTTACAATTGTTATGACCAATGGTCAAGATAATAAATTATTTACTTACTTACTGGTGGTCCGGAAGTGGATGCCTAGGAACCGTTCAGTCGATGGTCTCAGTCAACAGAGTGTTCCAAAGAGCCGACCATTGAGATTGGAGGGTAACTCCCCAAGAGCATCCTGGAACCACTCTGGTTCCATAAGTCTCTGGTGATGAACCAACCAAATTGTTTCCACACCCTTCTGGGGGCAGACATGCATCAGGAGACTGGCCTGAAGGAGGTAATGATCCATCCATGACAAGGGCACAGCTGACAAGGGCATCCCCACCAATAGATCCCCTGCCTCAAGGACTGTGCAAAATATCATGTCCAGGGTATGCCCCCCATCATGTGTCAGGCCAACAACCACCTGAGACAGTCCCATGGTTGCCATAGTGGCCATGAATTCACACTCCACCCCCCACCCCACCCCAAAGCTGGTGTCGGCGAGAATGTTGATGTCCCCCAGCTGGCTTCTCCATAGAATGGTGCAATCTTCCAAGATAAACTTCTCGGCTTAACCCCTGCTGAGTTCCAGACTTCGGTTGGGTCACTCCCAGGTACTGTACCCACTCTTGGGTTATTGAGCCTCCAGACTTACCTTTTCAGGTTCACATGCACATCCTGCAAGAACTTACCCTTTTTGGGTCCCAATCCTACAAGCTGCCCATGTCCCAGCTGCCCTAACAGTACCCTTCAAAAGAAATTGCTGTATCACCCACAAGCTGTATTATATTTTGAGCAGATTCCCTCTCTGTACACATATAATTTCAGATGTTTCTTAATAGGTTCCAGTGTCAGCTGCTTAGTGCTTTTGGAACCTGAGAAACCCAATATTGTGCCACCAGCTCCCAATATGGGTACTAGTGTTGAAATGGATAGCAAATTTATTATCTGCCATTAATATCCAGTATTTCAGATAGTTTGGCAGTTATCCGGTAACTAACTGGATGCCATGGAGGTTAACCGCCAAACTGGAATACTGGATAGTGTTCAAAATACTGTAATACCATTTACCTCATCACTACATAACCAAACCAGATCCAGAGGGAGAGGTGGGGGTGATAAAAATAGGCAAATGATAATATAGTAAATGTTAATCTGGTTAACTGGATATCATCCGGATGCTAACCAGATACCATTTGGTATCTGGCCAGGTACAGGATACTGGCAGTTATTTGTTTCAGCTCTAGTGAGTGCTAAGAAACATCAGGGTTAATACTGGGTGGTTTTCTAATTCTGTGTATTACTGAAATCTTAAAACTGCAGGATGGTCACTAGGGTTGGTAGTTTGCACCTAGTTTTTCCAATTACTTTCTTATTATACCTGAAACAAATATTTGTGATGAATATTATATTGACAAATTTGCCTGCTTCAAATCGGGTCTAATAAAGTGGATATGAGTCATTATTCGGTTCTTGCTTCAATTTCAGAACAAACATCTGTTTCAGGTATTTTGTTTCAAGCCACCTCAGTATTTTAGTTACTTTGGCTCAGTACTATTTAACTCTTTGACTAACAAATTGGTGCACAATAGTGCTAAATAGTGCCAAACTGAAGTAACTCAAAATGAAATACTTGAATAAAAGGATATGTACCTATTGTTCATGTCTCTTTGGCTGCTTGCACATGGGGGGGGCTGTCATGAGCTGAAATCATGGCAGGGTGATCACATGAACTCCCACTTGTGTGTGGGGGGGGTTGGTGTGATGGGCTAATCACATCTAAAAATGCACATGGGGGGATCTATGCATGTGTCAAAGCTAGCAGCTGGGAGTCGTCTGGGCTCCGCTTCCCCCAGTTCTTAAAACAAACCTATCGGTAAAAAAAAAGAAGAGAAAAAATACCCTAAACAGAGAGGCAATGGCTGGAAGAAACAAGCCACGACAGAAAATAATGCAAACAAACGCTCTGGAGCGGTTTTGCCAAAAAAATCAAACCGTGGAGAAGAGCCAGGCAGGAGAGAGCTGCAGTAGTGAAAAAAAGATGGCGGCGGCAGCGCTGACAGCGCGGGAAGATGAAAGTGACCAGGCCCCATCCAGCTCCAAAGGGGAGGAAGGGGAGGCTTCAGGCACCTTAATAAAACTCCTAAAGCAGATGAAAGAGGAGTTAAAATGTGAAATGAGGCAAATTAAAGCGGCGGTGGAGACAGGCAATAAAAAATTTGAAGGGATGGCAAAGAGGGTGGAGGCTGCAGAAGAGAGGATATCAGAGCTAGAAGATCACTCCCTGACCTCCCAAGAACAGCTAAATAAATGGAAAGGAGAGACTGCCCTATTATCAGCTAAATGTGAGGACCTAGAAAATCGATCGAGAAGAGAAAATCTGAGACTAATTGGATTAAAAGAAGCAGGGGGCTCAGAAAAGATAAACGAAATAATATGGGCCATACTAAAAGAAAATTTTCCTTTCATACCGCCCCAATAGACAGGACCCACAGGACTGGACGCCTTCCACAAAAAGGGACAGACACCCCCCCCCCGCCATATACTGGTCAAATTTGCAAAGTATGGCACCAAGGAAGAGATTCTAAGGGCAGCTAGAGCTAAGAAGAAGCTGTCCTTTCAACAAAAAAATGTAAGAGTGGCCCCTGATTATGCTGCTGAGACAGTTAGAAAAAGAATGAAGTGGAGTAAATATTTTGGAGAATTAATTGAAAGAAACTTGAAACCAAGGTTGCTGTTTCCAGCAAAAATGATGATTTTTGAAAATGGGAGAAGAAAAATCTTTGAAGCTACTGAGGATATGGAGATCTTCTTAGCAGCTCAGTCAGCCAGGGCCAGCGAGAAGGAACAGAGATGAAAAAGGCCTTAATGAAATCCTCATAGAACTTAACAGCCTTATAGTTAAGAAGAAGCAAGCAAAGATGAGGAGAGTACAGGAACTGCTATAAGTAGTAAAGAATGCAATAATCTGTTGTGGGATTTGGAATGTGAAAAGTTTAAAGTTGGTTTGTGGAAAGGAAGGGAGTCAAGAGGTGGGAGGTTCACTATGAGCTGGGGGTTGGTGGGAAGAAGGGCACACCACGGGTTTTTTTTCTTTAAATCTAGGTGTTAAAACTCCCAGCAGATCCTCACAAGGGAGGCAAGGGAAGCAGGGAAGGCAACCTTTTAGCTTGCATGGGAGAGGGAGGGAAGGGGACTTTTGGGGGATTAGAATGGGGTAGTAGAAGAAAGGGGGAGAGGAGAGAGAGAGAAGACTCACATACAAAAGGAAAAATGGCTCACAAAGGGAAATAGAATCTCAAGGAGAAGGCACATAACCACAAGGTTGAGCAGAACATATTTATGCAGACAAATATAGTTGACAAAGGCGTAACAGATTTAAAATCAGTCGGAAGCAAAGAAGGGAGCAGTTTCAAATTGTATTTTAAACTAAAAGATGGGAGAAGTTTAAACTGGGTGTTTTCAGACGTTACGGGGCCGCTTGGCCCCGTACCAAAAACAACCCATTCATTCCCCGCTGGGGTCACCCCGTCACACCATAT
>QEPC01003981.1:1209339-1222458 GCA_003113815.1 Sphenodon punctatus
GAGTGGGAAGCGATGTCGAGGCGGATCTTGTCTATCTTGGAGGTGAAGAAGGAGGCAAGATCCTGAGCAGAAAGGGAAGAAGGAGGGGGAGGACAGGGAGGCTTGAGGAAGGAGTCAAAGGTAGAGAACAGGCGGCGAGGGTCCCGAGAACAGGACTCAATGCGGGAGGCATAGTAGTGTTGTCCAGCAAGGGAGATAGCAGAAGTAAGGGTGGAGAGACAGAATTTGAAGTGAAGGAAGTCAGCCGGTGAAGGAAGTATTTGCGGTGCATATGTTGGGGTCTACCAAGAGTTATTCTGGGAAACGAACCTCCCAACTTCCCCCGGTTTATCAAGACTTTGAGAGGGTTTTTGACAAACAAGAAGCAGCCATCCTCCCCCTCCCACCGGCCGTATGACTTCCCAATTGAACTGATTCCGGAGACAGAACCACCATATGGGTGAATCTATAAACTATCCCTCGGGGAAACTGAAACCCTCCGCCTATACATTAAGGAAAACCTAGAAAAGGAGTTTATTAGACATTCTTCATCCCCAGTGGGGGTACCCCTGTTTTTTGTGCCTAAGAAAGAAGGCGACCTCCACCCCTGTATTGACTATCGTGGCCTCAACAGTATTACGGTCAAGAATCTATACCCCCTTGCCTCTAATCCTCAAACTCTTAGGAAAACTCCAAGGAGCGAAGATATTTACAAAACTCGACTTGCGAGGGGCCTATAATCTTGTCAGGATTTGTGAAGGCAACGAATGGAAGACCGCCTTTAGGACTTGCTTTGGTCATTTTGAGTACCTGGTAATGCCCTATGGGTTAGTAAATGCACCAGCTACATTTCAGCATTTGATTAATGACATTTTTCAGGACCTTTTAGATAACTTTCTTGCAGTATACTTGGATGACATCTTGATATTTTCTTCATCTTTTAGTGACCATGTTAAACATGTTCGCACCATGCTCGAGAGGTTACAGGCGGATCGACTGTACTGCAAATTGGAGAAATATGTGTTTCATGTCATGTCTGTACCCTTCCTGTGGTTTATTGTGTCAGCTACCAGGATTCAAATGGACCGCAGCAAGGTGTCGGCAATCCAGCAGTGGCCAGCCCCCTCTTCGGTCAAGGCATTACAGCAATTTTTAGGTAGTGCCATTTACTACCGCCAGTACATTGACAATTATGCCCAAAAGACCGTGCCATTGACCCAATAACTAAAGAAAGGGGTACCTTATCACGGGCGAACCCCACAACACCAAGCCTTCCTACAGTTGAAGGAAGCATTCATAGCGGCCCCACTGCTTCAACACCCAGACATCACAATGCCTTTTGTGGTCGAAGCTGACGCATCCGACAAAGCTATCGGAGCGGTTCTTACACAAACCCGAGAAGGTCAGACCCAACAATTACCATGTGCCTACTTTTCCCGACAACTCTCCCGGGCAGAGAGGAATTACACTATCCTAGATAAAGAACTTCTCGCCATTAAGGCGGCCGTTGAAACCTGGACACACTATTTAGAAGGGGGTCCATACCCCATTCTTGTGCTCACCGACCACAAAAACTTGACCTACCTTCAAACTGCCCAAATAACAAATGGGCGACATGCATGGTGGGCACTTTTCTTTTCCCGGTTCACTTTTAAAATCCAATATCACCCGGCTCCAAGAACACAATGGCCGATGCCCTGTCCCGCTGTGAGGAAACTTCAAATCCCTCTTCTTCCTGTCCTGAACAGGTCTTGCCGAGCAGTGTATTCGCTGCTACCCTTCCCTCCCTGCAAGACCTTCAAAGAGAAAGTGAACCTTCTTCCCCGACCCCGCCGGATACATGTACCAATGGATTGCACTACCATAATGGATTAGTTGTAACTCCACCTAAATACCGTCCGCAAGTGATGTGGGCTCATCATGATTCTCCCTTAGCCCGACATCCAGGGCAACAAAGAACTCTAAAACTCATTCTCCGAACATTTTGGTGGCCAGGAATTAGACGAGAAGTAGAGAAATATGTCCGAGGGTGCTCTGTGTGTGCACGAACCAAAATTCCTCGACGCCTCCCTGTGGGACTACTACAATTGACCCCCACTCCAAAGAGGCTATGGTAAAAAATCGCAATGGATTTATAGTTGGGTTACCACCCTCCAATAATTGCACCACCATTCTGGTGGTAATAAATTACTTTACAAAAATGGGGCATTTCATAGCCTGCTCGGGACTTCCTACAGCAAAGGGCAAAGCAGCATACCTATTGAAAGATATCGTCCGCCTTCATGGGCTGCCCAGTGAAATAATTTCCGACCGCGGCCCTCAATTTTTTTCCAAGTTTTGGAAGGCCTTTTGTACCCTTTTAGGAATTAAGGTTCGGCTGACTACGGCATATCACCCCCAAGCAAACAGTCAAGTCGAATGCACAAACCAGCATATTGAGCAATATCTCCGTTGTTATTGCAACTATTTACAGGATTATTGGACAGATCAACTATCACTCGCCGAGTTTACTTATAATAATGGGCCCAATGCTTCTTTAGGAGAATCACCATTTTATGTCTCCTACGGGTTCCATCCCGCCTTAGGGTTACCTGTACTCCCCCCGACCACCGTGCCTGCATCGGAGCCTTGGTGCATCGAATCAAGTCAATTCAATCAAAAGCACTCCAATGTCTCACAAAACCATGACAACAATACAAGCGGATGGCGGATCGACATAGGAAGACGACTCCAGTGTTCTAAGTGGGGGAACTTGTGTGGGTTCGTCGGAAACATTACCCATCTCTGCGCCCTTCTACGAAGCTGGATGACACCTATATGGGACCCTACCCCATTTGGCAGCGGTTAAATGAGGTTACCTATACCGTGGGACTCCCGCCTCATTTCCGTATTCACCCTTCCTTTCACGTGTCCTTATTCAAACGGGCGTTTCCCCCACTTTATCCCCTTCAACGAGATCCTGCCCCTCCCCTGCCGTGCTTCTTCAAGGCGTCCCTGAATATGAAGTCCGAGCAATTTTGGACTCCCAGTATATTGGGTCCAGACTTCATTACTTAGTGGACTGGAAGCATTATGGGATGTTGGAACGTTTGTGGGAATCAGCATCTAACCTACATGCCCCCCGCCTTGTATTAGCTTACCATAACCGTCACCCCTCCCGCCCAGGCCTCTGTACCATGGTGGGGGGAGGAGGCCTTGGACGGGGTGGTACTGTCACGCCACGGCACCGCGATGTAGCTCGGCAGCGATGGGGGATCCAGGCGGCTAAGGGAAACACTCCACCATGGACTCAGGGGATTCCCTTCCCAACCACGTCACAGAGCTTCCCGGACCCACCAACAGGCGTCTACCCGACGGGGGGCCCTGGCCCCGCCCCGATGCAGTGCGCGCTTGGTGGCAGGGAGCGCACGGAAGGGAGCAGAGCTCAGAACTAATTATGTTGAGCTGCACCTGGATAGCCGGTAGAGAAGATAAAACACCAGCGGGGCGACAGTTCCCCACCGGTAATCGTGGAGAGAAGCTGGCCCCTACCTTGTTGCGAAAGCTAAGTGTGCCTCATTGCTGGATTGTCTTGTGCTTGTGTTTACTGATTGGAGTGTTCCTTGTGCCCCCCCTTCCTCTATTCTGCCTTGTTATTTCCTTCCGTGGTTGAGTGAGTGAGTGTGTGTTGCCCTCCCATACACACTTTCCCCCTTCCCATTGCCCTTCCTGTTGGTCTTGTGTTTCCTTGTGTGGTTCCCCCTTCCTGAAATACCATCCATTTGAGTGTGTGAAGTGCCTATTATACCCTTGCTCAGACTCCCCCCCTCCGGTTCCCCTTGCTCCCCTCCCCTTTCCTCACCCCCTGGCCCCTCCCTGTTTTTTCCCCATTGTATCAGGGTGCCCTTACTGTGTATCACTCCTGGTAGTTGGGGGAGTGCATAGTGGTGTGTGGATGGTCCCCCACCTATCCCTGCATTTGGTTGGCTCTGTCTCTCTTCCCCGATGATGAAAAGGGTTGCCTTGTGATATACAAGGAAAGCCCACCCAATAACCTGAGGGGACTATTTACCCCCCCCCCCCCAAGTGCGCTCCTAGAGACTGTTGCCTCCCTGGCCCCTTCTTCCCTGTTTCCCTCCACTTGCCCTAGGGGGGAAGAGCAGCAGCAGCAGCAGCAGCAGACTGTGTGAGCCACCATGGAGGAACTGCGGTGGGGGAAGCTGCCAAGTCCATCGGCAGCTGCAGTATGTGGAGGGCAGTGTGGCTTTCAAATGAAAACCACGCGCATGTTGGGGAAAATGATAGCACTGGATGGGCTGGGCAGCCCTTCTTGGTGGTTGGGGACATGGGGTTTAGGCACCTGATTGGCTTCCTGGCCCCCCCAGTTTAAGCTTCCCTCGCACACCATCCTGAATCGGCAGGTGGTGCCAGCCTTGTACTGGACTTTAAAGGAGCGGGTGAGGGAGTAGCTGGCAGGGGATGGGGGTGCCACCGTCCACTTCACCACCAACCTGTGGTCGAGCAGGAACACACAGCATGCCTACCTGACAGTGACGGTGCACTGGTGGCAGGACCCAGAGGCAGCTTTTGGGAGTGGTAGAAGGGGTCTCGAAGCAGGGTATAGGTGGGCCTTGCTTCATGTGGAAGTCATGGACGACCCCCACAATTCTTGGAACATGGAGGCAGCCCTGACCACCATGGTGAGGGACTGGGTCACGCCAGGTGTGCCCTTCACCAAGGGGTGCATGGTCACGGACAACGTGGCCAACATACTGAGGGCAGTCCATGATGGGGGCTTCACCAGCATCACTTGCACTGCACACACCCTTCATCTGGTGGTCAGGGATGCTCTGGGCTTGGGGGAGAAGGGGATTGGACCAGGCACCCTTAGCTCCCTGATAGAGCAGGGGAGGAAGCTGACCAGTTTCTTTAACTGGAGCATGAAGGGCATGGACCTCCTCCAGGTGAAGCAGGCAGAGAAAGGCTCCACAGTTCACCAGCTGGTGCAGGATGTGTCCAGCTGGTGGAATTCCATGTTCCTGATGCTCGAGCTGCTTCTCGAGCAGAAAGCCGCCCTGCATCAGGTTCAACTGGTGATGGATAGCGGTGCACCTTCAAGGTCTAATGGGGTGGAATGGGAGATTCTGGCTCACACAGTCTTTGTATTGAGACCGTTCCTGGCCATGACAGAGACCATCAGCTCCTCCATGGACACCATCAGCCAGGTGACCCCTCTTGTCCAGAGTCTGCATAGGAGGCCAGAGGAGATTATCCAGGGGTCAGGATTGTGGCCCTCAGGGCAAGAAACTGGCATCTGAGATGGTTGCCTTGGTGCGGCAGCTGAAGACAGGAATGAAGGTGCGGTTCGATGACCTCCTGCAGAGGGAGGAATGCGTTTTGGCAACCATGCTGGACTCCAAGGTCAAGGGCAGTGTGGCATGCCATACACAGCTCTATGGGCATTGGAAGGGTGAGCTGGTGGAGAGGGTGTGTCAGAGAGAGGGCTCTTGAGAGTGCACGGCAGCAGCAGCAGCAGCAGCAGCAGCAGCAGCAGCAGCAGGATACCCCTGGGGATGGTGGGAGTGGGTGCAGACACCAATTTCAGCCGGCAGGGTCTATCCCTGCCCCCAGTCCTAGCAGTAGCAGCACCAGCCACAGGCTGAGCAGCAGCAGCACCCCTATGGACAGCAGCAGCAGCTCGTATGTACAGGGCACTCTGGTGAGCATGGGCTTGTGCACAGCAGGACAGGCAACGTGGCTGAGGGCAGTGGTTGAGGTGGTGCCCAGGCAGAGTTATGTGAGGGAGTATGACAGCACCTCCAGTGCTCATGCCATGCTGCCTGTCTGCCCATGTTGCCAAGCTCAAACCCTGCCTCAGTCTGCCTTCTGCTCATGACAAAGTGCCTGTCTGCCCAACTCACAGGCAAAGCTGAAGCCCTGCCCCAGTCTGCCTGCCTCTCATGCCAAGGTGTATGTCTGCCTGCCTGGTAACCCTGGGTGATGTGCCCCACTGACCTGGTTATCCCGCTGCTGCTGGTCCATGGGTGCTCTGCCCTGGCAAATCCAAATGTGCCCACATAATCCTGCTGCTGCAATCTGCTGTTGTATGGGAGCTCTTCCTTTGCAAATCCCACCATCCTAGCTGCATGGGTGCTGGGCACAGGCAAATCCTGCTGCTGCCATCTCTGCTATTCCATGGGTTCTGTACCCTGGCAATTCCAGTGTCTGCTGCTGATGCCACCTCTGGATGCCACAGGGTCTGTGCCTGACTATCCTATCTATGCTGCTGCTGCTGCCACCTCTGCTTTGCCATGGGTACTGTGCATGTTCAATCCAATGTCTGCTGCTGCTGACAGCCACCTCTGCTGTGCCACAGGTTCTGAGACTGGGCAATCCAATGTCTGACGCTGTTTCCAATGCTGCCTCTGCTGTCTATGCCATGGGTTCTGTGCCTGGGCATTCCATTGTCTGCTGCTGCTGCTGAAGCTGCTGCTGCTGCCAATGCTTCCTCTGCTGTGCCATGGGTTCTGTGCCCCAGCAATCCCATGTCTGTTGCTGCTGCCAATGCTGCCTCTGCTGTCTGTGCCATGGGTTCTGTGCCCCGGCAATCCAATGTCTGCCACTGCTGACAATTCTGCCTCTGCTGTCTGTGCCATGGGTTCTGTGCCCCGGCAATCCAATGTCTGCTGCTGCTTCCAATGCTGCCTCTGCTGTCTGTGCCATGGTTTCTGTGCCCCGGCAATCCAATGTCTGCTGCTGCTGCCAATGCTGCCTCTGCTGTGCCTTGGGTTCTGTGCCCCAGCAATGTCCGATTCTGCTGCCTCTGCTGTTCCATGGGTTCTGTGCCCCAGCAATGTCCGCTTCTGCTGCCTCTTCTGTTCCATGGGTTCTGTGCCCTAACAATCCAATGTCTGCTGCTGCTGCCAATGCTTACAGGGCATCGTCATTCCACCGTATCAAGAAACAGCAAGCCATTCCAGCTCCAGGACCCACCATCAGTGTTTTGGGCCCTACATTCCAGGCAGGGAGGACTGTCGTTCCACTTCACTGTCTGCAAATGCCCCACTGATGCCAGCCAGCCTGCAACAAACAGCCAAGTTGGGTTGCCAGCCACCAAGCCCTGGCAGGGCCTCTGCCATTGCTCCGCTGATGCCTGGCCACCTGCAACACCTGTCCAATTAGGGGTGCCAGCCACTCCATCCCCAGGACCCACCATCAGGGTTCTGGGGCCAATGTTCCTGGCAGTGAGGGCTGTTCACCCACATCATCCAAAAGCTGCCACTCCAGTCCCAGGACCCACCATCAGGGTTCTGGGGGCATCATTCTTCTCACAGGGAGTCATCATTCCACTGTCAGGGTTTTGGGGCCTATATTCCAGTCAGGGAGGACTTTAGTTCCACTTCACTGTCTGAAAATGCCAAGTAGGGGTGCCAGTCATCAAGCCCTGTCTGGGCCTCTGCTGCTGCTCCTCTGATTCCTGGCAACCTGAAATGCCTGGCCAAGTCGGGGTGCCAGCCACCAAGCCCTGGCCGGGCCTCTGCTGCTGCTCCATCGATGCCAACCAGTCTGCAATGCCCGGTCAAGTAGGGGTGCCAGCCACAGTTACTGTGCCCTGGCAATCCAATATCTGTTGCTGGTGCTGGTACTGCACGTCAGCCATTTGCTCCTCCCTTTGTAGACAGGCATAGCTCAAATGAGTGCACTGGCGAGCAGGGAATGGGTGTCCATGAGATTCACCACTGGGCAAGGCTTGACCAATTTGCAGTAGAGCTTCTTGAAATTGGTTGAGTATGATGCGAGCCTACAACGCCTGGTCCTGGCAAGCCTCTGCCACTGCTCCACCAATGCCTGACAGCCTTCAATGCCCGGCTTCTGTTGATGGTGCTGCTTCTCGGTCTCAGATGGCCAGCCATGCCCCCTCAGGCACCTCCGGGGGGCCAAGCGCCGAACCTGCCTTCCCAGGCAACCCGGGGTGCCAAGCCCCAAGCCTTCCCAGTCTCTGCTGCTTCTGCTGCTGCTGCTGCTGCTGCTGCTGCTACTGCTGCTGCTGTGTCTCCGATGGTCTTCCATGCCCCCTCAGGCACTCCTGGAGTGCCCCAAGCCTCTGCCACAGCTGAACTTTCTAAATGTCCAGGGGGGTCCGAACTCCACAAGACCAAACCCACGAATCCGAACTAAGTTTTTAGTTCAAACGTCCAAACTCCAGTCTGTTTGCACATCCCTATGTGGATAGCATGAGCAGAGCTGTCTGCAACCTAACACTAAGCACCTTCCTCTGGAGATTCTAGGATGGGGGTGCACAGGAAGGTGCTCTTGGTTTAGGCCCCATTTTTGTGGAACTCCCTTCCCCAGGATGTTTACATAAGCCCATTATTTTAAAAGGCATTTGGGAGGCCAGGATCTGTTTGTGGGTAGGGTTGTGGGGATGGTGGGAGCTTTTATTGCTTACATTTTATTATTGTTGTTGGATTGTGAGCTGCCTGAGCCACTGTGGGAAGGATGGCAGATAAATCAAAATAAAAAAATATCATTACAAGTTCCTAATTTAATTTAATTTCCAATTGTAATCAAGAGGGCAGTCAGGGCTTGGAAATGGACCATCTCGAGGATTTTCGGGCCCCAAGATGGGAAGAAACCTTGTCTGTATCTCTCCAAAGTTATATCTTGCAGCCACAGGTAGTTGCCATGTGTGACAGACTCATTTCCGTACCCGGTAATTCAGAGATTCTGAATAATTATGCCCCGCTTATGGCTGTGTTGCATACATTTTTACAGGTCCAGGGGTGGGGGTTGGCTCCTTTAAAGAATGCCCAACTAAAACAGCCCTGGTTTGATAAGGAGTGTTGCGAGACCCGACGGTCCCTGAAGGAGATGAATTATAGCTATAGGAATTCTGGGGCAGTTATTTTGCCCCCTGAATATGTGGCATTAATGACCAGATATAGGAACTTAATTAACAGAAAGAAAAGAGAATATGGGGATACCCTTTGGAGGTCCTTGCTCCAGGTGGTGGAGGCAAAGGATATTAGGAAATTTTGGCAGTTGGTAAATGGCTCTTTAGGTGGGCCTCGGAAGCTTACAAGTACACCAGTGATCTCGCCCTCAGTCCGGACAACTTATTACCAAGAACTATATAATGGTACCAGTGAAGCTAGTGCCATGAGACAGGCCTCTGTTGTCCAGAGTCTGGAGGAGGCCTCTTTGTGGTCTCCAGTCCAGGAGGAAGAGGTGGAGGGAGTAATAGACTCCTTTCAAAACAATCATGCTCCAGGCCTGGATCTAATAAAGGTGAAGTTTTTGAAGGTCTATAAGACCTGGTGGATTCCTAGTTTGACAACTGTATTTACCGCAATAAATAACAGTGGAGCTGTCCCTGAGGACTGGGGTAGGGCTGCTATCATTCCAATATAGAAGAAGGGTATCAAAACAGACCCAGTCAATTACAGGCCCATTAGCCTTTTGTCGGTTATTTCCAAGGTGTATGCAAAGTACCTCTTGGGGAAACTGACTGAATGGATGGCGCAGTCCAGGGCAATATCGCCAGAGCAGGCAGGGTTCCAGCAGGGACTCTTGACAATAAAGCAGTGTTATATTCTTTACTTCTTGGCAGCCAAGTATAGGGCTCGTGGTGGAGCATTATACGTGGTGTTTTTGGACCTCAGGGCGGCTTTCGACTCAGTTGATCGAGCCACCCTGTGGGGAAAGCTATGGGCCTCGACCATAGTTAAGCGTTTACTGGCCTTAATATACTCTCTCTATGGGCACTCTTCTCTGGTGGTCAAAATTGACCAAGAAGGCCACTTTACTCCCCCAGTTTCTACCACAGGAGGGGTGAGGCAGGGGTGCATGTTGGCACCAGCCCTTTTTAGCTATTTCATTAATGATTTTATTGATATTATGGCCGAACCACATTTTTCTCCGCCAAAATTAGCTAGTCGGCCATTAGGCTGTCTTTGCTATGCCGATGATATAGCATTACTTTCCCAAACAAGAATTGGATTGTCTCGGCAGCTTCAGGCTTTCGCATCTTTTTGTCATGAGAATTGCCTTACAATTAACCGTGGGAAAACAAAGGTGATGGTATTTTCGTCTAAAACAAAACTTTACTCATGGTTCATTGAGGGCTCCCCAATTCAACAGGTCCCCTCTTTCCGTTACCTGGGGGTTCTGTTCCACAGATCTGGTAGCTGGTGCAATCATGTAGCCAGGGCATTGAGAGCTGTGCAGGGTCCTGCTCAATCTATCAGTGGTCTCTTTCATAGGCAAGGGAGATCGGCAGTTTTGCCAGCTTTACAAGTTTATGATAGTAAAATTAGGTCCCAGCTTCTCTATGGAGCTGAATTGTGGGCACCCTTCTACTCTTCTCGGGTGGATGAGATCCAACTAAAGTTTCTACAGAAGCTTATTAATGCCCCCCCAGGCACGCCAGCAGCAGAAATTCGTTTGGAGCTGGGCCAGAAGCCCTGGTCACAGGCTGCCAATGCAACCGCGCTAAAATTTTGGCTTAAAATTTGCTCTGGTCAGGGATCCCAACTTTTGAAAGTGTTGCGGGAGGACTCCTTTACCACCCAATGGGCTGTGAAAATCGACTTACAGGTCAGACAAGTGGGACTCTCACCAGAGTATTTAAAACACAAATCCCAGGCGTTATACAAGGGGGAGATTCTTCTCCGTATGGAGGATATAGGACGACGGCTGGAGATTGGTGGACTGAGAGGGACCCCCCATATCTGGGATTACCTGGAGTGGGTTCCAAAGGCTGGGCTGGTCGCCAAATATCTGACTGCTCCAATCTCTGGAAGGGCCAAGCAGTTGTATTGTGCAGCAAGACTAAATGCTTTTCCATCTGCTGTATTTGAGGGTCGGATGTGTGGTACACCATATGCGGAGCAAGTGTGTCCATTCGATAATCAAGAGGTGGAGTCAATAGGCCATGTTCTTCTTCGCTGTCATTTATATGACAAGCTAAGATTGGCTTTGTTGGGACCCATGCTGGAGGCCCACCCGGGTAGATCTGAACATGCCCTGATGGCCTTGTTACTCAATAGCTCAGATTCCAAGGTGATTAAAAGTACTGCTCGTTTTTTAATGCATGCATTCCTGTATAGGAAATCATTCTTGCATTTCTTGGGTCCCCCTACAGACCAACTCGGAGGCCCAGTTGTGGAGATCTTAGTACCATAAAGATTGGGTTGGAGCTCAGTTTAACTGGGTGCAGTGCATCAGATTATTTTTTGATATGGAGCTGGATTTTATTTGTTGTATTTTAAGTATTTTATTTGTGTGTAATTAGTTTAAACTTGAGAACTGCAATATATTGTTTTGTATATTTATGCTTACTTTTTGCTTTATGTCCGTTACAATGGTCTACAACCACGTAATAAATTTATTCATTCAAATAAATAAATAAATAAATAAATACATTCTTAATTATTTTTAAATAGTCTTGTGATTTCAGATTGAAAGATATTATTAAGTAGTCATCCTTTCCCACTCCATGTGTTTAAAAGTTCTGGACTTGTTTGTTAATTAAGATGAGTATAATGTTATATTTTCAGGTCCATTAATTTCTTTCATGAAATCAAATTTCCATTCCTAACTTTCTCTCTCTCTCTGTGAATGTTAGAGATGGCTTGTGTTGCAGACTGAAGTCTATGCTAAATAATATTTCATTTTAAAACATTGCCATTCCATTCATTAGTCAGAGTGCATATCTATGTCCCAAATAAGACAGAAGCATGAAGAATAAGGCATTGCCAAGTTCAGATCATCTACCTTTAGACTCACAAGTGCACAGAAGTCAAGGTAGGAGCTCTGAGCTCTGAAATTAAAGTTAAACTGGAGGAGAAAAGGCAAAGTACTTTTCATATTTTGGGATAGGTTAAGGTATGCTAAATATTGTTTTAATAAAGCAGCTGCCATGCCAATGCATCTGATCGCTGTGAAGCTATTTGCACTTGTAAATGTTAATGTTTATTAGTGAAGTAATATTCATTAATGTAAATTTTATTCAGTGAAAACTCACTCTTTACTGTACTTATGTTAACAGTGTTTTTCAGTGTTCACAGGGCATGTTGTTCTAGTGCATGCTTTGAGGGCTTGAAAATTAATATGATCTGCTTCATTGTTTATGCAACACACTTCTGTACCCTGTATGTTAGTTGGAAGAAAAATCTACTCCTTGGACTCTTTAATACAATGCAAAGTGGCGTTGCTTTTTCTTTGAATGTTTTAAAATGAGAAAATAGCCTGCTGGGTAAGGTAAAAAATGGAATTAATTAATTAAATAAATCACATTTACAATATTAAAGGATTGTATTTGTAATGAACAATGTATTTTGTATTTACTCCATGCCCTAATATTGTTTGTACTTGCAAGAAAGTACTTGCCAGGATTTTATAAACTACTTTTATAAGAAACGTCTGTATTTTTATACAATCCCATCTAGGCAGTAAAAGGCCTAAAAGACACCCAGTACAGCTACAACACACTGTGAATTGAAAACACATTTTAAAGTATTTTACAGATACATAAAACAAAAATTAAAAAGCAATAAACAATTAAATAAAAAACCCAATATCCTTGACATAAGATCATATACCCCCAAGCCTGTGTGAGCTTGCCATGGTGCCAAGCTGCTGAGTACTGTATATGGAAGACTCTGGGTATTTTCAGACATTACAAGATCACAGTGAACCACGGTCAATACCCACATGGGGCCAAAGCACCCTGAACGTCTGTTTGGTGGCCGCCAGAAGTTCACCATGGTCAATTCGCACATGGGGTCAATTTCAACCACACTTCCGGGGCTCACCACCAGACAATGGGTGATTTCAGACGTTATGGGCTGCCGGTTCACCACAGTGGATTCCCAGTGGGGGTGAAGACATCAACCACCCCCCAGGACCAAAAAAAGCCCCGAACAGACGTGACGGGGCCTGGACCACGGATGGGAATCAAGCTGGCAGATCATGGACCAGGGCAGTGCAACAGACATTATGCCGATTCCCAGCCGTGGCAAGCACACCAAGAATCCCCCGGGAAGGGGCGGGACACAGACATGGTCGCCTGAGGGCAAACGAAGCGAAAAGATACCAAAGGGAATGCCCACACAAGGAAAATGGGAAGGGAGGGGGGAGACGGAGAATAAGTGCACAGGT
>QEPC01003981.1:1222558-1270498 GCA_003113815.1 Sphenodon punctatus
CAGGTTGTGCCCTGCCACCACCACCTCTGCCCCCCCTACACAGCCCTACCCCTCCTACCCCTACCCCCATCCCCGCCGGCCCCATGGGACGGCCCTGAGCGTGCCCAGTCTGGTCCATCGAGCTCATAGAGCTCACCTCCCCCCTGCTGTCGTTGCTGCTAGAGGTGTCCTGGGCTGCCTCCTGTTCCTGTTTGGGTGGCCCTGGTAGGGGGGCCAGGGGGGCCAGGCCCTCCCCCCCCGGCAGCTGCACCCTCCAGAGGCCAGCGGGCACAGGGAGGTGAAATCATGGCCCCAGAGGGCGTTGGGGTGGCGGGGGGGGCAGGCCAGGGTGCAGGGCTGCGGAAGGGCCCACCATGGGTGCCTGGGCAGAAATTATGCCCGGGGGGCCACCTGCCATGCCATAGGCACACATTGTGCCAGCGTGCAGGAGCAGCGAGGTCCCAATGTCATGGGACCTGTCCATCTTGAGCACGTGCTCCCGCAACATGGCTTGGATGTCCTGCCTCAGCCCCCCTAGCAGCTCCTGCTGCCTGCTGTGGTCCCGGCGCTCCCGGCGCTGCTCCAGGCACACCTCGGCCTGGAGCCTCCTGTACCACTCCTCCGCCCACTCCAGGGACTGCTCAAAGGCTGCCTTCATCTGGGCCACAGCCTCAATCATCCTTTCCCTCTGTTCCTCGGAGGTCCGGACTATCTCCTCCGCCTGCTCCTTCCTGCATCTGTGGACCCATGCCCGGTGCTGCCTCATGCACTCAGCCGGAGGCACGGGCCCTGGGGCAGCCGGCTGCTGGGGTTGCCCTGTGGGTAGAGGAGGGTGTGCTACAGCGAGCCATGGTCCCCTGTCCCCGAGACTCCATGGCCCAGGGGCTCCGCAATCCCGTTGACATGTGACATGGCCCCCTCCACACCCACGGACCCCTTCCCTTTCCCCCTCCTACCCATGCCCAGGTAGCCCATTGGAGACCCCCAGCGGCCCCTCCATACAGGAACGCCTGTCTCACCTGCTCCCTGTGGCTGCCGGGTGGGGTCCTCGGCGGGGACCTCTTTTGTCACCTGCGGGCTGTCCCGTGGTGGTCTGTGGCCTATGGGTGAGGGGGGTATATTAGTGTAGTGGGGTTCCGTTGGGAGCCCTGTGGCTGCTCCCCCATCCTGCCTTTCGTGGGGGCCCCGGGACACAGGATGTTCCTCTCCCTGGCCCTTGCATTCCCCCCAATTGGCCATGGGGTGGGTACTTACCCTCTGTGTCTTCCATGGAGTTGTCTGAGGCCGGGCCCTCAGTGTGAGAGGGCTCCCCCTGGGACCCCTGGCTGTGTATGGTGCGGGTTCCAGTCTCCGAGTCACCCTGGCTGGCCTGGCCCACGTCTCTCTCGGGGCTGCTGTCCGGGGGGGGCTGTACGATATGGAGCAGCCGGGCCTTTCTTCCTGGGGGTCTGGGACCCTGGAGCCGGTGTCTACAGGGGGGGTGGCAAGGGGAGGGGGTACCTCCACACATTCCCTTCCCTGCTCCACAGCTCTTCCAATGAGGCGTGGGGCCAATATGGACCCCTTCATGTGGAGGAAGCGGTCCAGGGCATCGTAATACAGGGCTGTCCGGGCTCTGTGGCCAGACCTCCTGTTGTTTTCCCGGATCGCCTTGTACCCCCTCCTCAGCTCTTTCACCTTTGAGCGGCACTGGGCCACTGTCCGGGGGTGCCCTGCCGCCTCCATGTCCCGCACCATGTCCTTGTACACCTGCTCATTGCGCTGGTTGATCGCGAGCTCCAGTTGGTACTCCATGGTCCCCCAGACCCAAATGAAGTCCTTTGTCTCCTGGTGTCCCCACTGGCCCCCTCTGTAGTATGCCTCCCTCCCTCCTCTCAATGGTGGGTCTTCCCCCTCCTCCTCCAGCCCTTCCTGCTGCACCTCTGGCCGGGCTGACATGGTGTGCTCCATGGGGGTCTCCCACCCGGGCCGTTTTCCGCGTCTGTGGGGGACAGGGGTTTGGGGGGGATTGCTGGTGGTTGGAGGTCGGCTCGGCCTCGTGGGGTGCCCCCCCACCCGGGAGTGGCTGCCCGTGCCCCTTGGCCCCCCTTTTCCAACCCTTTGCCCCCTTGTTGCCTTGCCCTTGCTCCCCCTTACCCATTTCTGGGGTGCCTCCTCTGGTGCCAGCCCAGCTGCTGTCCCCGGGGTGTCCTGTGCTGGCTGCTGCTGGTGGTCTCCCCCACCACCACCTCCATGTTCAGTGTGACCCCCGGCTCCCCCACCCCCTCCTGTGCTGTCACCCGCTCCACCACCACCACCGCTTGTGCCCCTGCCTCCCCCGCCTCCACCTCCTCCTCCTCACCCCTCGCTCTCTCCTCCACCACCGCTCTCTTCCTCCTCCTCCCACCTCGCTCCATCCCGCTACATTCGCCAGCTGCATTTTCCCCTTTAAATCTCCCTCCGGTGAGTGTGTTGATGCTGGTTGCCTGGCAGTGCCGTTATGTGCATTTCCCATGCCTGGGGATCATTTCCTTTGATCCTGGGTGGGGTTTGCCGTCCAGATGTTACGTTTGGTTGATCCCGGGCGGGGATCTCATTGACCACGCATCCACGCGAATTGGTGCGGGGAGCCCAGGAAGCGTGGTTGAAATTGACCCCATGTGGGTATTGAGCATGGTGAACATCTGGCGGCCACCAAACAGACGTTCAGGGCTCTTTGGCCCCGCTGCAGGGTTGAGTGTGGTTCACTGTGGTTGAGCGTGATCTCGTAACGTCTGAAAATACCCAATCACCACAAGCGTGGTCAAAGAGATTCCCGGTAGGAACCAACAAAAGGTAACATCTGGCCATCAACCATGGCCCGGTGCGATTCCAAGCCATGGTCAAATCAGGCAGGCTGTCACGTTTTGCATTTTTTCTCATAAATTACAAAGGAAAAGTGAGCTATGTAGCTTAGCTGAACTAGTCAAACCTAATTGGGCTGCACTTTTCCCCAAAATTGTATATTATGAGTTTACACTACACTTTGTTGTCCAGATAGCAAAGGAAGTATTGTAATAATGACAATACATTTATAATAAGGGAACATGAGACTTTTGGATTATAAAAATATATGCAAAGTTTACTTAAATATAAATAGAAAGCATCAGTATCTTAGATTGAATGGTATGATGGCCAATCAAAGTTACATGATCTTAAAACATTTCTATCTTAAGAAAAAGCTTGTAAAAGCTTAACATTTGCACAATTCATTGGCTCAAAGATATCAAGAAGTTATATCTTACATACAGTCCAGATCCATCCCTTTGCCATAAAGATGTTGAATGAGAAAGAAACCCAATAATATTTAGGATTTCAGTCTGAAAATCATCTCTTTGTGTCTTTCCTTTTAAAGGATTGCTTACTAGGGGAGTTTCTATCCTTAGGTTGTCATAAATTACATCAGATACACGTCAGTCAGTAAGGAGATACACTGAATTCTAATTGGCTCTTGTATAGAGACCAATAAAAGTTTTGACTTTCCTCAAGCTCTGAAATGAAGAGAGGCTTTGTATTTTTTAATCAGAGATAATTATCAGATAAAGAGAGAAAATCCAGACCTTTCAATATTTATCTCAACAATAAATTTAATAAATATGTTGGCTGGAAAGAACTAACAAATCCTCCTTCTTAGTCTGGAATTTTTTCTGAATAGTGCTATCTGTCATGTAGACACTTAGAGATAACACTCCAGACTCCTAGGCTGGCTTGGTCAGAGAGGGTCAGCTAGAGATTTAGCTAAGGGACTTCTTTATTACTTTAGCTTAGACCAGAGGGAAAGTTTCAGAGAGCCTGTTTTATGGCTCATCCATTTGGTGGTTTCTCTAGTAACAGCCAAATGTCATTTGGGAAGTTTAGAAAAAACACAAAGGAATGTGCTTGGAAGGGGTCCTATTTGATCTAGCTAGTCACAGAAGCTGATTTTAAAATTCTATGATGTAAGTCACAATTAGCTTACATTAAAACAGAAAGTTAACATATAAAGGCTCTAAGTTAATACATTTAAACACAGATAGCCAAAATATCTTAGGTTTATAATTGAAAATACATGACAAGGCGCTGTGGCCGCATTGGCCGCAGCGTCCGCCCATCTCCCCAGAGGGTGGGCGGTGGGGGAGCGTAGGGGGGCGGGGCTGTGCAGCCGCATGTTGTGCCACATGGCCCCGCCCCCTCCCCAATTCCCCGCTAGGATCAGCCGGCATGTCTGTTGGACGTCCCGGTATGATCCTGGCGGGGAATCATTTGGGTGATTCTGGGACAGGACGAATGCCACCTCGTCTCGTCTGAAATCACCCTGTGTTTAGTTTTATCATTTTCAAATGCAGTGAATAATAAAAAAAATATCATTGGTCCCTCTGAATTTCTGTTAATCACTTGGAAACTTAAAAAGAGGGAGGGGATTAAGAGTGGACCAGATGACAGTTCTTAAGTGATTCACAGAAATTCAGAGAGACCAATCCCTTTATCCACTGGGTTTGAAAATATATTGTACTCTTAAAAGAACTGATTTTGAAAACGAGTGGATAAACCTAGGCACTGTCTTCAATACATAGGCCCTTTTCACACAGACACTCTAGCACTGATAAAATGGATGTTACATTTTATTATACATGTTACAGGGCACCCATAGAGTACACCTGCAGCCCTGCAACATGTATAATAAAATGTAACACCCATTTTATCAGTGTTAGAGTGTCTGTGTGAAGAGGGTTATGGTGCTAAGCTAGAAGAGTAGACAAAGAGGGGAGCAGAGGCCAAGTGTCCACGCTGACTCCCCCGTGGCCAGGGCCCTGTTGCCTATGGTGGGCAGAGAGGGGGGGAGCTTGGGGAGCTTGCCCACTCAGCACCCCATGCCCAGGGACTATTTTCCTGTGGTGGGAAGAGAGGAGAGGGGGCATGGGGAGCTTGCCTGCCAGGCACCCTGTGCCCAGGGCAACATCTAGGGAGACCCACCACAAGTGTTGGTGCCCAGGCAACACTTGTGGGTGACCAGTGTTGGATCCCAGGAGCTAATATTAAAGACCTTATGGGCTTGGCTTTAAGTTGCAGCAGAAACTATTTACTTTTACATAAAATATGTTTACATAGAAATACAAAAATAAAAAATAAATTTTAAAAACAGCAACCAGTAATCTAACCAGGGGCTGCTTTCCCAGGGCAGGCAGAGAAGTGGGGAGGCCAGGGAAGGCCAGATGTCCACATTGGCTCCATCTGCCCTGGGCCTGGTTCCCTGGGGCAGGCTGAGAGGGAAGGAGAGCCAGGGAACCCTGACTGGCACCCCCTGTCCAGGATATGGTTGTTGCTGCAAGTGGAAGAGACTGCCTAGGAAGTTCTCAGCTAGTTCTCTCTGTTTCTGATAGGCAACACCTAGGCAGCTACCCACAAGCATTAAATAATCAATAACAATGAAATAATTCAAAAAATTTTTTTAAAAGACATATGAATTTTCTGCTGCACATGCCACCACCGAAAGTGCTATGGGCCAGGGAGTGAGGGAGCGGCAGGGCCTCTGCCTCTCCTTCACTCCTTGTCAGACAGACAGTGGCCAGGAGAAGTGCCCAGGAGTTGAGGCCCCTGAGCGCCCTCCCACCCAGGAGCGGGGCCTGAGGCGGGCGCCCGAAACTGCCCCACTATAAGGCTGGCCCTGCTGTCTATGTTTATTCCCTGGCTTTGAAACTGCATCATACTCTCCATGTTTATGTGGAGGGGTTCAGTTCTTCCATGAGTTCAGTTCTACCACCAGCTTCCTCTCCCTGTAAACACAAGAAGAGAATAGTGTTTATAGAATTGTTAAGACTGCAAGACACTTTCTTTTTTATGATCTATTTTAGAAAGAAGAAAAAATTATTTAGTTTAAGGAACTTTATTTTAGAAAAATATTTTTAGAAAGGAAGAAAAAATATTTTAGAAACAATATTTTAAATAATTCTAAAATTTATTTTAGAAAAATTATTTTATTTTAGAAAAATTAAAATTATTTTACTTTAGAAAAAATAATCATTCTGTAGTCTTGATTTTTTTCATATGTTGTCCTAATCAGGAAGGAGAAACTTGTGACTGCAGAGCTGTAGGTTGTGGTTCAGCTGGGCATTTGTAGCAGTGGGTTCAGTTTGCACCGACTGCGCTGGTAGATCTGTAGCAAGACAACAAGGAAGTCCATTAGTTCAGACTACCTCTCCACCTTCCTGTCCAGGTGATTAAAGCAGCCGCCCACCCAATTGTCAGCCCTCTGCCTACCCAAAGGGAAACTGGAATGAGTAGCTAGCTATGCAGCTGCTGTGGTGGCAGCTGTGGCAGGATCCCAGCACCATGTGGTTTTCCCTCTGGCCACCATTTTGGTTCCCAACACCACCACCACCATTTGGCTTCCACTCCCAAACTAGCCTGAAGGCAAGCACTGAGTGGTTCTCTTCCCACCATTCCCTCCCACACCCCAGCTACTATCTATGGGTATTTTCAGACGTTACGAGATCACAGGGTGTTTTCAGACGTGACGAGATCACAGTGAACCACGCTGACTACCTACATGTGGTCACTGTGCCCTGCATGTCTGTTTGGCGGCTGCCAGATGTTCACCACACTGAATAACCACATGGGGTCAATTTCAACCATGCTTCCCAGACTCCCGGCGGGAAAATCCACAGAAGCATGGTGAAAGTGATTCCAGGTGGACATCAATAAAAAGTAACATCTGGTCTTTATCACAGCCCGGAATCCCTGGCGTGATTCCGGACCGTGGTGAACTCGGCCAGATGCTGCGGCGGCATTGGCCTTGCCACCCGCCCGTCTCCCGGAGGGCGTGCGGCGAGGCAGCATGGAGGGGGTGGGGCCATGCGGCCGCACGTTGCGCCGTGCAGCCCCACCCCCTCCCTGAAGCAGAAAAGTATTCTATGACCAGCAGACCTTGGGATTACAGTCATGAAGCCTTGGAGACCACTGAGGTTCAGCTGTTAAGAACACCAATTTCCTACCTGGGAATAACATACAGAAAAATGTGACTCACCGTAAGTCTTGAATATTGAAAGAGAATCATGACCGCATAAAGATTGAGGACTACTGTACAGAGTTACAGAAGTACTGACATCATAATGGGACTGTAACTCTGGAGACTGTAATGGGACAAGAGGCCACAGGACCCCGTACCACAATTGACAAAAAGGAACAGTCCAAGACACCCACTATCATTTGTACCCACTTCCATCTCGGTGGCTATTCCTAGACTGTGTAATTCCCTCCTGATGAAGGCCCATTTAGCCCCAGACCTTCCCTCTTTCCAAGCCCTGGCTGTTCCACCAGGCCTTTGGGGAGGGAGACGGGGAGAGTGGGAAGGGTTGGGGAAGGTGGGGGTTATTGGTTTTTCTCCTGGTAGTTTTGTAAATTTTATCTATGTGTTTCAAATTTTTAAACTGTTTTTATATTGTATTATCTCAATTGTGGCTGCACCGAGCTGCCATGTGGGCAGGAGGGAGCAGGGTAAAAGTTTTTTGAAATAGTATAAACTATAAAGGAGCTTGGCTGTCCATCATATCTGAGGCTTGAGTTTGGAGTTTGATCTTCAAATGACCTCAGCAGCCCTTGAAAAAAATTGCCTCCTGTCTTTGAGATTCGTTTTGCTCATTAGACCTCCTTTGTAGCAGTGCATTAGTCCTTACATTTCCAAAGCAGCATGCACAGACATGTGACTGCCATCAGGAACTATAGAAGAAGCATAGCTCAATCCCTACCCATCACTTTGATCATTTGGCCCTTTTCTATCTCAGGGTAGTTGGTAGGAAAAAATGGCATTTATTTTTAGCTGATCAAATCATCTAGTGCTTCAACACTTGGTATTTTCATGAAAGCAATAATTGTTCTCCCATTTTATCCACAGCTGTGAAATCACCAAATTAACACTTCCAACAGCCCCAAAGTTTTTCAAACTTGCAGCTACAGGATAAATGAGTGTTCCCATCAGATTACATTTGGACATTATTACAAAAGGACAGCAGTGATCAGCTCAGATGCAGAATTAGAATTCAGAGCAAGTCCTGCTCTCTTGGAGCGTGGCTGTTCTTTGCCTGGGAAGCACAGCCCAATGAGTGAATCTGCAGCCGCTCTTCCGAATGAGTACACAAAGAAAAGTGAGATGGATGGCTGCAAACAAAGTTAAAAAAAAATAAAAACAAAGGGCAAGTGAATGTTTTTAGAACCTTGTTGATGGGAAGATGTCTGAAATCTCCTTGATGTCCTATGCCCCAGAACTGTAAAAACTAACTCTATGCTTAACTTCACACTTCACTGAAAGAAAGCCAGATGCCTCAATCGGTCTTTGCAAAATCAGGCTTTATTTTGGAGACATCTAGAGAAAGATAGACACATTGTACATCAGACTGATTGGTCAAATTGTGGATCTCTGGGGGCTGCTGTAAATAATTTATCCTGCTATTTGTCACAAATCCATGTGAATTTGGTTATTCTGAATAGGGAGAACAGGCATTTGTGGATGGTAAAATTTCAAACTTTGTGCCTTTATGCTGTGTGGAGAATGATGAGCTATGGCATGGGGTGAGAGGAAACCTCTGGGGGCTGGAGGGCAGGTAGCCAACCGTGTTATATATGTTGAAAACCCCTTTTTAGAGGACAAAAATCAAGGACAAAGGAGTGAGAGGATGTCCGGTACAAACTGAGAAGATTATGACCGCATCTGAATTTTATTCATAAGTGCTGATTACTTATGTTCAGTGCTGGTGATGGTGATTCCTTTTCTCTGTTCACCCTCCAATCCCTTCAGAAGAATAAATAATGCTTGATACTCGGGCATCCTACTATTCCACTCAACTCTCAGAATGTTTTGTATATTTATGTCTGCCTAGAATCAGAGCTGAAGGGTGAGGACAAAGATTGGGGACCGATGCATCACCATACAAAATCTGCCTTCATTTATCTCTTCTGGACACTGTTGGTGAAAGCAAGGACAATGATATTTATAGCTAGAAGCAATAGGACTTTAGAAAGCAGAATGCAACACTGATTCTAATGCACTTCCTGATTAGATCTAATCAAAGGTGGATTGCAGCCCTGTGTGAATATTTCATTTTATTTTTTTTAGAGAAGGGAGAGAGATTTTGGAATGCAAATGATGCTCATGGATGAAGAGTCCTCATGCACAACTAAACGTCATGGCAGATTATTTGGACATAGGGCAGTTTATAGCAGCTTTCTAAATGGTAGCTACTGAAGGTAAATATTTGTATGCAGTGGCTTTTTCCTCCACTCCCTTTCATGCTAGCTTGTCTGAATGAGTCATACAGCTTTCTGCTTTGACCTTTTGATGTTGGACAAATGGTCATAACAGACCTCAGCCATGTGGGCTAAAGAGAAAAAAAGTAAGTTCTTTCCGCAAAGACATCTTTGCATCCATGTTCACCAACTGTAAGGGCTGAGTGTTGGAATCCTAAATTCTACATGGATTGTACAGAATTACATTTAATTCAGGGGGATATCTCTGAGAGGGATGGGAAACTCTGTATTGGGACTTGAATGCAATATTTTCAGTCAAATTTGATTGAAGACAAAATGCTCAAGCTTCAGTGCAGTAATTAACTGAGAGTACCCGCTGGTCTACCCAGTCTGAAGTGGGACATTCAGTCAGTGGCGTAGCTACCATGGAGCCAGGGAGCTCAACTGAGTCCGCGCCTGAACTCTAGGGCACCCTTTGCAAGCACAAGCAGCCTAAGCACTGCTAGGAAATTTACAGAGTGGGTGGGGGGGAGGGGCAGGGCCAATAATCTGCCCCTTCCCACTCTGAAAATTTCCTAGTGGCAGTCAGACCGCTTGCAAAGGACCTCGCAGAGAAAGAGGTTTTCAGTGGGGGTAGAGTGCTGGCCTGGTCCCCACTCAGTCTTCAAACTTCCTTTCTGGTAGGGATTACTGCCACTCCAGGGGATGCTTTCTGGGAGCAAGATCGGTGCTGCCACCATTGTGGGAGGAGGTTGAGGCTGGCTGGCTGGGAGCCCCCTTGAAAGGATTGCTGTTTTGGGGAACCCTGCACCTTAGAGGAGCCCATAATTGGAACATGAGCCCAGGCCCCGAACCCTTCACAGCCTTGCTGTACCACTGCATTCTTTTCAGTGCAGTCCCTGCCGCAGACACAGATGCATCTGCTAACCAAGTTGCTGACAGGCATCTTGCAAAGCACCCTTCAGTTGAGAAAGAATGAAACCTATCTGGACTTTGGTTGAAGGAGCACACTGCTTGCTTCCTGGTTAGAGATTCCACCTCAGCTGCAAGTTAACATAGATGCTTCACTTTTGTTTTTCTTCTGGTATGTGGTATCATTGCTTTCTGGAGATTTGTTCTTAAAAGTGTAGTAGAAGGAAGCTAATAGGCTCCTTGGAACACAGGAATGGAATCCAAAGGAAAGAGCCCAATAGGATGCAGAGATTACACAACCACTCCTGTTTTCTTCAGGCAGCCAAAGCAAATTCAGTGAGACTCCTCAAAAAAGCATAGATGATCTTAAAGTAATAATACCTCCATGTTTCAGCTGTTTGCACAGATGTCAATCTCGATACAAATAATAAACAACCTGTTTATTAGGGATGTGCGAACGCAGTTTGGAAGTTCGGAGTTCGGACCGAACTCGGCCTGTTCGGATGCCTGAACCCGAATCCGAACATGAACTGACCAAACTGAACTAGATTCTGAACGTTGAACTGACCGAACAGTTCGGTCAGTTCGGATCACGTTCGGGTGAGTTCAGGTGGCAAAAACGTGTCACTGGAAGGCAAAATATGACAGGGAGGGGGAGTCAGCTGAGGAGCAGACTTCCAGGCACCAGGGGTGGAGAGGCTTGGAGTAGCAGCCAGCCTGCCCAATCACCATCCCTTTTCACCTCAGACCACTGGCTTCGCAGTCTGCAATTGGCCACGGGCTAGGCTGCACGGAGCCAATGGGGCTTGCGGTGAGGCGGGCGCAGCAAGAAACAAAACTGATTTCCTCCCTCCTTCCCAACACCGTTTGAGCTAGTCACTGTTCCTGAACAGCAGGTGTTTCAGAAGGCTCCTTCTCCCAGCAGTTTTGTTCTCCTCAGTCCATTGCCATCCTCCTCCTTTTTCACCCATCCAACTCATTTACCTTCATATTATCATTTATTTAGATTATATTAGATAGATTTAGCTGTTATTTTTATTTTTTACCCATCCCTGTGTTCTCTCTCTCCCTACCCTCCATTGAATCCATTCTTTTCCCTCTTCCTCTCCCTCCATATTCCATTCCTCATTCCCTTCCCCTGTTTTTTTATTTATTAGAACAGGATTAGATTCATTTAGGTTTTATTTCAGTTTTTGTACCACTCCCTGTGTTGTGAGCTGTCTGTGTCCCCCCCCACCACATATCCCTGTGTAATATTGTATATTTAGAGAGAGAGAGAGATTATAGTATTTAGGTAGGAGTTAGTTATTAGTTATTATAGTTAAGTTAGCTTAGTTATAGTTTATAAAGATCAGTGATTCAGTTTTAGAGTGTGTTTGTAGGATTGGTGTTAGATATTCCATTATTTAGTACCATTGGTTTTATAATAGTTAGATAGCTAATAGCAGTTAGTTTTAGTGTAATATATATATATATAATATTAGTTAAAAATGTTAAAAAACAATTTTTTTGGTGGGAGAAATGGAGAAGGGAGGTAGGAGAGGGCGAAGCTGGTCTGCGGCCCACACGCCAGGCAATGAGGCATGTGGCAGAGCTGGCAGGGGCCGTTCCAGCAGAGTGCTAGCAGGCAGAAGCAGCAGCCCATCACCGCACCCCAAGCTGTGCAGGCCGGATTGTGGGTCTTCCTCTCCCAGGACTAGTGGCACTAGTGCTCCCAGTGGCACTAGGGGCCAGGGGGTTAGGCGTCGCCTCCAGGCAGCGTCCTCCACTGCCATGCAGGGCACTGTAATGTCTGCATTGCAGGCAGCTGAGGCTGTCTCATCTTTGGCTGCAGGTGCAGGCGACTCAGTGCCTGAAGCTCCTCAGGGGTCACCATTGTCCCCCGACTCCCCCATAATTATAGAGGCAATCCCCCAAAGCAGTCCAGGGCTGATGAATCTCACCCCGGCTACTAGAGGCAGGGCCCGATCCCCAGGCAATGGAAGAAGGGAGCATAGCAGCAGCAGCAGCAGCAGCTATAGGGGGCCAGGGGAAGAGTGCTGCTCAGAATGGGAGCAGCATGGGGGAGTCCAGCAGCCTCCGTCACTTTGTTTTGGGATGGGGACAGTGATGCAGAGATTACTGTGGAGGAGGTCTCTGTATCTGGTGCTGCTGAGGTGATGACTGTCCCTCAACGAGCTCTGTCACCAGTGCCACCATGTCCTGCCCCTCCCAGGAGTGCGTCACCCGGTGTGGACAAGAAGGCAGAAGGGATTAAAAAATCATGGGTCTGGGAGCATTTTAAGGTACAGGCAGATGATCCATGGGAGATGTAGTGCACTTTGTGCAATAAGGTGGTGAAGCGTGGGCAGGTGCTCACCAACCTGGGGACAATCTCCATGTCAAGGCACCTGAAATCATGCCACAGTGCTGCAATGCTAAGCGAGGAGGCAGGGTCAGTGGATCGTAGCGGGTTCCCAACCCAAGTGGCTACTCATCTGCCTCCTTCATTGGGCAACTGTCCTGCTCCAGAGGCTGCATCCAGCAGCAGGAGCAGTATTGCTGCTGGGGGGAGCAGCAGGAGCAGCAGCCTTGCCAGCAGCGTCATTCCACAATGGAGGAGCTCAGATGGGGGCAGTTGTCAAGGCCATCGACAGCTAGAGGGTGGCATGGCTTTCAAGAGAAAGTCACGTGCCTGTTGGGTGAGATGATCACTGTCGATGGGCAGCCCTTCTCCATTGTCAGGGACACCGGGTTTAAGTGGCTGATGGGGTTCCTGGCCCCACAGTTTAAGCTGCCATCCCGCACCACCCTGAGTCATACGGTGGTGCCAGCCCTGTATGGGGCTTTGAAGGAGTGGGTGAACAAGCAGCTGGCAGGGGCCTGGGGTGCCACTGTCCATTTCACCTCTGACCTGTGGTCCAGCCGGAATGCCCAGCATGCATACCTGGCAGTGATGGCACACTGGTAGCAGGACCCAGAGTCAGAATTTGACAGTGGCATGAGGGGTCCTGAAGCAGGGTATAGGTGGGCCCTGCTTCAGGCAGAAGTCATGGACTGCCCCCACAATGCCAAGAACATAGAGGCAGCCCTGAACGCTGTGGTTGGGGAGTGGGTCACACCAGGTGCACCGTTCGCCCCGGGGTGTGTGGTGACTGATAATGGGGCCAATATAATCAAGGCAGTCCATGATGGGGGGCTTCATGAGCATCCCTTCCACACACACCCTCCACCTGGTGGTCGAGGACGCTCTGGGCTTGGGGCATATGGGTATTGGGGAAGGCACCCTTAGATCCCTGAACCAGCGGGGGAGGGAGCTGGCTGGGTTCTTTAATCGCAGTGTGAAGGGCAGCGAACTCCTTAGGGCCAAGTAGGCAGAGCAAGACTGCCCAGTGCACCAGCTGGTGCAGGATGTCTCCACCAGGTGGAATTCCACCTTCCTGATGCTTGAGCGACTTGTGGATCAGAAAACCGCCTTGCATCAGGTGCAATTGGACACAGACAGCGGGGCTTCTCCAGACTTTAGTGGGGCAGAATGGGAGATCCTCTCCCAGATGGTCTTCATTCTGCGACCGTTCCTGGAAGTGACGGAGACCGTTAGCTCCTCCATGGCCACAATCAGCCAGGTGACCCCTCTGGTCCAGAGTCTCCACTGGAGTCTTGAGGAGATTCTTCAGGGGCAGGATTGTGGCCCTCGGGGCAAGAAGCTGGGGACTGAGGTGGTTGGACTGGTGCAGAAGCTCTAGACAGGCCTGAAGGTGACAAGCTCCTGCTGCAGGGGTGAATATGTTTTGGGAACAATGCTGGACCCCAGGGTCAAGGGCAGCATGGCATCCAAGTCATCCCTCTATGGCCTCTGGAAGGATGATTTTGTGGGAACGGTCTGGAAGGCAAAGTGGGCTCTTGAGAGTGCGTGGCAGCAGCAGCAGCAGCAGCAGGACGCCCCTGGGGATGGTGGGAGGGGGAGCAGCCTCCCCTTTCAGTCAGCGGGGTCTATCCCTGCCCCAAGGCCTAGCAGTAGAAGCAGGATCAGCAGGATCAGCAGCAGCAGCAGCAGCACCCCTACTGCCAGCAGCTCCTCCTCTGCGCAGCGCACTCTGGGGGGCATGGGACCCATCACAAAAGGACAGACAGCATGGCTGAGGACAGTGGGGGTGGGGGTTCCCAGGGACAGCTACGAGAGGGAGTACGACAGCGCCTCAGCAGCATTTGAAACCTACCTGGATAAGGAGCCATGCATAGATCCCAGCAGCGATCCTTTGGCCTACTGGGTCGGCAAAACTGATGTGTGGCCAGCCCTGTCCAAAGTGGCCAGGGGACTATTGTCCTGCCCACCAACCAGTGTCCCCAGTGAGCGGGTGTTCTCTGTGGCAGGGGACATTTGTTCCCTGCACCGCCTGAGACTGGGGGCCAAGTTGGTGGAGCAGTTGTTGTTTCTAAAGGTGAACCTTCCGCTGCTGGGATTCCCTGAGCTGCCCCTGGACAAGGAGTGATGGTGCAGTGGCACATGTCATCCCATGCCAGGGGCAGTAGGGACGGGGCTCCTCCTCCTCAATTTGGGTGAGGGCTACTGCTCCAATGCTGCTAAGGTGCTGTCCCTCACAATGCCTGGCACCTGCCCTGCCCCCCCCTCTCTCATACTAGACGGCCTCGGATGCATTATCTGACTGACCTCATGACGCAGGGTTGCATTGGGAAACAAACTGTAAGTCTGCCAGCCGGCCTATGGCTACAAGATGTCAGCCTGCCTATGTGACACTGACTGGCTCTCGCTCTCTCATGCTGCACAGTCTTTGCTAGTCTATCTGAGTGTCCTGCTCCCAATGTCCCACCCTGCCTGCCCTACTGCTTCCCATGCCACGCTGCCTGTCTGCCCACCGAGCTTGCCACCAAGCTCAAAGCATGCCTCGGTCCACCTTCCTGCCTCCCATGCCAAGGTGCCTGTCTGCCCACCCAGTTTGCCTAGCTCAAAGCCTGCCCAAGCCCGCCTGCCCTACTGCCTCTCATGCCATGTTGCCTGCCTGCCCGCCCATCCAGGTTGCAAAGCTCGAACCCTTCCTCAGTCTGCCTGACTGCCGTTCATGTCACGCCACCTGACTGCCTGCCCTGGCAAACAATGTCTGCTGCTGCTAGTGCCAATGGCCCCCAGGCCTATATGCTGTCTGTGCAAAGGGTTCTGTACCCTGGCAACACACTGTCTGCTAGTGCCAATGGCCCCCAGACCAGACCTATATGCCGTCTGTGACAAGGTTTCTGTACCCTGGCAACCAATGTCTGTTGCTGCTGCCAATGCCACCCAGGATATCTGTGCCATGGGTTCTGGGGTCCGTCATTCCTTGCATAGAGGCGATGTCATTTCACCGCATCAAGAAACAGTCACTGCAGTCCCAGGACCCGTCATCAGGGTTCTGGGGCCAAGTTAAAGGCAGGGAGGGCTGTGGCCAATATCCATAAGCTGCCACTCCAACCCCAGGACCCACCATTATGGGTCTGGGGCCATCATTCCTCACATGGAGGTGATGTCATTCCACTGCATCAAGACATTGCCATGACCCTGACTTTTTGATCTATCTTAGTAGGTTTTCAGTGATTTTTATTCAGGAAACCTGGTCTAAAAACTCCATTGTGTTGGAAGGTTATACCCCTCACTTTCTCCCAGCTGTACATAGGAAATCAAGGGGCTGCCCATGTGGGGGATTGGGCTGTTTCGTGGCCCATAACATTCCCTTCAAGATATTGGAAACGTTATCATATCCCCATTTGATCTTAGGTAGGGCTGATGTGGCAGCAGCTGTTACCGCGCCGCAATTCCATTCTGCCATTTCGGAACTGCCCGTGCCACACCACGGCTTTTCTGTGGACATTCTGCTAATTCTGCCGGCATTCTGCAAATTGCAGAATTGGGGGGAAATTGCGGAAACTGTCAGAAAACCGCTGTTCTGCTATTTTGTGGTGCTGGCGGAATGGCGGAAGTAGCGAAAATGTCATGTTTCCGCTAAGCCTGTGGAAGTAGCGGAATGAAATTAGCGGAACTGCGGAAGTAGCAGAATGAAACTAGCAGAATGAAAGCCTCTGCCACGCTGTGCCACTAATTGCAGAAATGCTGTTTCCGGCGGAAATAGCTACCGCTGTGACATTCTGCTACAGTCCTAATCTTAGGCTTTGTGGCCAAGCTTGGGCTGGTAAATTTAATAATTTTGACAGTAAATATACCCCCTTGCAATGCTGGGTCTTTCCAGGTGTCTATGTGGGACAGGCTTGAGCAGCTATTGGAGGAAGTGTCCTCTAAATATCTGGAGGGCTTAATTATTCTAGCGGGAGACCTTAATGACCGAATGGGTTCAGACGATCAGGCTGTGGCTCCTTATTCTGACGGGCATTTGTTTATACCATCAGAATGGCTAGCCCAGAGGAAATCTAAAAACAACGATATCAATTCCTCCGGTATCAGGCTAGCCACGCTAATTATTGCTCAGGAGCTTTATGCCTTAAATGTCTCGGGATTTAATGATCAGGAAGGAGAGTACACCTTTATTGGTACAAAAGGCCCTAGTGTGGCCGATTTTACCCTGGTCTCAGCCAGGGTGCTCCCCTTTATTGTAGATTTCTTTGTAGGCCCTCCTTTGGTAGGAGATCATCTTCCTTTGGTCCTTACCCTTTCGGTACAAATGTCAATACCAGATCCCACGTACAGTCAAGAGGATAACCTGGCCTTGATCTTAGACAACCTGGAGGTTTTACAGGCCCCCCGTTGGGATGAGGCTGTATCTATATCCCTGGAAGGTTATATGGCTCAGCCCCATGTTGTTTCCCTTCATGAGAAGCTACTCTTTTCAGCTAGTGACTTAAACACCGTGGATTATTACACTCATTTAATTACTGAATTTTCCACTCACATTCAGGGCTTGGGACAGGGTTCACCTCCAACGACTGTTAGGATTCACCAGCCATGGTTTGATAAAGAATGCCGGGAGACTCGACGTACACTGAAGGAGTTGCACCATTCTTATAGGAGGAGTGATGCAGTTACTTTGCCCTCTGAGTACGTTGCTTATAGGACAAAGTATAGGAACCTAATCAACAGTAAAAAGAGCGGTTTGGGGGACATTCTGTGGAAGACTCTTCTTCAGGCAGCTGAATTCTGGCAGGTGCTTCATGGATCTATTGGGGGGTCCCGGAAATCCAGGTCCTCACCAGCAGTAGCACCATCAGTGTGGATGACTCATTATGAGAAATTGCACAATGCTGACAGGGAAGGAGCCCACCCTCAGGCTCCTCCAATCCATAATTTGGATGAGATCCCTTCGTGGCCCCAGTTCAGGAGGAGGAGATTGAGGCGATAATAGATTTATTTTGTAATAACCGTGCTCCAGATGTAGATCTTATATGAGTGGACTTCCTTAAGACATACAAGACCTGGTGACTGACTATATTAGCAACTGTATTTACTGCTATTAATAATAGTGGGGTAGTGCCTGGGAACTGAGACACGGCTGTCATTATTCCTGTATACAAAAAGGGCATTAAATTGGATCCAGCAAATTATAGGCCTATTAGCCTGTTGTCTGTGGTCTCTAAAGTCTATGCTAAGTTTCTATTAAGGAAATTGACTGACTGGATGACCCAGACTGAGGCGCTTTCACCTGAGCAGGCAGGGTTTCAGCGAGGACGCTCTATGATTGAGCAATGCTATGTCCTTTATTATCTGGCATCTAAGTATAGGACACTCAATGGAGCCTTGTATGTTGCTTTTTTGGACCTCAGGGCGGCCTTTGATTCAGTGAATCGAGCCGCCCTGTGGGGTAAACTGCAGGCTTCATCTATAGATAAGCGTCTCCTGACCCTAATTCGGTTGTTCCATGCGCACTCCTCCCTGGTGGTCAAAGTTGACCAGCAAGGTCACCTTACCCCTCCAGTGTCTACCTCAGTTGGGGTTAGGCAGGGATGCGTTTTGGTCCCGGCCCTCTTTAGTTATGTTATTAATGAGGTTATACCCACTATGGCCGAGTCCCTCTTTCCCCCCCCCAAAGCTAGCCGGGTGATCTATTGGCTGTTTATGCTACGCGGATGACATCGCCTTGCTCTCCCAGACACGAGTAGGGCTTACCCGACAGCTTCAAGCTTTTGTGGCCTTTTGTCATGATAATTCATTAGTTATTAATTATGACAAATCAAAGATCATGGTTTTTTCCTCTAAAATTAAGATCCAGTCTTGTTCAGTTGAGGGATTCCCTATCCAGCAGGTTATGGCCTTCCGTTATTTAGGTGTTCTTTTTCATAGGTCTGGTAGCTGGCGCAAGCACGTTAATAGGGCATTAAGAGCAGTACAAGGCTCAGTCCAATCCATCACTGTTTTTTTCTGCAGACAAGGAAGGTCCGCAGTTCTCCCAGCCCTCCAGGTCCATACTAGTAAGATCCGGTCCCAACTTCTTTATGGGGCCGAATTGTGGGCCCCTTTCTGCTCTACCCTGGTGGACAGAATCCAATCTAAGTTTCTTCGGAAGCTGGTGGGTGCCCCGCAGGGCACCCCCTGGCAGCAATTTGATAGGAACTCGGGCAGATACCCTGGTCCCAGGCTGTCAATGAGACCGCCTTGAGATTCTGGCTAAAGATTTGATCCAGCCAGGGATCCCAACTCCTGAAGGACCTGGGGAAAGACCCTTTTATGTTAGTGGTCTGAGAAAATTGATCTGCAACTCAGACGGTTGGGTCTCTCCCCAGAATATTTATCACACAAGCACCCAGACTCACTAAGAGGGAAGTTCTTGACTCGCTCAAAGGATATGGGCCAGCAATTGGAGATTGGTGGGTTGGGCTTGTTCCCCCACATCCGGGATTATTTGATGTGGATCCTGGAGATGGGGCACGTTGCAGACTATTTAGCTGCCTCCATCTCTGGAAGGGCAAAGCAGTTGATTTGCTGCTCAAGACTAAATGCCTTTCTGTCTCGCATCTATGAGAGTCGGATCGACAGTACACCTTATGTCGATCACTTATGCCCATTTGACAACTTAGAAGTTGAGTCAGTAGACCATATTATTCTTCGCTGTCATCTATATGACAATTTGTGGATGGAGTATTTGGTGCTCCCATCACTGAGGCCCACCCAGGTAGATCATATTATACTTTGGTGGCCTTGATCCTTGACAGATCAAAACTTGATGTCATTAAGAATCTTGCGACCTTTTTATTGCAGGCGTTTCAGTATAGGAAATCCTTTATTGGACATCTTCCCTTGCCTTCTTAACCACTGTATTTGATGCTGGGGAATTCCCTTAGCTATGTAACTCATTTATGGTATGAGTATGCTGTATTGCGTGTTTATGTGTTAATGTTAGTTATTTTCTATACTCTTAGGGTTTTACAATGGTCTGTGACCACGTAATAAAGTTATATTGTATTGTATTGGGTTCTGGGGCTATGTTATCGGCAGGGAGGGCTGTGACCAATATCTAGAATTTGCCACTCCAGCCCCAGGACCCAAAATTAGGGTTCTGGGTCCATGTTACTGGCAGGGAGGGCTGTGGCCAATATCTAGAATCAATCAATCAATCAATGCTTATTAAGGCACTGGCTCTCGCCATGGCCCAACAATATCTAGAAGCTGCCACTCCAGCCCCAGGACCCACCATCATGGGTCTGGGGCCATCATTCCTCGCACAGAGGCAGTGTCTTTCCAGTGCATCAAGAAACAGTCACTCCAGCCCTAGGACCCACCACCAGGGTTCTGGGGCCAAGTTAACAGTATGGAGGGATGTGGCCAATACCTAGAAGCTGCCGCTCTAGCCCCAGATCCCACCGTCATGTGTCTGGGGGCATCATTCCTCACACAGGGCGCTGTCATTCCACCACATCAAGAAACAGCCACTCCAGAACCAGGAGTCCAGGACCCACCACCAGGGTTCTGGGGCCATGTTACAGGCAGGGAGGGCTGTGGCCAATATCTAGAAACTGCCACTCCAGCCCCAGGACCCACCCTCAGGGTTCTTGTGCCTTGTCATTCTGCTCATGGGGTGCTGTCATTACACCTTTTCTTTATGCAACCTGCTGTTCATGGAGAGAGAGAGAGAGAGAGAGAGAGAGAGAGAGAGAGAGAGAGAGAAAGTCTCCCCACTGCTAGAAAGAGAGACAGACACAATCCCACCCATGCTGTCACCTGCACTATATGGCCAGAGAGAGAGAGAGAGACACACACACACATACATATTCCCAGCTAGAACAAGAGAGATGGGGGTTGGAGGGAGAGAGGTATGTGTATCCAGCTACCCTGGCTACCACCTGCCAGAACCAGGAAGAACTCCCATCTGTGCTCATGTGCCCAATGCCCATTGCCCACATCCAGCACGCAGGAAACCTACCATAATGAGATGGAATATAACACAACATATTATATGTGCCTGCCTGCCTGCCTACCTGCCTGTGTGCATTCCTGTACCTGATGCTACCACCTATCACATGATTGAATGAAGTGTGCCCAATAGGCTTTAGGCTGTCATTCCACTATCCCTGAATCAGTCATGCCTGCCCGTCCCAGAAACCATCAACTAGATTCTGGGACCATCATTCCAGTCACTGGGGGCCGCATTCCATTCCACTGCATCCAGAAGCCCGGTGCCTGGACGCCAGCTGAACCCCCACCCACCCACCCTGAACCGCCTACTCCTCCGCACCCACCCGTGGATTCTGGCTGAAGCTTCTGGAAATAAAAGCCCCTCTGATCATCAGCTCCCGCCACCTGCTGACCTCTGCCAAGGAGTAGGGATGGGCGAACGCGGTTCAGAAGTTTGGAGTTCGACCTGAACTCGACCTGTTCGGACGACAAAACCCGAACCCGAATCCAAACACAAACTGACCGAACTGAACTCAATTCTGAACGTTGAAAAGACTGAATAGTTTGGTCATTTTGGATCGTGTTTGGGTGAGTTCGGGTGGCAAAAACGTGTCACTGGGAGGCAATACATGACAAGGAGGGGGAGTCAGCTGAAGAGCAGACTTCCAGGCACCAGGGTTGGAGAGGCTTGGAGTAGCTGCCAGCCTGCCCAATCACCATCCCTTTTCACCTCAGATCACTGGCTTCGCAGTCTGTGATTCGCTATGGGCTAGGCTGCATGGAGCCAATGGGGCTTGCGGTGAAGTGGGCGCAGCAAGAAACAAAACTGATTTCCTTCCCCCCTTCGCAACACCTTCTGAGCTAGTCACTGTTCCTGAACAGCAGGCGTTTCAGAAGGATCCTTCTCCAAGCAGTTTTGTTCTCCTCAAGCCATTGCAATCCTCCTCCTATTTCACCCATCCAACCTATCTACCACCATATTATCATTTATTTTGCTTAGATTAGATAGATTAAGGTGTTATTTTTTGTTTTTACCCCTCCCTGTGTTCCCTTCATTCAATCTGCCTTCCTCTCTCCACTCTCCATTTAATCCTTTCCCTCTCCTTCTTATTCCATCTCTGATTCCCTTCCCCTGTTTTAAGTTTGGGATTTATTTAGAGTAGGATTATTTATTATTAGATTGATTTTCATTTGTTTTGTACCCCTCCCTGTGTTCTTTGTGTTTCCCCCTGTGTAATATTGTATATATAGATAGATAGTTATTGGATAGATAGTTACTAGATAGATATACATAGTAGTTAGCTTAGTTATAGAGATAAATAGAGATACAGTGTGTTTTTAGGACAAGGCCTTTGTAGTTAATTATTAGGATATTCCATTTAGTTCAATAGGTTTTAGAATAGTTAATAGTAGGTAGATTTAGTGGAGGGATATATATATATATATATATATATAACATTAGATTAAAAAATGTAAATTATAAAATTGTTTTTATAAAATATTTGTGCATTCTTTTGGTGAGAGATATGGAGAAGGGAAGGAGAGGCTGGTCTGCTGCCCGTAGGGGAGGCAATGGGGCATGTCCCAGAGGTGGCAGGGACCATGCCAGGGGCGTGGCAGCAGACAGAAGCAGTAGCCCAAGCACATCACCACGCCCCAAACGCAGAAGGCCCCAGGCATCATTGTTTCAGTGTTGCCTCCTGGAAATGCCCTCCTCCACTGCCACGCAGGGCCCTGGAAGGCCTGCAGTACATGAGACTGCATCTGTCTCTGCTGGTGCTGGTGCTGGTGCTGGAGCAGGTGTTGGTGCTTGTGCTGCTTCTGATGTTCCTACAGGGCCATCAATGTCCCCCACTGTCGAGGCGATCCCCAGCAGTCCAGAGCTGGTGGATCCCACCCTGGCTGCTAGAGGCAGGGCCCGATCCCTGGGCAATGTCAGTAGGGAGAGGAGTAGCAGCAGCACCAGCACTAGCAGATATAGAGGGGGGCACAGGGAGAGTGCCAGCAGCATGGTGGGCACAGGCAGTCTAGCCTCAGGGTCCTAGTACTCCCCTTCATGGGACATCACCATGATCATGGACAACAGTGAGACAGAGGCAGACATTAATGCCACAGAGGAGATGTCTGCAGCTGAGGCGATGGCTGAGCCTCCTCAAAGACCTGTGTCACCAGAGCGACCAAGTTCTCCCCCTCCCAGCAGCGCTGGCAGCAGTGCATCACCTGGGGTGGGCCAGAAGGCAGGAGGAGGGAAAAAATCCTCAGTCTGGGATCATTTCAAGCAGGTGCGGGAAGATGATCCCAGAGAGGTGCAGTGCACTGTGTGCAAAAAGGTGGTAAAGCGTGGGCAGGTGCTGAGCAACTTGGGGACAATGGCAATGGAAAGGCACCTAAAGTCATGCCACAGTGCTCTGCTGCTCAACGGGAAGTCAGGGGAAGTGGATGCAAGCGGGTTCCTGACTTCAGCAGCGAGGCACCTGGCACCTTCAGCGGACAAGTGTCCTTCACCAGCACCAACTTCTGCCTCTAGCAGCAGGAGCAGTATTCCTCCTGCTAGGGGGGCAGAACAGCAGCAGGAGCCTCAACAGCATGTCATCAGTTCACCATGGAGGAGCTGGGGTGGGTGGATCTGTCAAGGCCATTGGCAGGGCGCCGTGGCACTGGCTTCCAAGATAAAGCGAAGCTCCTGTTGACCGAGATGATTGCGCTGGATGGACATCCCTTCTCAATTGTGGAGGACAAGGGCTTCCAGTGGCTGATTGGGTTCCTGGTCCCCAACGTTAAGCTGCCTTCCCGCTCCACCCTGAGTCGGGCTGTGGTGCCACAGATCTACAGGGCTTAGAAGGAGCATGTGAGGGAGCAGCTGGCAGGGGCTGGGGGGCCACGGTCCACTTCACCACTAACCTGTGGTCATCCAGAAATGCCAAGAACACCTACCTGGCATTGACTGAACACTGGTGGCAGGATCCAGAGGCAGCGCTTGACAGTGGCAGGAGGGGACCTGAAGAAGGATATAGTTGGACCCTGTTTCAGGCACAAGTCATGGACAGCTCCAACACATCAAGGAACATTGAGGCAGCCCTGGCCACCATGGTGAGGGAGAGGGTCACGCCAGGTGCGGCATTCACCAAGGGGTGTGTGGTCATGGACAATGCAGCCAATATACTCAAGGCAGTCCGTGACAGGGGCTTCACAAGCATCCCTTGCACCATACACACCCTCCATCTCATGGTGAAGGACGCTCTGGACTTGAGGGAGAAGGGGATTGGGCCAGGCACCCTTAGCTCCCTGGTCGACTGGGGGAGGAAGCTGGTGGGGTTTTTCAACTGCAACATGAAGGGCAGCAAGCTCCTCCGGGAGAAGCAGGCCGAGCAAGGGCCTCCGGTGCACACGCTCATCCACGATGTCTCCACCAAGTGGAATTCCACCTTCCTGATGCTCAAGCGGTTTCTTGAGCAGAAGGCCACCCTGCATCAGGTGGAACTGGAGACAGACATCGAGGCACCTCCAGGGTACAACAGGGAGGAATGGGAGATGATTGCTCAGATGTTCTTCATCTTGAGACTGTTCCTGGCTGAGACGGAAACTGTGAGCAGCTCCACCGCAACCCTCAGCCAGGTGACTGCGCTGGTCCATAGTCTCAAGAGGAGCCTGGATGAGATTATTGGGGGGTGGGATTGTGGCCCTCCAGGTAGAAAGCTCTCCAATGAGGAACTTGACCTGGCACGGAAGCTGAAGGTGGGGCTGAGTGTGTGCTTTGATGAGCTCCTTCACCAGGAGGACTACGTCCTGGCAACCATGCTGGACCCCAGGATCAAGGGCAGCATGGCAAGTGAGACTATGGCAAGCGGTCTATGGCCTCCGGAAGGGTACAGTGGTGCAGAAGGTCTGGCAGGCAGAGCGGGCCATGCAGCAGGACACCCCTGGGGATGGTGGGAGTCGGAGCAGTGACCCCTTCCAGCCATCTGGGTCTTTCCATGAACCCAGCCCTAGTGGTAGCAGCAGCACCAGCAGCAGGTTGAGCAGCAGCAGCAGCACCCCTACTAGTGTCAGCAGCTCCTCCTGTGTGCAGGCCACTCTGGGGAGCATGTGGCCCAGCACAAAAGGGCAAGCAGAATGACTGAGGGCAGTGGGGAAGGTGGTGCCCACCCAGAGCTACCAGAGGGAGTATGATGGTACCTCAGCAGCAGTGGAGACCTACCTAGAGGAGGAGCCATGCATTCATCCCAGCAGCAATCCCTTGGCCTACTGGGTCAGCAAGGCCAACGTGTGGTTGGCCCTGTTGAAAGTGGACAAGGGTATCCTGTCCTGCCCACCAACCAGTGTCCCCAGCAAGTGTGTGTTCTCTGTGGCAGGGGACATTTGCTCCACGCACTGCCTTAGACTGGAGGTCAAGTTGGTGGAGCAGTTGCTCTTCTTGAAGGTGAACCTTCCCCTGCTGGGATTCCCAGAGCTGCCCCTGGACAAGGAGTGATGGTGCAGTGGCACACGCCATACCATGCCAGGGGCAGTCGGGACAGGGCTCCTCCTCCTCAATCTGGGCTAGGGCACCTGCTCCTATGCTTCTGAGGTGCTGTCCCTCCCACCCCATGCCTGACACCTGCCCTGCCTCTCTCTCTCTCTCTCTCTCTCTCTCTCTCTCTCTCTCTCTCATACTAGATGACCACGGCAGCCTTATCTGACTGACTTCATGATGCAGGGTTGCATTGGGAAACAAACTGTAAGCTTGCCAGCTGGCCTATGGCTACAAGATCAGGGCCCGCCTATATGATGCTGACTTGCTCTGGCTATCTCATGCTGTGCAGTTTTTGCTAGCCTATCTGAGGCCCTGCTCCCAGTGTCCCAGCCTGCCTGCCCTACTGCCTCCCATGCCACGCTGCCTGTCGGCCTGCCCAGCTTGCCACCAAGCTCAAAGCATGCCTCAGTCCGCCTTCCTGCCTCCCATGCCAAGGTGCCTGTCTGCCCACTCAGGTTGCCTAGTTCAAAACCTGCCCAAGCCCGCCTGCCCTACTGCCTCTCATGCCACACTGCCTGCCTGCCCGCCAGCCCAGGTTGCAAAGCTCGAACCCTGCCTCAATCTGCCTGACTGCTGCTCATTCCACGCAACCTGACTGCCTGCCCCGGTAACCAATGTCTGCTGCTGCTAGTGCCAATGGCCCCCAGGCCTATATGCTGTCTGTGAAAAGGGTTCAATACCCTGGCAACCCACTGTCTCCTGGTGCCAATGGCCCCCAGGCCAGGCCTATATGTCATCTGTGCCAAGGGTTCTGTACCCTGGCAACCAATGGCTGCTGGAGGCAATGACACCCAGACCTGGCCTATATGCTGTCTGTGGCAAGGGTTCTGTACCATGGCAACCAATGTCTGCTGGTGCTAGTGCCAATGGCTCCCAGGCCAGGCCTATATGCTGTCTGTGCCAAGGGTTCTGTACCCTGGCAACCAATGTCTGTTACTTCTGTGCATGCCGCCCATGCTGTCTGTGCCACGGCTTCTGGGGCCTGTCATTCCTTGCACAGAGGCAATGTCATTCCACCGCATCAAGAAACACACACTCCAGCCCTAGGACCTGCCACCAGGATTCTGGGGCCAGGTTGCTGGCAGGGAGTGCTGTGGCCAATATCTAGAAGCTGCCACTCCAGCCCCAGGAACCACCTTCATGGGTCTGGGGCCATCATTCCTCGCACAGAGACCCAATTTTCAAAAACATCAAGAAACAGCCACTCCAGCCCCAGGACCCGCTGCCAATGTTCTGGGGCCAAGTTACAGGCAGGGAGGGCTGTGGTCAATACCTAGAAGCTGACAACTTAGCCCCAGGACTCACCATCATAGGTTTGGGGCCATCATTCATCGCACAGAGAGCCTTCATTCCACCGTATCAAAAAACAGACACTCCAGCCCCACCACCAGGGTTCTGGGGTCAAGTTACAAACAGGAAGGACTTTGACCAATACTTAGAAGCTGCCACTTCAGCCCCAGGACCCACCCTGTCATTCCGCTCACGGGGCGCTGTCACCTACACTATATGGCCAGAGAGAGAAAGAGAGAGAGAGGTTTCCAGATAGAACAAGAGGGATGGGGGTTGGAGGGGGAGAGGTAGGTGTAACCCTATACAGCTACCCTGGCTGCCACCTGCCAGAACCAACTCCCACCTGTGCTCATGCACCCAATGCCCATTGCCCACATCCAGCACGCAGAAAACCTACCATAATGAGATGGAATATAACACAAAATATTATATCTGCCTGCCTGCCTGCCTGCCTGCCTGCCTGCCTGTGTGCGTTCCTGGTCCTGCTGCTACTGCCTCTCACATGGTTGAATGAAATGTGCCCAATAGGCTTTACACTGTCATTCCACACTCCCTGAATCAGTCATGCCCATCCAGCCCGTCCCAGGAACCATCAACTAGATTCTGGGACCATCATTCCAGTCACTGGGGCCACATTCCATTCCACTGCATCCAGAAACCCGGTGCCCGCATGCCAGACTAACCCCGCCCCCCCAACAGCCTACTCCTCCGCACTCACCCATGGATGCCCACTGAAGCTGCTTGAAATAAAAGCCCCTCCAACCACCAGCTTCCGCCACCTGCTGCCTGATGCCAAGGAGCCTGTCTCTCTTTCTCTCTTTCTCTCTGTCACACCCACCCACACAAACACAAGCCCTGCACCTCTTGGGGGGCTGTCTGCAAGTCGAGACCCTGCTGCTGGCACAGCACATCTTTTGGTTAATAACTAGGCTACACGGGGTGGCAGGTGCTGCTGGTAGGGATCAACAAGCTGTGTGAGATTCTGCAACCTGCCAGCCAGAACTTCAGCACATAGGGAATAAAAGATTGGACAGTTCAACTGAAGCTCATAACAAGAAATACAACTTTTATTAAAACTATTTAAATAACAACAACAAGAACAAAACAACAACAAAAACATTCTGAAACCAAAAGCAAACATTGAAAGGAAACTTATAAATTAATCTATGATTCTCTGGGCCTGTCCCCCAGGAGTTGGGGGAAAGGCAACAGCTGTTGGGGCGCAGCACAGGGCTGAGGGCCGGCCACCCAGGACTCTTCCAGCTCATAGCCATGGGAGTTGGCAAACTCCACAGCCCCTTCCATGGCCCGATGCCGTCTGGAGAGTGCCTGGTGGTACATTTCCAGGCGTTCCATCTTGGCGGAGACGTACTTGCCGTATGCCTCCACCTTCTTCCTCTCCACCTGGACCGCCTGGAACTGCTCCACCAAATGGTTCTCCATGGTGGCTGCTGTCTCCTGCAGGTCTTCCGTGAAGTCCTGGGTGGGCCTCTCCAACTCAGCCCGAAAGGCCTTGGCCTCAGCATTCTCCTGGTGCCTGGTGCCTCCACATGCCGTCGCTTGTGGGTTGCCTTCCCCCCTTCTACTGGCACTGTTGCTCGGGCTCCACAGCCTCACCAGAGTCCTCCTTCCATCTCACCGTCTGGCCGTGGAGCTTTTCAATATGGGTGATTAGCCCCGACATGGTCCCCTCTCTCTGCCTCCTTAATCTTTTGCCGCAGATCTAAAGAACATAAAAAGATAGGAACATAAGAAGTTCCATACTGCATCAGACCAATGGTCTGTGTCAATCCCTGCCTGCATTCTGTCTCCACAAGTGGGTGGGTGGCCAATCTCTCTCTGCAGGGGACTTCCATTCCTAACAGGTCATAGGGCAATCCATTCCCTGTTGTTCCAGCCCCCGTGCCTTACCTTGCAGATGGCGATTCCATCACCCTTGTCATAAAACCTCCAGACATTGGAGCGCTATGTCTGCCGACTGTCTGGGGGTGGCACTGGCGAGTCCGACCTCCACCTGGGTGTCGTGCATGGTGGGGCACCAGCACTGGCATCTGATTCCTCTCTGAAACAGGAATACATAAACAACACCTAAGTAATATCATGCATTTATGATGATGCCTCTAGTCCTCCCTCCTTGGGGTGCTAGGGATGGCAACAGGTGATGGTGACCCTGGCTGGCACGTGCCAATCCTACCCTCCCTGGGGTGCTGCTAGGGAGGAATGGCATTGGAGAGACCCTGGCTGGCACGTGCCAATCCTGTCCTCCTTGGGGTGCTGGTAGGGAGGGATGGCAATGGAGAGACACTTTCTGGCATATGCCAATCCTGCCCTCCTAGGGGTGCTGCCTGCTAGGGAGGGATAGCAATGGAGAGACCCTGGATGGCATGTGCCAATCCTGCCATCCCTGGGGTGCTGCTAGGGAAGGATGGCAATGCAGAGACCCTGGCTGGCATGTGCAAATCCTGCCCTTATTTGGGGGTGCTAGGTAGGGATGGCAACTGGAGAGTGGGGATGGCTGGCAGGCACATGTTTGTGTGAGGGTGCTGCTCAAGCTTGTGCCTGACTGTTGGAAGAGCCCCCCACACTACAGTACCCTCTTTCTCTGTGGCAGACATCCGCAGCTACCTGCTGATGCCCACTGTTTGTGCCTGAATGATGCTTACCACCCACGCACCCACCTGCATGCCAGTGATCTCACTCTAATGGAAAGAGCATTAAGTTTCTTGTCCTCAACGTAAAAAAAAAGTTAAAATACCTGGCAGCAGTGGCAGAAGCACCTCCTGTGCCTGCCGGCTCTGGCTCCTCCTTCACCACTGAAGGTCCAGCAGTGGCCGGAGGAACCTCTTCCTCCACCACCGACTCTGCCACCTTGGCCTTCCCCCAGGCTCGGCATTTAATGGTGGAGGCATTGGTCACCTTCTTCTCCATTTTTTTCTTTACTTTTTTTTTTTTAAAAAACACACCGCCAACACACACAGCACCCACCAACACTCACCAACCATCCAGCCAAACCAAAACCAACACACACCACACAGCCCAAACATACAAATTACAACCGAACATCCAGCCAGCCAGAACACACATGCTCTTACCCACACAAGCTACACACACACTCAAATTTCCTGTTTCCGGGGAGATCACAGACTCTTCTGATACTTTTTCTGAACGCCTGAACCAAACCCGACCTAACCTAATGGCTGAACCCAAACGCGGTGAGCAAACCGAACGGCCGAACCGAACTGGACTGAACTGACCGGCCGAACCCGAACTGCAATCTGTTTGCCCATCCCTACTGTTTATGAACTTGTTTATAACTTGAAACAACCTGTTTATAGCTGTTTATAACTTGAAACAACCTGTCTTTAAGAGTGAGCTACTGTAACACCATGTCTGACCAGATTAATCTTGTACTCTCTATCAATCTGGATTGCAACTAGAGCTACAATTAGTACCCCTCAAAATGGGTAAACCCATCAAATATACCATACCTGAACAGAAAATGGAAATCCAGGTAATGATCAATATCTGTTATATTCCACTGGGTATCCCTTTTGATTATTCCATTTTAGTTTTTCCAGGTTTTTGAATGTTGGTGGTCACGACATCGTTGCCATTTTAGAAAAGGGCAGCCAGTCTACACATGCAAAGTGACCATTTTACGCATGTGCAGACCTGCTGCCCTTTTCCAAAATGGTGTGCACAGGTCTGCGTGTGTATAAAATGGGCACTGCACATATGCAGACTGCCTGTCCTTTTTCCAAAATGGCAGTGATGCTGCTGCTGCCATTTTGGAAAAGGGTGTGCATACACAGAACAGTCCAGCAGCCATTTTATGCATGTGAAATTCATTTTTATTTTTAATTTTTTTAATAGTTTTTATACAAATTGTGTTACTAAAACAAATGGATTTTAAAACAAAAATGGATTGTTTTTTTAAAAATGAAAATGAACGTACTAGTCCCTTCTCCACACCCCTACTAGCTGACCCAGAGAAACAGGGCTTCCCTTGTAGCTTACAGACTGAGTTAAAACTTGGAGTGTCCAGACAGAACCCAGAGAAGTAGTAATCCAAGCAGCACCCCGGCCTTTAACCTATCCTTTGCTCCCCTCCCCCCAAACCAAAGCTGTTTCCCATTGTTTACGTTGAAGCCCAAAGTGCTGGTCTGCACCCAGAAGAAAACATCTCCAAAGTTCAAAAGTCAACTTGGATCTGGACTTTATGACTGGGCTCAGTTCATATGGGATTTTCCTGTGCACTCTTCTAAGCTGGTGTCTGGTGTGATGGTCAGCTGGGCAATGAATTACCAGACTTTGCAGTTGTGTGCTCTTTGCTACAATGAGCTATTGAATTGGCTTATTGACCATATAGCTTGCTGAAACAGCCTCATGAGAAACTTAATTTCTGTGAGATTCCCTTGAGGATGGCAGTCCGATAATCCTATTGAAGCATACTTCGGAACGACACAAGCAGCAAAATGCAGGATGCTGAGGCAAAACTTGCATTGCGTCTTTATGAGTTAGCATTTAATCTCTGGAGCCACTGGAGTAACAACAGGCCTGTGACAGTGACAGCCATGTTTCAGGAAGAATCAAAATGAGATTTATCAAAGACAAATGCAAAATACTGGACATAGAAACAAAAAAACAAACAGAAACCAACAGAAAAAGAATATAAAATAGAGGATAACTGGCTAAGAATCAGGGAGTTATGGTGGATCAGAAACCAAACATGAGTCAACAATGTGATGCTGTTGCAAAAAAAAGGCAAATGCCATTTTGAAATGCGTTAACAGGTATGTCATATTCCAGACATGGGAGGGAGTAGTGCAGGATTGTGTCCAATTTTGAGCACCATACTTCAAGAACGATGTTGACTAGGCCTGAAACGACAAATTGCAGCTAATGCTGTTTCCATCGAAAACAGGTTATGCATGCGACACAGAAACCTATCGGCTTTTTCACTGTTTTTGCCATTTGTAGTTATTTTTTGTGAGTTGTACCAACTAAATGCTGGAAACTGCTGTAAAGGTGCTGTAAAACTGTTGACTGAAGTCGACTGAAAGCAACTGAACTGTTTGGGGCCAGCATGGAGAGGAGTGCTTTCTATGGCACTACTGCTTTCTCACTTTGTGAACCTTAGCTTAATCCTCCTGACTCTGTCCCTCCATCTTTCTTGGAGGGGAAAAATTGGGAAGAATGGGAAATGCACTCACTGTCCACTATTGAATGACTTTTGATTAAAATGTTGCTGATCCTTTAAGGGTCACCTGTCCATCACTCTGGCCTCATTACCTTCAGGGGCAATAAGAGTAGAAGATGGGGGAACCAAGTCAGTCTGCTATGGGCTGCTGAGTGAGCAGGAAGTAAGGGACACCCATGCTGTGAGCTGAATTGGGTCCTGTAGAGGAGGCCCAAAGAGTGATAATTCCCCAAAGTAGTACTTTAATTCCCCAAAGTATCTACACAAAGAGTACTCAGAAGGTTTCCAAAGCGCAGTGTTTCCCAGTGGTGAGTGTACCCATTACAGGCCTTCAGGTTTCTGTATAGGACTAGTGTTGGTCATTAGCTTTCCCAGCCTTGCAGAAATATTTTACACATGCTGAAGCAGAGTCCGCTCCACTTTCTCAAGAGGATTTGTCATTCCAGGTTTCTAAAGGACTTTCATATCATTCTCATTAAATCTTGGGGGTTTTCAAGTAATTTTAAAGAGATGATCTGTTGCCAGAAATTTTTTTTACATTAGTCACATTAAAAGATTTTCTGAGAACGTTTTGTAGTCACAAACTTTCCTCCAGTCCAAGAAAGCTGAGTCACCTGCACAAATACTGATTTTCAAGTATGCTTACCTCCAGGAGACTGAGTTGTATATGGTGCTGAAACAAATAGTGTGTTTCATATTCAAAAATATTATTTTCATTTTTTGGATAGCTCTCCAAAAATCAAAATGATATCCACAACCAAAGCAGATATTCACATATCTGAGGGTAGGGTTGGCTTTGGGGTTTTGGATCATTCCGTTTTTTGCTTATTCAGCTGTCCATATATTCAGATATTTGGTTATTTGTTTGCTTAGTTATTTTGTTTTCAGTTATCTGAAAAACAATTTATGAACTAGTCAAACAGTGGAATAACGGGATGTGCAAGGGGGCAAATTTTCTATTTCTGGTTTCTATTCCGGTTTCAGTGCCAATTTTTGTGGGGCTTTTTGTATCCAGTGTCTTCAAATTTGGGGATCTTTTTTAAGGGGAAACATCTGATATCTGGTACAATTGGTTGGTGAACAAGTAAGCAGTGGAGTGCATCCTGTGTGTATAGCCTCTCATGTTCAGGGAGTGATGTACAATAAAATTAAACAATAAATGACCCTGGTATTGAGTTTCAGAGCACCAGGCAGGAAGATCCCACACAACACGAGGATGCAGTTCTTTAGATATGGTTTCACCTCCAAGTGCCAAATCCCAAAACAAAAAAGCATTCAAAGATCTAATGTAAAACTAAATCAAAACTAGGGCTGAAACTCAATTCTTGGTTTCTCATGTTTCTTGATGAGTGTAGCAGGGTGGTTGTTGCCAGCCCTGCTCCAAGCCGCTCTGGTGGCAGGAGGTTCCCCTACAGTGGCGGAGCCACCAGAATGCTCCAAGCGGCGGCGTGGAAGTGCCACTGTGGCTATAGTGAGCACCTGCCTAGTACGTGCGGCTTTGGCCACTTGAATAGAGAGCAGGCGGTGGGGTAGCAATGCGGCCTGGTGACAGACAGGTGGGGCAGAGCCAGGGGAGGAGTGGCCATCCCTGGCAGCCGGATAGGCTGAGGCAGCTGGGCTTAGTGAAAGTGGCTGGTTTAAAGAGTCGCCCAGCCAGATGTCCATGAGGAGAGTGCAGAACTGGAACTGAGGCGGCGTTCTGGAAGGTGGGTAAAGTGGCTCGAGACAGATGGGGTGTGGGCGTGTTTTGGAGAGCTTCAGTAGTGGAGACTTGACTTCAGTGGGAGCAGGGAAGCTGAGCCAACCTGCCTTACCATGAATGTGCCCAGGAGGGTGAAACCCTAGCTAACTGAGGAGAGTAGAGGAAAGGGGAGAGTAGGAGGGAGGTGGCAGACTTAGCTGATATCTTAGCATTCTATTGGCTTCCAGGAGTCAGCAGTCAATAGAATGCTGAAAAGCTGTGCTGATCCTGCCTCTTCCCTTCAGTTTTCCCCCCTCCCATCTGGAAGTTCTTTCCAGATGGGAGTGGGGAGAGTAGGATTGAGGGGCAGATCTTGAGTATTCTATTGGTTAGCAGGAGTCTGAGCACCCAACAGAATGCTAAAAAGCTGTGCTGAGCCCACCTCTTTCCTTCAGCTCCCTACTTCCATCTGGAAAGGACTCCCCCACTCTGGAGTATCCTTCCAGATGGGAGGAGAAGAGATGAACGGAAGAGGTGATCTCAAGACAGCTTTTCAGCATTCTACTGGGTGGTCAGACTTCTGCTAACCAGTAGAATGCTCAATAGATTTCTCATGTTTCTCAGTGAGAATCCAGATGATTCTTGTCTACTTCTTTGGTCACCATTGTTGGGACTAAACTCTCCCCTGACCAGCGTGACTTACCATGAAACTTGAAAGATGTCAGACTGTGAGACCAGCAATTTAACAAAATCATATTACAGGTGGAAATTGAGAGGCATAAAGTATACTCTATACACTAAAATTGCAGAGCAGTATTTGCATTTCACATATGGAAGCCAAAAAATGCTTGGGTTGTTGTTGTTGTTGTTGTTTTGTTTTATATAAACTCAAATGCACAATCCTAGGAATAATGGGGAAAAGACCCCAAAAGGGTCTTGAGAACCTTGTAACCTTATGGAACACTGTTGACTGAGACCATCGACCGGACGGCTCCTAGACGTCCATTTCCCAGGCATCAACTTCACAGGTCCCCATGGTACACAGAGGACCTACAACAGCTGAAGCAGATGGGGAGGTAGTTAGAGCAGTGGTAATGCCACACTCGTACTGAAGACGACAGATTGCAGCATAGAGCCAGTTTGAAAGCCTATGTCGTGGCTGTGAGAGCAACAAAGAAGAGGTTCTTTGCTGCCCTCATAGCATCAATGAAGTCTCATCCAGCTGAGCTCTTCCGGGTGGTGAAGGGTTTAATCAGTTCAGCTTCTCTCTTCCTGGAGCTGGGGTTTTCCAGTGCTCACTGTGACTTATTTATTGATTATTTTGTGGGGGAAATTGCTCACATTCACCACAACTTCGACAACATATTTACTGCAGTTGGAGAACCAGAGGCTGCAGAGACTCCGTCGTGTCCAGTTTTGTGGGATCAGTTCCAGACAGTGTTGCCTGCTAATGCGGAGGGAGTTCTGGGGGCTGCGAGAGCCACATCTTGTGAACTGGAATCCTGCCTGTACCGGCTGGTTAAGGTCAGTCAGGAGACGCTAGGGCTGTTGCTGGCGGGGTGGTCAATGCCTCCTTTTGGGAGGACAGAATGTCTGGGAGGTCGAAGGAGGCTGTGGTGCACCCTCTGTTCAAGAAGCCATCTCTTGACATTGACTTCCTCCCCATGCCAACTATTGGTCTGTCCCTAACCTTCCCCTTTTTAGGGAAGGTTATTGAGAGAGTGGTGGTTCAACAGCTCCAGGGGCACATGGACCACATGAGTTTTTTTAAATCCTTTGCAGTCTGGCTTTTGCCTGGGTTAAGACACTGAGATTGCACTGGTGGCCCTCACTGATGACCTTTGCCAGGAGCTGGATCAGGGGGAATCCACTTTACTGATTCTATTAGATCTGCCAGCGGCTTTTGATATGTTTGACCACGAGATGTTGATGCTTGCAGGACCAAGCAGGAGTGGGCGGCACCATTCTTTTTTTTTTTTTTTTATATATGTTTTTTATTTTTGTAATATTCATAAATACAGTATTTACTATCAAAAACTTTAACTTACTTATAATAATAAAAAATAAATAAATTGGGACCTAGGTTACAGCTTCAGTCCCTTATACTAATATATCCTATACAAATATCTTATTTGGTTTTATATTTTTTTAAGACACAGCGACACATTAGAGTCTATTGACTCGAAATCAGCTTGGATCATTTCCCATATACTGTTCCAGACTGTATAAAATTTTTCCATTTTTCTTTGCAGTTCGGCTTGAATTCGTTCCATAGTTAAAGTTATCCAGAGTCTGTGTTGCCATTTTTTGATGGAAGGTTTTATTTTTGATTTCCAATTACATACAATAGTATGAATCGCTGCTAATCGTAGCTGTTGACACGCGATGATCCTGTCTTTAGTTATATTTAATTTTGGAAAAAGTCCCAACAGCGCAACCTCAGGTGCTAGTGGAACTGTCGTTTGTGCAATTTTATTAATATAGGTCCAAATCTCAGTCCAAAATTTGTTAATATACGGACATGACCACCAGCAATGTAGCCACGTGCCGACTTCTGAGCATCCCTGCCAACACGACGGAGGATACTGCGAGTTTATGATATGAAGCCTCTGTGGAGTGAAATACATCCTGTAAGTTGTTTTTATTTGCGGCTCCAAAACTGATATTGATCTGGACGCACCGTGCATCACAGACCATATTGTTTGCATTTCTTCTTCTCCTATTTTTCTTTGCAGGTCTTCTTCCCAAGCAGCCACATAACCAGCATCAGGTAAGTTAATTATACGATTTAATACTTTATACAATCTTGATATAATGTGTGTTTGAGATGAGTCCCCGTACAACACCTTTTCTAATTCATGGGGTGCTCTGTAATAGTGAGTTCTATTAACTCTATTATCAAATTTACTTTTAATCTTTGCATAGATCAAAAAATCTACTTTTTGCCCAATCCTGTCTTGAATGGTGTCCTTTGTTAGTATATTCTGATCCACAAACAGGTGTGAAGCCCATTTTAGGTCATTTTTTTCCCATCGCGTTCTCACTGATGGTGGTATATTTGCTTTGCGACACCATTCCCCGAATATTGGTGTGTACGGAGACTTATCTGCACAAATGTCTGCTTTTTTAACAGTTGTTTCCCATATTTTTAACGCAAACCATATGAATGGATGATCTTTAATTTTATTTTTTTTAATTTCTTCCCCATCCGTGAGAACTTTAACCATATTCTTTTGGCCATTTGCCTCTTTTTCAATTAAATTCCAGCTTGGGGTTTTCAAGTCGTGATACCAGGTCTTGACACCCCTCAGTGCTGAAGCCCAATGGTACAGTTTAATATCAGGCATACTCATACCCCCTTTTTCTTTACCTGTGTACATTATAGCCCGCCTAACCCTTGGTTTTTTTCTTTGCCATATAATTCGTGCTATCACTTTATTTATTATGTTGAAATATTCTTTAGGGACCTCTATGGGGAGAGCAAAAGATGTGTATAGGAGCTTCGGCAAGATAGCCATCTTGATTAAATTGGTTCTACCAATCCAAGAGACCCTTAACTTGTACCATTCTTCTTCCCTAGCTTTGATTTCTTCCAGGAGTGGTAAAAAATTTAATTTATAGAGCTCCCTCCACTTCTTAGGTATATTTATCCCCAGATACTTTATATGTTCATTTTGTATTTTAAATGGGGTTGCTATCAACTTTTCCTGCACTGTCAGCTTTTCATCATTAAATAGCATCATCTGGGATTTGTCTATATTAATTCTGTATCCTGATATCTTACCAAATTGTTGAATAATATCTAGCAGTTTTGGGATGGAACTAGGTAGCTCTCTCAAGCTGAGCAACATATCATCTGCGTACAGGGCTAGCTTAAACTCTTTTCCTCGGATTTTAATCCCTGCAATTTGGTGTTGAGCTCTGATAGCAATGGCCAGAGGCTCCAGAGCTATATTAAATAACAGGGGGGATAGTGGACAGCCCTGGCGCGTGCCCCTGGTCAATGGAAATTCTTCTGTTGTTTGACCTGCCATTATTAATCTAGCTCTGGGAGATTTATATATTACTTCTATCCATTGCAGGAATTGTCCTTCTATTCCCATTGCCTTCATCACTTCTCGTAGGTATTTAACTTCCACTAAATCAAAGGCTTTCTCCGCGTCAAGTGATATGATAGCCGCCGGGTCATTTGTGCTTTTAATATGTGAAATGATGTCTATAATCTTTCTTATATTGTCAATGCCCAATCTTTTAGGTATAAAGCCTGTTTGATCTGAATCTATTATATCCGGTATAATTTTCATGAGTCTCGTGGCCAGTATTTTTGTAAATATTTTTGCGTCTGTATTAATTAAAGATATTGGCCTATATCCACTACATATTTCAGTGTTTTTTCCACTTTTTGGGCAAAGCATTATATTAGCCTCATAAAAGGACTGTGGCAATGTTTGTTGTTTTAGGAAGGAGTTGTAAACTCTCGCTAAAAGTGGGTTTAGACTGACAAGGAATGTCTTATAAAATTCCACCGGAAATCCATCCGGTCCAGCAGTTTTATTATTTGGCATTTGTTTAATAGCCTCTTTTATTTCCTCGGGTTCAATTGCCTTATTCAAATATTCAGCTTGTACTTTAGTGATTTTTGGTATTTTAATATTGTTCAAAAATTCTTTTATGCTCTCTGTTGTAGGGGCCATAGTGGTGTATATTTTTTTATAGTATTCTAAGAAGCACTGTTCCTTTGCTTTCCCTGTAAGCATTTCTGAGTCTTTTGTGGCTCTTATAAACGGAATAGTTGCTTTCTGTCTTTTTTTTTTAATCATCCACGCTAGCACTTTATCCGCTTTATTTGCTTTCTCATAATAATAAGCTTTTGTATACCTCATTTTATTTATGATAGTTTGAGTTTCAATTAGGTTAATCTGTGTTTTTAGCAAGGCTATACGCTCTGCGTTAATTTTAGGTTGTTTTGCTAATTGCTTAATTTGTAGGTACAGTTGACTACATTGTGCTTTTCTTTCTTTATTTAGTTGGGCGCCTAGGGCAATAAATTGTCCTCTAAGCACCGCTTTGGCAGCCTCCCAGAGAGTTGTGGATGATACCTCAGGTTGATCATTGAACTCCAGATACTCCCTTATTGCATTTTGTATTTGGCTCTGTACCCATTGGTTTTCTAAATAAAATTTTCTTAACCTCCATGCTTGTCTGCTGTTTGTCTTATTTACTTTTGCATTTATTTCCACCACTACCGCACTATGATCTGAGAATGGTATGATTTGAATGTATGATTTGTCACAATATGGAATTATCTCTTTATTCCCTAGAATGTGATCTATTTTTGAGGATATTTTGTGTGGGCAGGAGTAGAATGTAAAATCTTGACTATTGGGATGAAACATTCTCCAAATTTCTTTCCATTGATGCTCCTCTACAGTTTGTACTATTTTTGTTTGTTGCTTATTTAATTTAACCTTCGTGTATAAATCTAATGCTGCAAGTGGGGCATTAAAATCTCCAGTGATTATAGCTCTGCCCTCAACTTTATTAGTAATTTTTGGTATGACCTCACACAAAAAGGCCCTAGTGTTGTTATTTGGGGCATACAGCGTTGCTATCGTGTACTTTTCTGTTTCTATGTGTCCTGTTAAGATTAATAGTCTTCCTTGTGTGTCTTTTTCTACTTTTGTTATATTCATTTTTAAATTTTTTGCAATCCCTATTATCACCCCGGCTTTTTTCTTTTCTCCATTTGCATAGTACAAATCAAAGTCTTTATTATTAAATCTTTTATTATCTTGTTTCACCAAATGCGATTCCTGGATAGCAAAAATTTGTGGGCCAAAATTTTTAAGAAAGTGCCATACTCTTCTTCTTTTCATGGGGCTGTTTAGGCCACATACATTAAAAGAAATTATTTTTAGCTTATCCATATTAGTTTATATTTTTTATTTTTTTTATCTATTCCCCTTGTCTTTTTTTTGTTTTCCCCTTGTTCTTTTTTGGTTCTGTATTGCTGCTTCGCTGTTTTGTCATACCCTTTTTTGTATTTCAGTTTGATCCAATATTGTGTCCTGTTTGCCTTATTATCAACATTTCTAAAGTTTTCAACTTTTTTCCCTTTACCCTTAACTTTGAACTCCCCCCTCCCTAACCCCAACACACATTTCCCCTTTTCATACAACTTATTTTCTATCTTATCCCTCTTCCCCATTACCCTTCAATTAAACTAAAACAAACTATTTCAACAGTAAAACTTTCAAACTTTTTTGGGGGGGTTCCCTATTCGGAGTTACGCGCCTTATGGGCTCTATCTTCCCTCCCAACCCTTTGCTATTGCTTTACATTTCCACAAATTATCTTATTGTTTGTTCACCTTTTTTGTTTGCTCTTTGTTTTACATTTCTATATTTTTAATTACAGCACATTTTATACACAGAGAAACTGCCGTATTTTGATTTTTATACATTGTTCCTTAAATTATTTTCCATGAACCTTTTAAGCTCTTCTTGTTGTGCAAAGTATCTCCTCTTTCCCTGATGAACAAATGAGAGCTTTGCTGGGAAATATATTTGAGCTCTAATTCCCATTTTGTTAAGTTCCTCTATTTGCTTTTTCCATTCTTTTCTTTTTTTTACAGTCTCGAAAGCTAGATCTGGATATATGGAGATTTTTTCTCCTTGGTATCTTAATTCTTTTTGAGTTCTAGCAGCTTTTAAGATTTCTTCTTTTTCCTGTGAGCGGAGGAATTTTATTATTATGGCCCTGGGTGGGTCCTGCTCTTTGGGTTTTGGACGAAGAGACCTGTGGGCCCTTTCTATTTCTGCAGTGCATAATTCTTGCCTGTCAGGAAATATTTCTTTCAGCACCTTCTGCATTAAGTCTCCCATTCCAGTCTTTTCTGAGCCCTCAGGAATCCCCATAAAGCGCAGGTTATTTCTGCGTGATCTATTTTCTAGATCTTCTAGTTGATTTTGCAGCTGTTGTAGCTCTGCCTCCATTTTAGTGACCCTGTGCTCCGTTTGGTTCCCTCTGTCTTCTTGTTCGCTCATCCTCAGTTCTACTTCCTCTATCCATTTATTTGCAGTGTCTATTTGCATTTTGATCTCTCCCAGGCTTTTTTTAATGTCAGCAATCCCCTCCTTATTCTCTTGCAAATCCTCCTTAATGGCTCTAAACAGCTCTATTACTTGGGGCAGTGCAGCTGAGTCCTCTAACTCTCCCGGGGTTTCCCGCGTCCCCGCCTCCGCCATTTTGGGAGCTGCGGCCTCCCCCTTCCTTGCACTGCGGCGTGGCAGGCAATACCTTTCTATTGAGGTATCTAAGTCTTTCTTTTTTTTTTCCAGGGTCATACCTTTATCCTCAGTAGTTGTTGTGAGCTTTTTTTTAGTCTTTTTCTGTGGCTTGGTCGCTTTTTATCTGTCTTCACAGCATTGGGTTCGGAGGGAGCTCAGCCGTGCATGTCTGCTATTCGCGCATGCCCAGTCAACCCCCCCAGGTGGCACCATTCTTGAATGGTTCCTCTCTTTCCTGTCTGGAAGAACCCAGCGTGTGGTGCTGGGGGACCATTCATTTCCACCACCACCACCACCCAGGGCTTCATGTGTGAGGTCCCACAAGGTTCCATTCTGTCCCCTCTCCTGTTCAATGTGTATATGCAGCTGCTGGGTGAGGTTGTGTGTGTGTGTGTGGGGGTTGGCATACGGTTCCATCAGTACATTGATGACACTCAATTATACCTCTCTTTTTCATGCAACCTGGACCTGGCAGTTTTGGTGCTTATTCAGTGCTTGGCAGCTGTGGGGGACTGGGTGAGGGCAAACTGTCTGAAGCTGAATCCTGACAAGATGGAGGTAATGCTGGTGGGTAAAGGAGCGGGAGAGTTGGTGGCCTCCATCATTGATGGAGTATGTCCCTCCCTGGTCCTTTAAGTTTATTTCCCAGCTCCACCTGGAGGTCCAGGTGGTGGTTGTGGCGAGGAGTGCTTTTTGTCAGTTACATCTGATACAGCAGCTCTGGCCATATATCTCAGACTCGGACCTGGCCACCATCATCCATGGCTTTGTTACCTTGAAACTGGATGTGCTTTATGTGGGGCTACCCTTGGTGATAGTTCAGAAACTGCAACTGGTGCAGAACACGGAGGCCCACCTCCTTACGGGGATGGAGCACTGAGAGCATATTACACCTGTGCTCTACATTCTGCACTGGCTGCCTATTGTCTTCTGAGCCCAATTCAAGGTGTTGGTTCTAACCTATAAAGCCCTAAATGGCCTAGGTCCCACTTACCTCCGAGACTACCTTACCCCCTCCCATGTTTTGGAGTTGCCTCTGCGGTCCACTGGCGGTGGCCTCCTTAAGGTTCCCAGGGTTTCTCTTACAGGGACCATGGAAAGGGTGTTCTTGCAGGCTGCCCTGGAGCTGTAGAATTCCTTCTCAGTGGAGGCCCATTTGTCCCTAGTTTTCCCCTTCTTCCGTCTCTGCTGTCAAACTTGGCTGTTCTGCCAGGCATTTGGTGGGGAAGAGGGGTAGTTGGGGGGGAGGGGCTAGTGTTGGTTTTTTTTAGTTTTTAGCCTCAGTTTTAGTTGTTTTAGTATGTATGTATGTATATGTTTTTATATGGTTGTTTTATTATTGTTGTTCTATTATTTTTGTTAGCCACCCTGAGGTGCCTGAAGCATGAAGTGGGTGGTATATTAAATTGTATTAAATTAATAAATAAATAAAAGAAAACAAAAGAAAACATGAAATTGACATATAGTAATGACAGACCTGAAAACAGTTACTATCCATTTTGGTGTATACGGTTTGAATGAGTGAAATCAATGGACATGGTTTTCATCATAGATATTTTTTTTAGCACTAGTTGAATACAGTAAAGGGAATGATGGTTCCCAGACAAATGGGTCCTGGCCGGTACCGAGGTGACAGACTAACAGGCCGGCCACAGGGGAAGCCCCTTGAACTAACCACCCCCTATGTGCTATAGGGCAGGGCCAGTGACCATCACTGATGGGTTACCAAACCACATGGGTTAACAGCCCCTGAGGGGTATGCAGAAGGGGGGGTCACAAGGGCAGTGGGACTGAGTGACAGCCCCCTAGGAGTATTGTAACAGCACGGTCCTGGGTGAATGCAACCCAGATGGGGCTAGCTCAGTTGTCGAACAGAGGGGATACGTTCCCCAGGACCCCACCCGACCAGTAACATGCACCATAGGGCCAGACAGGGAGGAGGTGCATGCACCTCCCGGGGTGACAGGGATGCACAACTATGGGCACAGGGAATGGACTCAGAAAGCCTCACACCCCAACCTGTTACCATCCCTCCCACAGATGAGCACCCTGGTCTGGCGAGGGGAGTTGCCGCCGGCAGCGCCGAGAGGAATCGGGAGATGCGGGCCTGGAACAGGCAGATGAGAGAGGACCTTGGCAGGGAACTGCTGGAGGAAACCAGAAGGTTAGCAGAGGGGCACGCAGAGGAGCTGGCCCTCACAAGGGAGGCCCCAAAGAGGGGAGAGGGACCAAGACATATTGGCAGCCATGCTAACCCAGTCCCGCACTGAGCACCTGTGGGAAAGGCTTCAGACTGCCACCCTCCAGTCCCACCATGAGATGCGGCTCGACAGAGCCGAGATGGCAAGTGGACATGTTGCGCTGGAGGGGACCACCGCACGGGCCCTTGACCTCATTGGGGAGGCAGTGGGGCTACTGCAGAGAGAACCCTGGCAGGATGTACCCCCTCCAGGCCCAGGTAGAGGGATGGCAGCCGAATACCACTGGGGCGCCCCCCCAACAGGTGCAAGCGGCCCCCACCCTGCACTTTGGTCAACCATGGTTTCCCCAGCAACATCCCTTCACTGGTCTAGTTGACAGGGTCCCTCTTCTCCACATAACCTCACAACAACAGCCCATGGGGCTGCCTTTCTGGGCCACACCCCTCCCGGTTCCTCCACAGCTGCCTCTGAGACCGCCCCCCCCTCCGGGCACCATGGTCTCCCCCGCTCAACCTGGAACCTCCAGGTGACCAACCTCCCATGCCAGCTGCCCCACCTGCTCTGGTAAGCCAGACCACAGAGCTGTCAGAAAAGGAGGGGGGGAGAGGGGAAGGCATCACTAGCAGCAGAGGGATGGGCAGAGGGGGTGCTGTGTGGGGAGCAAGGGGAACACCTGAGGGCCACTGAAAGGGCCATGGTGTTGGGGGAACAGTGCAAGGCAGGGTGTAACGCTGACCTTATGTTCCATCACTGCAGGGTCCAGCACCCCAGCCTGCGTGGTGCAGCCTGTGGACAACAGAGAGCCTGGGACATCTGGCCACCACTCCCAAAGGACAGCAGCTGCAAGGGCCCACAGGGGAGAAATCCCTGGTGGTGCACCGAAGCGGTCACGGGGAAGGCCCCACAAACCTTGACATACACCCCCCATACAGAACCCCAAATAAGCTTTGTTATACATTACCACTATGTTGTTCGGTGTGTCAATGGGGGCATCATGGTGTTCAGGGGTCGCTCCACATGCAGACGGTGGCAGGACATGCACAAGACAGGTGCCGGAAGCATACGTCTCTGACCTGCAGGCAGTTGGGTGGGCAACAGCATACCTCCCATGGCCGGGTACAGGTCTGCACAGATACATCAGTGGAATACTGGCCATGCCACTGGAAAGCCAGTGAAGGGCCAAGGCCTGGTGTGGTTCACTTGCCATGGCTAGAAGGCAGTGGGTGACCCAGTGGTGTGGAGCACAGGCCTCACAGGACCGGGTAACCCCCTACAACCCAAACACCAGGCCAGAAAGCAGATTAGGGAACAGACATATCAGACTTTATTGTTACCCATTACACGGTTCTGTTAATATTTATTTTATTTTATTTATTTAATGCATTTGTACCCAGCCCCTCCTGAACACAGCTCGGGGTGGCTTCCAACAATATAAAACAATAATATAAACAATTAAAAACAGTTTAAAAATACACCATTAAATATCATATAAAAACGGCCCAGGATACATAAAACAATAAATAGGATAGGGGAGATAAAAAGACCCACTACACCCTCCCTCCTCCCCAAAGGCCTGGGAGAACAGCCAGGCCCTGCACCTTTTCTGAAATATCAAGAAGCTTGGGACCAGGCAAGCCTCCTCCGGCAGGGAGATCCAAAGCCACGGCCGTGCCACTGAGGGTGGGTGTTAAGGGCGGGGAACTGTCAACATGACTATTCAGTTGCCTGCCATCTTGGCGACAATGCACCTACAAAGAGCGTCCCAGTTCTCCTCCGATATGTGCCGGAACACTCCTCCCTGGACATGTTGGTAGAGGGGCATTGGACCCTCTCTCAGCACTGGTGGGGGGTAGTCAAGGGCAGCTCCCCCGGTCTTGCAGATATTGTGCAGGATGCAGGTCGCCAATACAAGAATAGGGGTATGCTGCAGATCAAACTGGTTCCTGTTCATGAGCAGGCGCCAACTTCCCTTGAGTAGCCCGAATGCTCTCTCCACCATGCTCCTAGCCGATGGGAGGTGGTCATTGAAGAGCCGGTGGTCCACAGTGTGCACCATGGGATAGGCCCTCATGAGCCACGGGCTCAGCAGGTAGGCGGGGTCCCTTATCACCACTGGGGCCATGGAGAACCCATCAATGACATGGTACAGGTTGGGGACTATCTTCCCGTCAAACGTGCATACATAGAAGTGGGAGGCCCACTGTATGCGCGCATTATGGCTCCTCACTGAGTGGCCGGTGTAGACATCGGTAAACAAGGTCCTGTGATCCACCATGGCCTGGAAATTGATTGAGAACGTCTGCTTCCAATTCAGGTAGTCCATCTTGGAATATGGGGGCCAGATTATAGGGATGTGGGTGCTGTCAATTACCCCTATACAATGGGGGAAACCCACGTCCTCAAAGCTGCAGATGAGAACCTCGGGATCCCGAAGCTGTATGACCCACTTGAGCAGTAGCTCCACCAGCAGGTCGCACATGTCGTGGAGCACCCTGTTAACGGTCGCGGTTCCCACCCCGAACTGCTCCCCAATGCTCCGACAGGAATTGGGGATGGCCAATCTCCATACCATGGTGGCAGCAGATACTGCATGTTGGTCTCGCGCTTCTGGAGATGTGGATTCAGGAGCTCTCCAAGCCGGGCCAACAGGGAGCGGTTCATGCAGAAGTGGTCCATCTATTCATTATACGTTCAGGTGGCCAGCATGTTCTACCATTCATTGGTGCGAGATCACATCCAATTGAGCCTCCAAATTGGGACAGTGACACAGCGCCCTTACACATTCAGCGGCCCCCGAGACAGGACCAGGTTCATGTCCTAGGACACCGCTGTTCTGAACATGGACTGTCAGCAGACAGCTAAACTCCCTGCCCACTGCAACGATACATCTTGGCGCACGTTGGCCGCTCTCCTGCGCCGTATGCCATGGTTGTAGAAGCGGTGATCTGGCAGTAGGTAGCTTGGCCCATTGATCAAACACCAGCACCAGGCTCATGAAGCAGGAGGACAGGACCGTTAATAGGATGGCCTGGTCCTCAGGGGGCTCATCAACAGGCTGCATGGTACCACCAACACACACACTCAGGAGGAACCCACCATCGGTACCAGTGCTGGATAACCTAGCAGCTACCTGCCTAGGTGTTACATGGCCGGTGGACCTGACCCAGGCCCATGCAGCTGTGACTGTGTCCCCTTTAATCACCCGGCCTGTCAGCAGCCTCAGCACCTAGCTAGCTATCACCCCCCTGTGATACCTTCCTCCAGGCCCCAAGCCCTGTGTGCCCTGCACACCTGCACCATGCCTCCCACATCCCCTGCAACTTCAAGCCTGTCCCAGAGTACCAGGGATGTCTGCACGGGGCAACTTGCTGAACCCACCTATGCACCTACACCCTGTTCTGGACACCAGAACCAACGTTCTATCGCAAAGTTACCTCACTATTGTCTCTCAATCAACATGCTCCCACCACCTCTCACTCTACACCTCACGCCCGGCAACAGCACCAGGCACATATAAGTACCGTGGCAGCCCATGCTGTGTGCCCAGCTATTGGTGCGGTACCATGGGTGTGTTCCACGCACCTGATGGGGATCCCCCCTCATCGGCCTGCCGGCACATCCCCCCCTCACAGAGCAACTGACAGCCATGGGGCTTGGGACACTCCAAGAACCCTCTGTGGCCCTGGGGCCACCCCACCCCCTGTGCCCCTGCCATGACCCCGTGCAATCTCTAGCAAGGGTATATCCACACCAGCCTTGCTTCAGTCACATTGCTTGAAGGCCACGGCACTGTGCAGCTGTGTTCCATCAAGATACGCTGCTTGGAGTGGCTCGTTAGCTCCCTGCTGGAGGCAGCCGAGGCCTTGCTGATCTGTCATAGCTAATGCTAGAATGCACCCACCAGATGCATGGGGCAGGGATTCACAGGGCCTTGCAGTCATCCCACTATCAGCTGTGTATGGCCACAGCCTGGCTAGCTCTGCACAGCATCTCACGCAGCGCTTAGTCACAGCCGCTCTCCATAGGATCCCAGTGCAATCTGCTGTGCAGCCCTTGGAATGGCCATGGTAGGGTGCAGAACAGACCCCAAAGCCGCTGGTGGTGCAGGGGAGGAGTGGTCACCATGTGCCAACATGCTATTGGGAATGCTGTGGCAGACCCACGATGTCCAGCTGCTGATGAGCGACCCCCTGTTGGTGGCAGATGGCTCCGATCTCCTGTCACACTACATGTGGGTGATGGGCCATCCATTGGGGGGTCCAGCATGCCGGAGGCATGCCAGGGAGCTTGGCTTTACCCTCCTTCAACAACCTCTGTGGGACGAACCAGCCGCTGTTGCAGTGCCGTGGACCACACCGGAGATCACGGCTGTTTGCCTGGTCACTGCACATCCAGAGTATGGACCGGCCCTCCAGGCCAGTGGTCCCCATGTTCCTACCGACTACACCGGCATCCTACTGCATTCCCGTGGCATCTCCCATCCACGATCAGACTGCCAGGTGCTTCTTGGGGAGCTGGGCCTGCTACCCACCGATGTTGGAGGACCCCTGCTGACCGGGACCCCTATGACATGTGAACTTGGCACTCTCTGATTGGTGATGAACCTGCGGGCTGTGAAGGCTGCTGCCACGGGGAACCACTTCCTGCCCCGTTTCATGGTGGATGCACATATGCGTTCCTGGGAATTCCACAGTGGCCTCTTCACCTGGGAGGGACTTATTATTATTATTATTATTATTATTATTATTATTATTAGTAGACATTTATGTAGCACCAGTCATATGACCTGGTGCTGTACAGAACATAGAATTAGACGCGGTCCCTGCCTGTGGCTTACAATCTAGAAGACAAAGGGGGGGGAGACAGGGAGAGGGGACAGTGGGAGAGACAGGGGAGAAGACAAACAAACATTCAAGTGGATGCAAAGTCTCAGGTACCTGTGCTTGGCTTGGTTACAAAGAAGTTGGTAGCAGCAGTCAGCAAAGGAGGTCCGACAGTAGGAGTAAGGGGAAAGACTAGCGGGCATTGGGAAAGGCAGCAAGGAAAAGGTGGGTCTTGAGGAGGGATTTGAAGGAGTGGAGGGAGGAGGTAAGGCAGATGTGGGCAGGGAGGGAGTTCCAGGCATGGGGGGCAGCGAGGGAGTAGGGTCGAAGGCAGTTAGGTGAGCAGGAGAAACGAGGGAGAGCAAGGGAGGGGACAAAGGAAGAGCGGAGAGCGCGTGTAGGAGTGCATAGGGAAATTAGGTCAGAGAAATAAGGGGGAGCTTGGTCGTGGAGCGATTTGAACGTGAAAACCAGGAGTTTGAACAGGATACGTTCCGGAAGGGGGA